>CM061141.1:286462417-286627538 GCA_030789695.1 Scilla litardierei
AAGAACACGCATCCCTATCTGTCCTTCGAGCCCTTCGCCGATGACCGTAGAACCATCCCCTACGGATCCCGATCAACCTACGTGAACCCCTCCTAGACGCCGTTCGAAGACCACCCAACCCTCTTCGTCTTCGCCTCCTCTTAAGCGTAAGAGGACGGTGACTTCGAAACCCCGTGCCCAATCTCAGCCCAAGCCTAAGCCAGTGACTTTTCGTGCTCCCACTCCACCCGGTGCTTCGGATTCCAACACTGAGTACATACTCGAGACCGAGACTCGTAGGGAACCCTCACCTCCTCCTAGGCAGCCTGAGTCTAGCTCACGTCCCCGTACCCGTCAGCCTAAGGGAAAGGCTCCAATGCCGGTTGGAGGTGTCGATATTTCGTTATGTCGTGACGACCCTATGTGTCTCGTGGCTTACAACCGTATCAAACACTGCCCGCTGATTCTGGAGCATTTCGTTTAGTTTAGTGACTTCCTTGGCCTCGCAGATCTTCTTTCGTCGTCCAGTCTTCTCGATTACCTTCGATATGACCCGAAGGCGAACCCATACCCTTACCCTCGCCTCGTGAAGCTCTTCTATACCAATAGGATTCGTGGTCAGTACGACAAGTCCCACTCAATTGAGACGAATGTTTTGGGGACTCCGATAGTCCTCACGGCAGAAATCTTAGGAGAGGTTTTGGGTATCTCCTCGTCTGGCCTTCTACCGTCTGACATTTCTGTTGATGACATATCCTCACTTGATCAGGTCGTGCTTTCTCAGATTTTCCACGAGATTCCTCCCGCCATGATTGGCGTTCCCTCCAAGTCCTTCAAGCCTATTGCCTGGGTCCTAAATTTGATTCTGAAGTCGTGCTTGCTTCCCAAGTACGGCTCCTCCTCTTTGTCCTCCCAGCCTTTCTTGAAGTTGATTTATGCCATCTTCATGGGGAGCTCGATTAACTGGGCTCGGATTATACTCGATAAGATGGATTCTTTTGAGTGTATCCGCAAGTCCACGAAGTCGGCTCATATCCCATTCCCGTGCTTGTTGACCCTTGTGTTTCGTCACTTCCGTGTCACACTTCCTCCTGACGATGAGCGTCCACTTGGTCCTCCTCTAAACGCAACGGCCATCAAGAAGTCTCTTGCGGCGCTCCATCACGTTCAGAGGACGACACTTTCAGCGTCAGCGTCTGCTTCTGCCTCAGCTGCTCCCTCTTCCACTCTTACCGAGCTCGTTCATTCTCTGCCGTATCGCTCGTCACCTTGATATTGAGATCCCCCCGTCATTTTTTGACGAGGAGGAGTTGGATGAGGATGATATTGAGGAGCTTGTTCGTGTTTCCACTCGTGCCCCCGAGGGCACTTCTGGTGATGATGCTGCTGCTTCGTCTGCTGGTGCCCCCGAGAGCACACCTGTTGCCACCGCTCCTGCGGTGGATGCTCCAACTGGTGCTCCCGAGGCCACTACTAATGCTGCTCCAGAGGTTACCACTTCCGTCGCTCCTGTTGACACTACTAATGACCCGGTGGCCACCTCCACTCCTGCAGAGCCTGCTGCTGCTGCAGATCCTGCCACTTCCGCTTGAGCTTCCTTGAGGACTCTCCGATGCTCCTTGGATGATATGTCTAGTGTGAGAGAGTTTGGGTAGGATAGAGTGGGGTTCTGGATGATTTTGACATTTTGATGTATTTTGTTGTATCTTCATATATTTTGGTGTACTCTGATGATGATATATGTGTGATATGCTGTTGTATCTTTTGTGCTTCGATCGTTGGATCGCATTTTGTATGTTGACGGATGTATCTTTTGATGTACTCATGCTTTATATATATATACATCGATGTTGACATTTCATTATCTTGTGCACATTTAACTTTTTATATGTCTCTGATGTTTGATTTCGTCGCTCGACGATATTAACTTGGTTAAATAGAATTCATTTTATGAAAACATAGAATTGTTTTCCATGCACTAAATTAACCAAGAATGTTGATATTGGAGAGTATATTCCATAACTCAATTCGTAAAATTAATTTGAGTTTTGATGATTTTATTTATCGTTTTTCGCCTTTGGTCTCATTGACACGCCTTGATTTAATTCGTATTTCCCTTTGGTGTCATTTAGACCGTGGTCGTATTCTACGACTCCCATGCTTTTATTTGAAGCCATTGTTGTTGTCGTTGATCTCCTCCCGCTCTTTTTGCTAATGCCAAAGGGGGAGAGATATAATAATGACATGTGCTAAATGATAATTTAAGCATTTTTCCAAGAATCTAATTTGATATGTTAGATTCAGGGGGAGTTAAGATATAAAAATTGGATTTCAAATCCGATATTTCAATAATGGATTCTCATTTTTATACTTTACTCGTCTGCTTGATGCGTATTATTATTATTCATTTTCGAATTAACGTGTCATCAATGCAGGGGGAGTAAGTACATTACATTTGAATCATTATTTTTGATTATTATTTATGTTGGTTTGTCATCACTAAAAAGGGGGAGAATGTTGGATATTGGACTCCCCGGATTTGGTTTTGGATGATGAACAAACATAAATATATTGTGAACTAACAATTTGTGAGCGCAGTTATGGGATCGTCGCCAAATTCACTTGAACATCCAAAGCGACGTCTCGAGACTTCTCAAAGCACGTGATCGAATGCCTAAAGCTTCGTTGAAGCTTTTGGACCATTTTAGAAGTCATGAAGATTCGATTGAAGCTTTTGAAGACGGTATCGTCAAGTTTTATTTATAGTATTTTAAGCTTCTTTCGTAGAATGTTAAGCCTTGAGTAGGTCTTACGTTTTAATCTTCATAACACTCCTATCTTAGACATAGGATCTTAGTAGAAGTCCATACAAACTTTCCCGAAGCTTCGCGCTTCGATTCGTGACTTCTTGTGCATGTTAGTTGGTTCAAGAAGAAGAACCAACCGACTAGATGGTGATCTAGTCGGTCGGCAATCCTTCTTGGACCGACTAGTTTGCCTTCTCAATTTCTAGCTCTTTACTGTTTACAGTTAGTCGGTCTATGTTGACTCACCGACCGACTAGTTTGTGAACTAGTCGGTCAGTGATGCTTCTTAGACCGACTAGTTGAGCTTTCCCTGTACATGCCAATTTGAGCCTGAGCTACTGTTTATAATTAGTCGGTCTGTGTTCATTGATCGACCGACTAGTTGATGAACTAGTCGGTCAACTTTCCTTCTTGGACCGACTAGTTTAGTATTCCTGTACATGCAAATTTTCACCTAACTTAATGTTTATCGTTAGTCGGTCTATGCACATTTGGCGACCGACTAGTTGATGAACTAGTCGGTCAACATTTATTCTTGGACCGACTAAATCAATTTGTGCTCAGACTTCAGTTTTATCTCTTAGTCGGTCTCAGTTGAGTAACCGACCGACTAGTTGTGAAACTAGTCGATCAGCTACTCTTCGTGGACCGACTAGTTCCTTTTGTCTGAACTTCGACCTATTCCTTGTTCTAACCATTAGTCGGTCTACGTTGATTGACCGACCGACTAGTTGATAAACTATTCGGTCAGTGGTTGTTCTTTGACCGACTAGTTGCGATCAGAATAGAGTCGTTGGAGCTTTAATTGAAACGTTTTTCTCTCTCTCTTTCCTCTAACCTATATATACTTGTTGAGCTGCATTCATTGCACTCAAGGCTGATTATTGGAGAAGTTTAGAGATCAAAGAGAAAGCTATCATCTTATTTAAAGCTCATTCATTTCCCTCTCAAGAATCTCTTCCTCATTCATTTCAAAAGAGAGATTCATTGATTGAGAGCCTTCCAAGCCAAGTGCTTGATCCTAGGTCACCATCAACCCCATAGCTCTCCATCGCTGATCTTCATCTTGGAGCTAGGGTTTGGTGCCTTCTTCTTCCTCAAAATCATCCTTGCCCTAATTCGTAAGTATACTCAAGGCATAGGTATTTTGTGGTAAGCTATTCTATTTCATTTACTTTCATTTTGTAAGTGTTTAACTCTCGGTTGTGAGAGTTGTGTTTGTGATCCCGGGTTGTGGGAGTCACAAATTACTTTGTGTATGATTTGACTTGGTGAAGGTTCTTCACAAGTATTTCATAGTGAAAATCTTGAGTTATGGTTTCTAACTCAAGTATGCGGAGGGGATCCGGGTGTTTGGGACGTAGGATCACCGGGAACAAGTCGGGGAGACTTGGGTGGATCCGAACCCAGTAATATCGTTTGTTTGCGATTTTTTATTTGTTGTCGATTATTTACTATTCCACATTTCCGCATTAATTGGTAGAGTTTGCACGGTAATTAGGAATTAGCCTCTTAATTATTTTAAAGTACTATTCACCCCCCCTCTAGTACTTGTGCAGTATCTTAGCAAGGCATTACAACTTCCCCTTATCCAACCAACGTGGTATACTCGACTTTATGAATACTGAATGATTCATTAGTACTACTGAGTATCTTAAAGGGTGGATACTTCTGGATCCAAGTTAAGGGTAACTGCCTTGTTAAAAACCCTTAGCTATGGAAAACCCTGTTGGAAAAAACCGATAGCGAATGGAAAAGAGTACAACACTCCATAACTTCCCCTGATTTGGGGATGTGTCGAGGGGTGGATACTTCTGGATCCAGAGTCAATGTGGTTGCCTCATTAAAACGTTGACTATGGAAAACCCTGTGGGAAAAACCACTAGCCAAGGAAAAAGAGTACAACTTTACAGTTAACTCCCCCTAATCTGATCAAGCTTCAGGCTTGCAGATCTCCTATATATCTATACATTTATCTCCTATGTGTCTATACATCCATCTCATCTGCAACATTCCGAAAGCAAAAGTAAAGTACAAGCATCACTCATCTATACAAGTTTCACTCATATAAGGCATTAGCTGAAATTAAAGGAGCGCTAGCAAATTTGGTAGACAGCTCCACGTCTCAATCGTCATTATCTGCGAGGTACTTCAGGACCTGGCTTTGTATGTTCTTGAACTGCTCCTTGGGTGATGAACTTCTCGGGATGGTGGAAGGATGTAGACTAGGAAGGATTCTGTGTATATCTTCAAGAGGTGGACGTCCCTTTTATGCCATTCATCGCGATGATCTGTAACCTGCATATGCAAATACATTTAACATAGAGGATTTTTCCTCGACCCTTGGAGATAGCGCAGAAGCTACATATCTCTGGTCCAGTGGCGCGCTGGAGGCACTGCACTGTACCTGGCTAATAGTTATACTGCTAACGCTCAAAAGAGACGCATGCAGTTGGCTAGGTAAAAGAGTGTTTCAAAGACACTTACGGTACTTCTGGACCACATATATTCTTCCCCTCTTCCAGCTAACGGAAAAGGGTCTTTAATGTATATCCATACAACCAAATAGGTGTATTTGGTGGAGAATGAAATTAATGTTTCTTCATCAATCGTCATTGTATGGAGTTTTCATCTTCGAGATGATTAATTAACGTCATCTTCAGGATGATAGTTCATTTCCAGGATAATAGTTCATCTTCGGGATGATTGTTCATCTTCGGGATGATTAATGTCATCTTCAGGATGATAGTCCATCTTCAGGATGATTAATGTCATCTTCAGGATGATGGTTCATCTTCAGGATGATTAATGTTCTGTAAGCCTAGAATTTATGCCTAGCTAGGGCTTTCATATCATATCATATCTGATAGATAGGCTTTAACAGATATTTCGGTAATTTCTCTTCAGGAGATCCGATAATATTTTGAGTTATTTAAAATAATCTCAATTGTTTTTAATTTGCTCTATTAAGAACAATACTGTTTTAAAGAGGTGCAAACAACAACCTTTTAGTATGAGTCCTTTAAGGATCTCCGTTTAGGTTGTCTTTCCTTTAATATATTATTAATATATGTCCCAAAAAGAAAGGAAAGTAAAGAAAAAAATTTATACATGCAGTTGAAGAAATTTTATATCGGTGATGTTGTCACATCTAATAGTAACATCAACCAAAAATTCCCTCTTTTTGCCATTCGTTGGGTTACGCCTTGACATAAACCAGTCGATGCATCAGATTCATCTCGTAAGTGAGTTCAGCTCATCTTACTTGATTACTTCCTGGTTTGAGCGATTTATACCTCTAAAGCTATAGCAAATTAAAATGCTTATAGATAACGATTTTATTTTAATTCTCATTCAATACTCAGTTATCCCACAGGATTTGATATCATTTTTGATACCAGGACTTCAGGTCCAACACCTCATATTTCATAAGTGAGTCCAGCTCACCTTATTATTGCCTCATTCCACATTATTATAATTTGGCCAAATCTCTATCTTTGCTTCAGGCAAAGCAGAGTTGTGGAATCGATTTTATATTTAACTGGCAAAGTGAAATATGAGAGAATTTGTCGACAAAATGTGTTCTTTCTTGTCGAAAACTCACCCCGTACGTACTATAATCATTTGATTTCTCCCAGAGGTGTCTCCTTCACGACACGTTAAAGAAGTGAAGGTTCTGGGAAGGGTAAAGAATATGGACAGATCCAGAATTGGTCCTTAGCAACCAAGTTGCAATAAGGTTCTGGATTTGAGCTCACTTTCCTGTGGAGGTATTGCTTTTTCGGTCTCCAGGAGTAGATCTCTCTTTTTGGAGCCTAGTGGTATGTCCTCTCATCCATTGAGGATATCCACTTCTGCTATTGGTGGATTGCATCCAATATATTTCGAATGTCAATCCTAGCTGGATTTTTAGTAGCATGGATGTGAAAGTTTTGACAATATCTATATTGTCAGTAACTATGTCTGATAACTGTTTTAACAATTTCATAAGTATGGATCTTCATGATCTCATCACAATTCATGATAACCAGATCATAGGTATTAATGATTTAAATGGTCATTTGAGCTTCAGGCTCATGGATGATTGTAGTATTTCTGTTGAAACTGATGCTGGGACATCAAAGTTGTGAGGGATCTTCAGGATCTCATCAAATCTTTAAAATAGGGTCATCAATGCACGTCTTAGGAGAAGTGAATTTAAATGCTTCCACTGTTCAGAGTGCTCAGACTCTATTTATCTGGGATATTTACTTCCGATAAATAGTTCTGCATTTGGATGGTCTATAGTGGTGATATGGGGGTGTCTACTCATCATGTCACAATCTATAAGATGTGCTCTAAACGCTTCCCCCGTCAGGGGTTCTCGGAAACTGTTTATATGAGGTGATCAGACTCATATAAATAGGTTCTAAGGAGGCGTTTTGATGGTTTGCAATGTAATTGCATGTTCCCATGTGGTCACCTACAACTAGATTTTTAAAGGATAAGAAATCCATTTAAATCATTTTAATGATTTATATTACCCATATTTGGGTGTGATCACAAGCTTCAGGGTGTTCGATATTTTTCCAGTTGCAAAAACATTTAAATTTCCTAGTATTATCCAAAGTTACCACCATTTTATAAAAGAATGTGGTTGGATAATGACCATTTATTTAGAGGATATATTGATGAGTACACCAAGGGTACATCATCAGTCCTATTAAGGGAGTGGACGAAGCCTATTTATATCCCTTAAATACTCTCAAGAGACCTAAAGGTCTTCATTATCTTTAATGATGATAGTATATCATCTTAAATTCCTTTGAGGAAGTGGGGAGAGTCAATGTCCATGTGAATGGAGATGATCTCATTATCATTTTTCCCTTTTGAATAGGACAATGAAAGTTTCACCATTTTTGAAGAATCTTCGGGTTCGTCTTGTTGATGATGTCTTGCATCATTAATACAAGGTGATATCGATCCAAAATTGGTTGATTCTGGACACTTCTGGTGTTCCAAAATAATTCCTCTTTTTGAATTTATGTAGGACTTTTGAAAAGTCCATTAAAATGCTCAAGTTAATTTTGTCCGGTAATAGTTGAACTGTGTTCAAACTGTGAAGGATTACATCTTCACTTTGACTATTGTGCGGATCATTTTGGGACAAAGCTTCAGGCTTCATTTATTTCTTGAGTCATTTAGGGATTTCGTTTTGACGAATATCCTTTGAAACTGTATAAGTTTCAGAGAGTATATGGCATCCTCATTTTATTTTTAGGGGTATTCAAGATAGCAAATCATTCACAGTAAAATAAAAATGTATTAAAAACTACAAGAGAATAATACTGATGATTTTGTTAAGTCAACAAGTGACATAGTGTGATGCGTGCTCTTGAAAACAAACAACAATAATTATGCTCATTTAGACTTATGTTATGACAACAGATAATATTTGATTTCAAAATTTATTCATCCTCGGGGAGTAGCTAAATATACATAAGGTCAACTAGACTTTCGTCGTTTTGACTAGATATGTATGTATTTTTATATGGCATAAGTTAATGCACATTTATGTTTGCAAAAACATTATGGATCTTATCAGAAACTTCTGGTCTGATATTTGCTTGCCATTGCTTACTCCGTGTCGAGGTATATCATATCTTCCCTTTCCCATTTAATACAAGAAAATTCCCCCGTTTTAAGTTTTCCTTGTTCGGGTCATGTTTGATCCTGAACTTCCCCTGATTTTAATATTCCTTATTTATAAAGGACAATGAAAATTAGTCTTGCTAAGGAGACATAAGCAGGGGTTTGAGCAAATTATTTTATACTTCCACTTTTCAAATTAATAAAAGACTTTTAAAAGTCTATTTGAATGCTCGAGTATAGCTTCAGGCCATTTATTTGAGTCGTTCAAATTTTATGTGGATAGTTTATCATGCTCAGATGGGAAAACAAATACGTGGCTACGAAATTTATAATTTCTCACTTATCTATTAAGTCACGACTTCGGGCGTACACTTAAAAGTAAGGTGAGATGACTCTAAAAGAGTTTAGCGGTGTTATGACAACTGCTGGTGTCAATATTCGATTATATAGACAATAAGTGTGAGATGTCTATATACCGCAGAATGCATATCTTTTAAAAAAAAATATCGCATAAGCCATCGTTTTTGTTGATATTTATTTTATTAGGGGAAAAGGTGCTGACTTTTGATTTGATTTTGAACTTCAGGTTCATTTTGTCAAAGTGGATATGATATTAAACTTTTTGAAAACATGATTGTCTTATTGTCATAAATATCGTCATATCATGAACCCATCATACATATAATGTAAAGCTTGTAAACTAAAGATTATGCTCAATTAACATGAATTGAAACAAGTATGATGTATACACATGCTATTTATATGCTGCATGCACTTAAATAATCTCATTGCAGACATATAGTTTTGCTACAGGAATTAAACTATATCATAGTGATTTTAGCATTCTAAATGAAAATGTATATCATAGAGATCATTAAATATGAGACATGCATATAATTTTCTACACATTCATTAAATTATCACAGACATGTAATAATATTAAAATGTTAAATCATGCAACGGGCAATGAAATGTATGCAACATCACTAGCATTAAAAATGGAGAGAAAACTTTTCGTTTAATACTAATCAAATAATCCAAACGAAATGCAGTGATGATTTACGCAGATAATTAATCAGAAAAAGACAAAAGAAGAAAATCTTTAATCAATAGCTGAATAGCCCTTTTATGAACATATTTATAACTTGCCCTCAATACCCTCAAAACGGGGTATTAATGCTTAAATCCCCATCCCCTGATTTTCCCTGATTTTCTGGATTTATCCAGAATTTTTCGGGAAATTATAATGAAATTTTAGAGAAATAAATTAAAGATCAATTCTGGGCCCAATTTGGGTAGAAAACTCAATGGGCTGGAATTAAAATTTAATTTAAATATCCATTTATGTTTCATTATTGGGCCTAAAAAGACCCATCTCCCCAAGACCTAGGGTTTCCCTAGGGTTTCAATGCGGGAGAGGAGGAGGGATGACGGCTGCCGCCCGTAGGTGGCGGCGCGGCGCTGCCAGCGCCGTCGGCGCCCCCTTCAGGAGGGGCGGCCTGCCCGGCGCCCCCCTTCGGGGGGGGGGGGGGCTGCCGGCGCCCCACGTCAGGGGGGGGGGCCTGCCGGCGGCAGCACCCCCCTCAGGGGGGTGGCCCGCCGGTGCCCCGCCTCAGGGGGGCCGGCCGGCGGCGGCGCCCCCCTTCAGGGGGGCCCGTCGGTGCCCCCCTGGGGGGGTGTCAGTGCCCCCCTTCAGGGGGGGCTGCCGGTGGCAACGCCCCCCCTTCGGGGGGGGGGGGTCGGCGTCGCACCCTTCCGGGGGGGCCCACCGGGCGCCCTCCTCGGGGGGGGGGGGGGGCCTTCAGGGGGGCGGCCCCCCTCCAGAGGGGCCTGCCGGCGACAGAGCCCCCCTCAGGGGGCGGGCCGCCGACGCCCCTCTTCAGGGGGGCCCGCCGGCGGCAGCACCCCCCTTTAGGGGGCGGCCTGCCGGCGGCCACCGCCAGGGGCGGCGGCTAGGGTAAGAAGAAAAAAAACCCCTTTATTTGTAAATCTATTAAAAAACAGATTTTATCTAAAAATGGCAATTTTTTAGACTCTAAATCGACGTTATATCTAATAAAAATTAGATTTTTAATGTAAAAACGTTGATTTTGCATATAAACAATCAATTTTTTGATCTAATAATTTAGATCCATGCATAAACAATTATATTTTTGATATCTAGATCACATAAAAATATGTATTAGATCTAGAAAATTGTTTAGGCTTACCCACTAGATCCGTCCTCCAGATCTAGCGACGTTTGATGAAGGATGCCCGAAGAATCCGCGTCGTCTTACGAAACTTTGTGTCACGAAAAAAATTGACGAAGCTTTCGTCGGGCGCCTTCCTCTCACGAGCCGTCGCTTCTTCCATCGAGCGTGATCGTGCTGATAACGTGTTGTGAACGAGAAACAGATTTGGAGAAGGGTTGAGGCTAGGAAACCCATAGCCTCCTTTATATAGTATTCATAATGGGTACTCATGTGGGTGGATACCCAATAGGCCCAATGGGTCCTATTCATAACAATTTTGCATTATTATAACATATGGGCTATGCGCCCTTAGACCCATAAATAAAAATAAAGATATTTTTGTTGTTGGTCCTGAAGATGGCATCAAGCCTAAAGGCTTTTATCTTAATAATTGGGTAATGTTATTTTATCTGTTTAATTTCTATTATTTATCTCTCTATTTAATATTGGATAAAAAAATTATGTTACGTTTTAATGATTACAAGGATCCTGAGACCGCTCTGTCGTTAGGTTAGTTATCTAAACTAACAGGTAATGACGTTTCTTCGTGGTCCAAGTAATCTTTTTAACGTAAATGTAATATTTTTATCTAATAAATTGCGTTTGCTGAATTTTGAAATGTCTGTGATGTTGCAAAATTATTATTTACCTGTAGCATATATAAAACTGCGTGGATGTTATAAATAATTCAGTCTTGTGATTTGGGATCGGCCATTTTGATACACCTTTTTATTTTCCTTGCTTTCTTTCTCTGTTTTGAGAGGAATTGCAGTGAGGTTATAATGTAAAATGCTTAAAGACCGGAGCTCAACCAAATTGAAGATGAAGATGAAATATGCAATATGCTTGGACCTAATATGGGTTTCCAATTTGTATTTCTCATTTTTTGTATTTCATTTTTATGGACTGTATTCGAACACTTTTGGACATTTTTAAAGGGTATCTGGCCGATCCCCATATGATTGTTTTTTTATTTATTTTTGCGTGAATTTATTTTTACCAAATATTAATAAATTTATATTCAATGCATAGATAAATGGAAAAATTGGCTAGCGTCGATTTCAAGGTCCTTGACGTAGCAGGATAGAACTACCTGAACTGGTGAGTGGACCTAAAGTTCCACTTGCGTTCAATGGCACTCCTTCACTCAATTTTGGCCCCCGCAGCGGTCGAGACAACTGCTAGTAAGGCCCCTACAACGGCCCAACCAGATGGAAGTTCTACTAACGTTGTCTTCGACATGGATAAGGCGAAAGCCATTATCTATATCAGGAGACACATAGATCGGACCTTAAGGGCCAAATACTTAACGGTAGTAGACCCTCTTGTTTTGTGGACAGCACTTGAGGCACGTTATAGTAATCAAATTGATGTCATACTACCACGTGTCAGTTATGAGTGGGAAAATCTCCGTCTTTAGGACTATAAGTCCGTTGCTAAGTACAACTCAGCACTTATAATATCACCTCACGCCTGAAGTTGTGTGGTGAAGAAGTCTCGGAGCATCGCATGTTGGAAAAGACATTTACCTCTTTCCACGAGAAAGATGCAGTCCTCATGCAATAGTACCGTGAACGCAATTTCACGGAGTTCTCTGATTTTCTCTCTTGCCTTCTTAGGGCAGAGCAGAATAGAGACCTACTCTTTGCCACTCATAATCTGCACCCTGCTAGTGCTGCCCCTCTCCCTGAAGCCCACCATGTTTTCCCCAGAAGTGAAAAAACAAGAAGAAGGCTAGAAAGAACAACTGATAAGCTGAAGTGAAGCCAGCAAGAGCACCACCCAGAACAACAACAACAAGGGGAAGAAAAACTTCACATGGGAAGCGTAAGAACACTGATCGAGTGCAAATTCCAAATAAGAATTGGGAGGACAAATGCCATAGATGTGGCATGACTGGACATTGGTCCAGAAACTGTCGCATTCCTCGCCATCTCTACGACCTGCATCAGGCAAGCCTGAAGCCTCCCCCTGAAACAAACCTGGCAGATATTCAAGCTCTGACCAAGTTCACTGCACAAGACTTCGAGAATGATGATCTGCTCGATTAAGTCTTATCTTAGTTTGCTTTTTTATCTTTGCATTTTAAATACTAGTTTCCTTCATCTGTATTTCCTTTTTGGTACTTTATGAATGCATATTTAGCTTTTCTATTCATTCTGATATATAGATGAAATATGATATATTGTCACGCCCCGCTTCCCAAAACGATGGAAACGAAACGTGACAAGGCCCGCTTAGGCCGGAGTTGTGAAGCTCGGACCCAATAAGCGTCTGTGTGGTACTCCAAGACAAAGGAACATGTCCCTGCAGGTTAGTACGGAACAACAAAAGTACTAAAAGAGATGCATTCATTTTATTCACCAGATATCCAGAAAAAAAATACGGGGAGTCTAAACAAAAGCCAACACGACTACAAACAGCTGAAAGTAAACTAATGGTGCAAGCACCCAACCTAGACAGAAAGTAAACTATGCTACGCACCCAACTAAACTGCAGTAAAACCTCTGAATCAGCAACGTGAGGATCTCTAGCTCTGGTCCTCCTCGGACACGTACTCTAGGTCTGCATCCTCCGGCTTTATGTTCTCCACCTCGTCAACGTATTCTGGCTCCACATCTGACGTACAACACCCAAAATAAAGGAACTGTACGTCAGGTAAAGTCTATAAAAAGGGGTCAGACTCTACTGCAAGTGTACCAAACTATTAAACAACAGTTTACTGGTTGATTAGCATACTGGGGTTATAACAGAGTGACGAAGAAAGTAAACGCATCAGGGAAGTAAAGAGTAGCAATTAGTAGTCGTAGCGTGTACTGCAGACCACGGGACTAACCTAAAGGGGTCGTGACAAGACGTAACAAGACCAGCAGGATAGGACAGGACAAGACAAGACAAGACACGACACGTCTAACTCGAAGGGTTCACGCCTTACGGTTCGAGGGGGATCAGACCCTCTCCCCGTGTGCACGCTAAACCCTACCCCAAACCCAAGTGCTTAAGACAAGACAATATAGGGCCACTCACTCTGCTAGGTGAGTGCCTCTATCCCCACGATCGGTAGCGTATCTCTCACTCTGCTAGGTGAGCGACGGACGCCTCGTAGGTGAAACCGTACTACTGTATAGGACCACTCACTCTGCTAGGTGAGAGTCTCTATCCTTTCGGTCTGCTGGGACACTCACTCTTCTAGGTGGGTGCTGAGCTTCCCGTAGATGTTCCGTAACCAAGATCACCCACTCTACTAGGTGAGCGTCTCATTGCCCACAGGCTACACAAGACACGACGAGCAAGATGTTCATGACATGACAATGGCAAAGTATTTCTAGGGTGTCCACACACACGCACACGCAGATGAAACCTATAGTAGCAGTTGTTGTTGATTCTAGGGGGTCCATACACACACACACACAAGATAACCCTAAGGTGTCAAAAGTTGTTGTTGTTACGCCTAGACTTCATCGTCAAGTCTAGGGCGTCAAGGCGTCCCGGACGCTATCATTTCACATCCGGTTCTCTTTGTTCACAGTTTAATAGTTCTAACAGTCTAAGGCCTAGGCACGGCCGAAAGAGCAAGTGAGTACACTTTCCTGCGGTGGCGAGTGTGTCGTCCGTCCGGGGCGTCTCGTCCAGGCGTCGCGTCCGCGGTAGTCCGTCTGAAACGAGTCAAGCGACGGTGTCAGGTCGCGTTTTTCATCAATCCTATTAGGGTTCATTTCTAGGTTAAACGTGGCTACCCTAACAATCACATGTCAAAATGTCCATTCAGCCTATCCGACGATTCTATTCTATGTGCACAGCCAAAAAGTCCGATCGTCGATCTATGGTTCCATATAGTTTTAAAGGAGCAGAAAGTAAATTTAGTTTGGGTTGTCCGATTTTAGTTAGGGTTCAGTTTTTCTACTACGGTGTGGGTTTGCTATGAGTTAGGGGGACCAACCTGGTTCGTCAATCACGTGTAGGCTTTGACGTTGTATCTGAAATAACGGATCGCGTCGCCCTGACTCTGGTTCCTTGACTGCGAGTAGTGCAAACAAGAGGGGATCGTCGGGGCCAGACAGTAACAAAGAGGCGTACTTAATTATCTGCGTAAATAGATTTCTAACATCAAACTCAAACCATTAATCTTAACCAATATATATTATTACTAACTGGAAATAACATTTTATCTAGTGAACCATTATCAAAACTAAACCGTACCCAGGCTGCAGTACATTAGTAACATTGTACATACTTAGTAACATTATATATAATTATAACCTTATATCAATCATATCATAATTAATTATAACATCATGTGAGTATATAAACCAATAGTACTTATAACTTTACACTGGTCATATCATATCTAACATCAAAACTAAGTTTATAAAATAACTAACGTGCATATACTTACACGTTTAGCATGCAGGCAGGCGGCGTTGGAGCGTCCGACGGTGGGAGGCGGAACGGCTGCTGCCGGCGGTCCGTCAGTGGCTCAGGGGTGTTGTCGATCAAAGCAGCTCAGTGGCTTCGAGCGGAGGTTGCCGGAGGAGGTGGTGGCTCAGGGCGAGGGGGTCGCCGTGAGGGTGGAGGAGTACGGGCGTCGTCGCAGTGGCCGTGTTGGTGGTGCGGACGGGGGCTGGGTGAGCAGGGTAGGAGTCGTGGCCGAAAAACTTGGCGAGGCAGGTGAGCAGTGGTGCGGTGCTCGGAGAAGATGCGGCGTTAGCGGGGTGGCGCCTGGGGGTTGCAGGTGGGAAGGACGGGGGTGCCGACGTTGATGAAGGAGGTCGGAGAGAGTGACAGGCGGGTGGTTTGGCGCTTTGTGGGCTGAAGCGGAAGTCGGGGCTCAGCGGTGTCGAGGGAGGAGGAGAGGCGGGAGTACGGCTGAGGGGTTTCACCGGTGGGAGATGGCTACGAAGGGAAGATAGGAACGGCGGGATGGTTCGAGGCCGTCGGAGTCGGGGATGGGGTTGTCGTCGACACCTGAGGAGGAAGAGGGGGGGTCTGATTAATAGAGGCGGCGGCTGCTACTTTTGTAGCCCTAGGTAGGTTAGGTCAGAATTTATTTATAAGGGAAAAAGATGAAAGAGGACACGTGTGATGTGGGTGAAGAAACGTGGGAGTTGAAAAAGTCTAACAAGTTTTTCGGTTAATCATGATAAATGTTAGGCCTCCATCTAATTAATCAACCTCAGACTTTTAGAGTGATTATTAATCACCATTATGTTTTCAAAACCCAGTACGTTGGCATCATAGCACTAAGCATAACACTATTTTATAGCTAAGAATTCTGTAATTCGAAAATTTTTACTAGTATGTTTTTAATTAAAAAATAATAATGTTATTATGGATTGGCCCCTCGTCATCCCAATAATTTAAAGAAGACACCGAGGCGATCGCGCCTCCGAGAGGGTTGTGGAAACGGGGTTCGGTCGCGTGTTCGAGCTACGGAAAGCAGTAATAAAATCAAATACGGAAACACGCTCTCAATTAAACTATAGATACGCATTAAAACGTTCGGTCGGGAAGTGACCGTTACATTCTACCCACCTTAGAAATGATTCCGTCCTCGGAATCACCTATACTAATAATAATTATAAAATCTATGAATACTTAAGCCTATAACTCCCATCCTCCACACAGTGGTCTCTAATCCTGTAACTTCAACATCGTTCCTCAAATAATCCATCATAACCCTTCTTTTCACTAGATAAAGCCACGACTAATCTCACATCCTAACACTTAACTATATACCCAACACTGCTGCTCAAATTTCCAACCCCAAGTTCTAATAAAAGAATAATGATCATCTTCTCATACCATACCACTCCATTAAACATCATCGCTCCATAACATCTTTAAATTTCTCAATCTCTTCCCAATATTGATCAATCTCTAAAAAGATGTCCTAGTCAATCACCAATCCAAGACAAAAACTTTGTCTATCTTATAACACCTTTCACAAATCAACAATCGCCGTGTCCTTAATACATTCCTTGTCATATCTTCTATAAATTTATCCGCCAACTAATTGAACTATTAAAATCACATCCTATCCTACTCACTATAACTAATCCCAATCAATATTAGGTCCGCCTACCTAACCATCCATTCATATCAACACGTCGTGTTATTTACAATGTCTTCTCACGTCAACTTAATGATCAAGTCTTGATGTTTTAAGTGTCCGACTTATTCGCATGATCACTCTAAATCATACTACACCTCTATAGCTACTCCTATCTACCACTCGTCCAAGTTTCAGGTCGATTAAGTACTCATCTCACTGTGTATAATTTCATTCATCCAGAGTCCCCATCGAGTCCATTACACATTGGTATCATTAATAAGTCTTGGACACCTCATTCTTTTCATCCAAAGAAATCTAATCTAATACCCTTGTTATTCAAAACCAACTAATCACCGATACAACATATCTCATCTCACTCAGAGCCTACCCGTAACCACAACCCTTATAACAAAATATCTAGTACTAACAACATCATAACAATAAAAATAACACTCCCGAAGAGGGAAAGAAAAGAAAGTTTAAGGCCTAAGACATATTTTAAAACATTGGAAAAAAAACGTGTGGAGTTGTGATATTGGATGAGGGAAGATAGGTGGGTTGTGATCTTTGTGGGCTAATCCCAAAACATTAAAGGTTGGATTTGAAAGGAACAAAAAATTTTGAAACATACATAAGCAGCCAAAAATAAGCTAAACTATAATATGAAAGATTAAAACTATGGAGTTACCTGCATCGACGCCATCCGCTGCTGTCATGACATATGCTCCACAGACAACAGCTCCTCTCTGGGTAGGGGCAGGTGCTCCGCCCTCAGTATGGAGATACCTCGGGCAATCTATAAAGGCGTGTGTGGCAGCTCCATATGCCAGACACAAACCCGGCTTCTTCCTGCAAGTGTTCTGCTGATGCCCTGGCTTGCCGTAGAAAAAGCATGGGCCCTTCATCTGATGCTGAGCAGGTGCTCCTGGCCTCTTGAAAGGCACTCACTGAACTGGTCCCACTATAGACCCAGCAGAAGGCCTATGCTATTCTTTCTGTCGCTTTCCCCCCATCATCAGAAGGATCAGGTAGACGTGATATGGTCTCATGGTTCCTCGCAGTATTCAGCACCGCTCCCATGGTCGTGAAATTTGCCGAAGACATCGAAGCCTGAATCTTCGGACGCAATCCCTGACGAAAACGATCAGCTCGTTTCTCCTCCTTCCTCACCATATGTGGGGCAAACCGACTCAGCATCTCGAACTCCGCCTCATACTTGTCGACGGTCATATCCCCCCTGCTTCAGATCTACAAATCTGCTCAGCAGCTCCCTCCTAGCAGCTTTGGTGAAGTACTTCTCCTTGAACATCGATCAGAAAGTCTTCCACTCCACTAGCTTCTGCAGGCGCCTCTCCTCAATGCGCCACCAGTTCCTAGCATTCTCGGTCAGCTGCATCTTCGCTATCTTAACTCGGGTATCATCAGGAATCTTCCCAGCTACCAGCTACTCCTCAGTACTCAGAATCCACTCATCAGCAGCCAACGGTCCTTCCTTCCCAGAAAAAGTCTTTGGCTGAAGCTCATTAAACTGCTTCACTCCCGGAGCAGCTCGAGGGGCAGGCGGAGGCGGTGGCGGTGCAACAGGAGGAGCATGGGCAGCACGGTGGGACTGCTGAACCAATTGATGCTGAACGTCTAGCATCTCCCTCATAACACCCAATAATTGGCGTAAATCGTCACCTCGTCCATCCATGGTCCCGTCAGCTGATGGTCCATCTCGAGCTTCACGTCCTCCCACCATCCTAACGGCAGGAAAAACACAACTTAGACTCGCACACTTTACTGGATATGAATAAAAAGGAATGTTAATACTCCTATCATACTGTACTCTTTGCAGAAAAGGACCTGCATGGGCCACCACTAAAACCTGTCACGCCCCGCTTCCCAAAACGATGGAAATGAAACGTGACAAGGCCCGCTTAGGCCGGAGCTGTGAAGCTCGGATCCAATAAGCGTCTGTGTGGTACTCCAAGACGAAGGAACAGGTCCCTGCAGGTTAGTACGGAACAACAAAAGTACTAAAAGAGATGCATTCATTTTATTCACACGATATCCAGGAAAAAAATACGGGGAGTCTAAACAAAAGCCAACACGACTACAAACAGCTGAAAGTAAACTAATGGTGCAAGCACCCAACCTAGACAGAAAGTAAACGGTGCTACGCACCTAACTAAACTGTAGTAAAACCTCTGAATCAGCAACGTGAGGATCTCTAGCTCTGGTCCTCCTCGGGCACATACTCTGGGTCTGCGTCCTCCAGCTCTACGTTCTCTGCCTCGTCAACGTACTCTGGCTCCACACCTGACGTATAGCACCCAAAAGAAAGGAACTGTATGTCAGGTAAAGTCTACAAAAACAGGTCAGACTCTACTGCAAGTGTACCGAACTATTAAACAATAGTTTACTGGTTGATTAGCATGCTGGGGTTATAACAGAGTGACGAATGAAGTAAACGCATCAGGAAAGTAAAGCGTAGCAAGTAGTAGTCGTAGAGTGTGCTGCAGACCACGTGACTAACCTAAAGGGGTCGTGACAAGACGTAACAAGACCAGCAGGATAGGACAGGACACGACAAGACAAGACACGACACATGTGACTCGAAGGGTTCACGCCTTAAAGTTCGAGGGGGATCGGACCCTCTCCTCGTGCGCACGCTCAATCCTACCCCAAACCCAAGTGCTCAAGACAAGACAATATAGGGCCACTCACTCTGCTAGGTGAGTGCCTCTATCCCCAGGATCGGTAGCGTATCTCTCACTCTGCTAGATGAGCGACGGACGACTCGTAGGTGAAACCGTACTACTGTATAGGACCACTCACTCTGCTAGGTGAGAGTCTTTATCCTCTCGGTCCGCTGGGACACTCACTCTGCTAGGTGGGTGCCGAGCTTCCCGTAGATGTTCCGTAACCAAGATCACCCACTCTACTAGGTGAGCGTCTCATTGCCCACCGGCTACACAAGGCACGACGAGCAAGATGTTCATGACATGACAAGGTCAAAGTTGTTCTAGGGTGTCCACACACACGTACACGCAGATGAAACCTATAGCAGCAGTTGTTGTTGATTCTAGGGGGTCCACACTCACGCACACACAAGATAACCCTACGATGTCAAAAGTTGTTGTTGTTACGCCTAGACTTCGTCGTCAAGTCTAGGGCGTCAGGGCGTCCCGGACGCTATCATTTCACGTCCGGTTCTCTTTGTTCACAGTTTAATAGTTCTAACAGTCTAAGGCCTAGGCACGACCGAAAGAGCAAGTGAGTACACTTGCCTGCGGTGGTGAGTGTGTCGTCCGTCCGGGGTGTCTCGTCCAGGCGTCGCGTCCGCGGCAGTCCGTCTGAAACGAGTCAAGCGACGGTGTCAAGTCGTGTTTTTCATCAATCCTATTAGGGTTCATTTCTAGGTTAAACGTGGCTACCCTAACAATCACATGTCAAAATGTCCATTCAGCCTATCCGACGATTCTATTCTATGTGCACAGCCAAAAAGTCCGATCGTCGATCTACGGTTCCACATCGTTTTAAAGGAGCAGAAAGTAAATTTAGTTTGGGTTGTCTGATTTTAGTTAGGGTTCAGTTTTGCTACTACGGTGTGGGTTTGCTATGAGTTAGGAGGGACCAACCTGGTTCGACAATCACGTGTAGGCTTTGACGTTGTATCTGAAATAACGGATCGCGTCGCCCTGACTCTGGTTCCTTGACTGCGAGTAGCACAACCAAGAGGGGATCATCGGGGCCCAGACAGTAACAAAGAGGCGTACTTAATTATCTACGTAAATAGATTTCTAACATCAAACTCAAATCATTAATCTTAACTAATATATATTATTACTAACAGGAAATAACATTTTATCTAGTGAACCATTATCAAAACTAAACCGTACCCAGGCTGCAGTACATTAGTAATAGTGTACATACTTAGTAACATTATATATAATTATAACCTTATATCAATCATATCATAATTAATTATAACATCATGTGAGTATATAAACCAATAGTACTTATAACTTTACACTGGTCATATCATACCTAACATCAAAACTAAGTTTATAAAATAACTAACGTGCATATACTTACACGTTTAGCATGCAGGCAGGCGGCGATGGAGCGTCTGACGGTGGGAGGTGGAACGTCTGCTGTCGGCGGTCCGTCAGTGGCTCAGGGGTGTTGTCGATCAAAGCAGCGCAGTGGGCTTCAAGCGGAGGTTGTCGGAGGAGGCGGTGGCTCGGGGCGAGGGGGTCATCGTGAGGGTGGAGGAGTACGGGCGTCATCGCGGTGGCCGCGTTGGTGGTGCGGACGGGGGCTGGGCGAGCAGGGTAGGAGTCGTGGCCGGAAAACTTGGCGAGGCGGGGTGAGCAGTGGTGCGGTGCTCGGAGAAGATGCGGCGTTAGCGGGGTGGCACCTGGGGGTTGCAGGTGGGAAGGACGGGGGTGCCGACGTTGATGAAGGAGGTCGGAGAGAGTGACAGGCGGGTGGTTCGGTGCTTTGTGGGCTGAAGCAGAAGTCGGGGCTCGGCGGTGTCGAGGGAGGAGGAGAGGCGGGAGTACAGCTGAGGGGTTTCACTGGAGGGAGACGGCTACGAAGGGAAGAGAGGAACGGCGGGATGGTTCGAGGCCGTCGGAGTCGGGGATGAGGTTGTCGTCAACGCCTGAGGAGGAAGAGGGGGGTCTGATTAATAGAGGCGGCGGCTGCTACTTTTGTAGCCCTAGGCAGGTTAGGTCAGAATTTATTTATAAGGGAAAAAGATGAAAGAGGACACGTGTGATGTGGGTGAAGAAACGTGGGAGTTGAAAAAGTTTGACAAGTTTTTCAGTTAATCATGATAAATATTAGGCCTCCATCTAATTAATCAACCTAAGACTTTTAGAGTGATTATTAATCACCATTATGTTTTCAAAACCCTGTACGTTGGCATCATAGCACTAAGCATAACACTATTTTATAACTAAGAATTCTGTAATTCGAAAATTTTAACAAGTATTTTTTAATTAAAAATAATAATAATGTTATTATGGATTGGCCCCTCGTCATCCCAATAATTTAAAGAAGACACCGAGGAGATCGTGCCTCCGAGAGGGTTGTGGAAACGGGGTTTGGTCGCGTGTTCGAGCTACGGAAAGCAGTAATAAAATCAAATACGGTAACATGCTCTCAATTCAACTATAGATACGCATTAAAACGTTCGGTCGGGAAGTGACCGTTACATATATTATGGACAGTGCTTAGATGCACTAATGAAGCATTAAAATTGCTCCCACATACAACGAGATTATAAGATGCAAATTTCTCTCCTTAATCATATAGGAATCTCCCAAGTTTCAAGGATATTTCGTTTAAAACGAACATACCTTGAAACTGTGGATAATAATAGTGAATATCCTTATATAACTCGTCAAAACAGATGGCCAGAAGACCATTTACAAGCGATTTGTTGGACCACCGTCGGGTCCCTATCATTACACATATTCATCCAATAAAAAGCCAACTTGACTGAGCACCAGAAGTGCCTTTCATTGCCAGAGTTTTCAACTCTAGTACAATAGACTTGGTCATCCTGGATCAGCGATGATGGACGCATCATCAAATGAATCCTATGAAAAACCTGAAGATTCTTCAAAAGGTTGAGTTTCATTGTCCCCCTTTGTCATAAGGGAAAACTTATAGAGAGACCTCCCCTCCTGAAATTGGGATTTGAATCTCCTGACTTCGTTTAGAGAATACATGGTGACCTTTACGGGCATATTCACCCTGCAAATGGCTCATTTCGGTATTTCATTGTACTGATAGATGCATCTACTAGATGGTCTTCTGTGTGCCTTTTTGTCCACCCGCAACCTAGCTTTCTCAAAAGCAATTCACTACACATGTTATTCAAGACTACTGCCAAGCAATTGACATTGAAATTATACATCATGTAGCATGTTCATACTCAGAATAGGTTATCAGAGTTTCTGATAAAGAGACTCCAATGGATTTCACGTCCATTGTTAATTCCCAGTTGCTTATGGATTTTTAGGGATACGCCATACTGCATTCGGCATCGCTTATCACAATACGGCCCTCTTGTGGCCATATCTTATTGCTGACGCCTCTTGCTTATGGTTCACCACCACACATATCTCATTTGAGAGTGTTTGGATGTGCTAATATATGTCCCCCATAGCATCACGTCTTGATAACTGTGAATTTGATGAGCAAAGTCTCATTAAAATAGGCACGCAGTCTAAGGAAGCCTGAAGATTCTCAGACCATATCATGGGACACAAAAGTCCTAATCTCGTTAAGATCCGCATACTATTTCTGTGTGAAAATGAGATCTAGAAGATCCTTTACATTCAGACTAATGTACATCAATTGGCGGAAAAATTCACGGACAACCATAAGCTTGTTCATTCACACGTCCATGCTGTCAACACGCCAGCTAGGATTGACATCCCCAAAGATGGATGCAATCCACCGGCATCAGAATTGGATGTACCTCAATTGAAAAGAAGACGCCCGCCAGGTTCAAAATATAAAGTTCCTCGAAAGAGGAAGATTCCTAGAGATACTAAAATGATCCCTCCGCAGGATACTGAGCTCAGACCAGCGACCTCTCCCCTCCTGATTTCCCCTGCAGATGAAACAATAGGAGAAACATCATTATATTATGTACGTACTGGAGAGGAACTGGACAGATATTGTAGAGAAATGATGCCCTCGAGGCTATTTATTTCTGTGTGAATAGCACAAACGTCATGTTCGAAATAACGGTAAGCTGTTTGGTAATAATTTATCTAAGTTATTTTATAATGTAGTAAACATTAGATATTAACTTAGGTAAAGTCCTGAGACTTTATGCAAGGCCAAACATGTATCGAGATGAGTATCTCGATCATGGAGAAATGTTTGACCGTCTGTAGCATAAGTCTAAAAGGGTTCGTGGTCGTAGATGTTTCGAGACAAGGATATCGAAACATCGGATAGACCATTGTGTCTTAGTCTTCACCGTTTAGTGGTGGCGATGATCTCATGATCGTTTGACTTGGCGAAGTCGAAGACGAGACACAGGTGCTCATTAGAGAATGAGTTCACTGAACGATCCACAAGAGTTATCATATGGTTATATTGACCAAATCTGTCAATGATAACTCTCAGTGATGATATGCAAGTTGATCTTTTGACTTGAGGTCATTTTACGAACCTTTGCATGAACGGTGCCACTTAGATCACTGACTTAGCTTCGAGGCTAGGCCTGTCGAAAGGTCTTTGATCGGGTGTCACTTGAAGCGTACGAGGAGAGTAATGACCAAGAGAGGATTCGTCTCTCCCGGTCAATGGGAGTTAGTGTCGTAGAGTTAGTTCGGTCTTTAGTAAAATCTCTGATCAGAGTATGTTGGAAGAAGTCCAACATTAGTTGACTAAAGATCGATAGAAACTAACCGGAGTCAAGTTATTGGGGGTTGACAGTTTGACCGTACCCTAGACTTCATCTACACGACATAGTTAAGACGAAGAGACTATAACTACGAAATTCATCACGAAAACAGTCAGGGTGGTCCCGACAATACTCATGTCGATGAGTCAACCACATAATGATGATTCTGAAGCAGGGACGGCAACCACTGCTCGTGGTCACTGCCGTATAGGGCTTCGAGCCCAACCTGTTGTAAGGGTCAGGCTGTAGGGTCTCACACAGAGTACGACCTTCGTCTAATAATAGGTAGAAATTAGATAGGGAGAATAATTTGCATTTGATGCAAAGGAAGAGAAAATTGCATTTTGATGCAAATGACAATTTAAGCTAAGATAGGGGACTAATTTGCATATGATGCAAAAGAGATTAAATGTGTCTTAAATAGTTTAAGACCATATTTAATAAAGTAAACGCAAGGAAAAGTTCACTGGTAAGACGGGTTCATCCCGCTCTAAACGCAGGTTCAAACCACGTCAAAAACGGAGTTCAAACAAGCCCAATGAGTCTATTTAAAGTGTTTAAATAGAAGACCAAAGATCAGGCCCAAGCAGATAAAGTGGCATCCCATTTTTGTAAAAACATTTGTTTGAGAAACAATTTTTTTTAAAAAAAATAATCAAAACATGCATTAATTGGCCCGGCCCAAAAGGTCGGGCCTTTGTTTTGCTGACGCCCAAATGGCCAATTTAATTTTGGGGCACTGCTTTGCAGGGCCCATCTCTGGGGCGCGTGCTGTCAGCACCCCATTGGGCTGCGTGCGCTGGCAACAGTGGGGGCTCACTGGGTGGTTCCCATTGTGGGTTCTGCACCCTAGGTTGGTGCAGAATTTTGACTGCTCAGTTTTTATGAAAAACTGGTTATGGGCTGAAATTTGGGCGATCAATTGGAGGGTCAAACGGACTCCGATTGACGTGCCGGTTTTTCCTATGCGTTCACCATTGAACGCCCTTCGTATTGATAGGTTGTATCAATCATGAAGCTCAATGGTGAGGGAGTTAAAATTCACAGAAGTTTGGCCTTTATGAAAGACAAACTAAATTGAATTTATTAACTCCAAAATTTAGTCCCACATCGGATTTTGAGTAAAGGGGAGCGGTCAGCCGCCTATATAAATAGGGGTCTGCTCCCCTCCTCAAAACTCGTCCCAAGCTCCAGATCTGAGCGGCTCCCGTAAATGTTGGAGCACGCTCGGATCTAGGCTTAAATTAGTATTCTTCTTCTTCCTATATTTCTGCCTTACTCCTGAGGGCTCTAGCAAAGCCGCGAAGGAGTTCGGATTCGGATCCGAAATCTTGGCGAAGGCTTTCACTCGCGTGAAACTTTCTTCGGCGCGTGGTTGACTCGGCAACACGAGGATTGCTCGCCTCGGGATGCGGAGCGGTTCGGGGACGGGTTCGAGGAGCGGCTCGGCGTGGGACGGGGAGCGGCTCGGAAGACGGTGCGGAACATCTTGCCCGCCCCAGGGTTGAGATTCCGGGTATGTGTTTTATAAGCTTTCGTTTTAATTATTCGCAGTAGTTTAGATCCCTCTTAGGGTGGTCAGATCCACCCCGAGTTGGCAGAGATCCTGGCTAAGAGAGTCTGGTTCCTTAGGGCTGCATGTTAATTAGATTAACAAAATTTTTCCGCTGCAATTTTATGTCTATGTTTCGTCCGACTTAGGACGTGAATAGAGTTTTTATGCCCTAATGGTCCGCGAAAACCCTTCAGTGGTATTGGAGCCATCTCTGTATGCTGACTTAGGACTGCGATAAATTAATTGAACACTTTGAAATACAGAAAAATGTTTTCTTTAAATTTATGCGATAAGTTTAAAAATGATTTTAGATGTTTAAAATTTTATATGATAAATTTTAAACATGAAATTTTTTAAAATGATGTTTTAAATTTATGTGATAATTTTAAAACTGATTTTAAAACTTTAAAAATTTATGCGATAAATTTAAAATAATTTTAGATGTTTAAAAATTTTATATAATAAATTTTTAAGCATGAAATTTTTAAAATGATGTTTTAAATTTATGTGATACTTTTAAAACTGATTTTAAAAGTTTAAAATTTTTATGCGATAAATATTTTAAGTAGCATGCAAATTTTGTGATCTTTTAAAACAAGTTTTTATTTTTATGAGATAAAATAAAATGTTTTAAAAATCATATTTTTAAATTTAAATGTTAAATTTAAGTATGCATGCTAAACTTTTTTATTTGATAAACATTATTCTATTTAATTGTTAAATAGTTTGTACACTCTTTTATGCGATAAAATTAGTGTAACTTTATGTTAATGGCTATGTCATCTTGTCCCTTATTTGGTAACACAAGACAACCTTCTTAGGTTAGCCATTAAAGAACTCGTTAAAATTTATGAGATAAATTCTAATTACATGCTATGTTTTAATAAAACATTAACAACACTTTAAGACCTAATTCCTGTTTAGGGTAGTCCCTTTAATGAATTTTTAATTCTAATTGTTATGAAATTAATTCTCATTAAAGGACTTCGCTTTTAGCGTAGTTAATAAATTTATTAAAATCCTAATAACGATTAGGATAACACGTGAACCTTATAGTTGATAAGGATTTAATAAAAGTTATTAAACAAATCCTAAAATTTTGAATTTAAGGATACAACTAGTTGATAGGATTAATTAGTTGTTAATAAAAGCCTTTTAGTTTATGGCACGCATATAAAAATGACAAGCTTCATTCAATGATCCAGTCAATGTGCTTGGCTAACTTTGTTGGGTTACCCTTCTAAAGGATAGTGATCCTGGCTTAGTCAATTCCCTGGCTGTGTTCCGCTGGACCACAATGACGCCAATCATGATTATATGTCACCCTGGACTATATCTAAGTCAAATACGTTAATAATCTTCTTCAAGATTAGCCGTAGCCCTCCTTGTTTTAGGGGTTGGCAACTATAGGACCCGTGTTCCAGTTGTTGAGCTACACTCAAGCTGTGACATGGCAACCTTGTAGAAACCAACTCCTTAAATACATAAGATGAAATCTTGACTTGACCCAAACCGTCGTGTCGTGAATACACCGAGCGCCGGCGTAAGTTAAGTCAATGATGTAGTCTGGCTAGATGTAGTCTAAGACCTGACCCAAACCGACGGGTCGTGAATACACCGAGCGCCGGGACAAGTCAGGCTAGACATGAAAACAAGGGTCCGACTAGACTAGACATTGTGATTTGGATGAGCACACTCATGATCACAAATGGCTAGGGGTAAAAAACGATAAGAGGGTCATATCTGATATGATCGATGAAGAGTCATCTTCCGATTACAGAGTCAAGCAACTTGTTGAGCTACACACAAGGTTGTTAGGCTCAGAGTGATTGGATCTCTTACCCATTTATTTAATTCGATTAAATCGTTCATTGTTAAGGCTTAAAAATGATCGTAAAAATAGTGGAAGTATATAAATAGATAAAAGCCATTCTACATATATTTAATATTGAACATATGCTAAACTAGGGCAAGACTATGTTTAACGAAGGAATCAAAATATAATATTTTTAATGAAATAAGTTAACTGGTCAAATAGGTTGATTAATTGAATATCAAGTTAAATTCTAATTGATAGAATTAAACTATATTCATGTTGACATTAAAATGAACTTCTAAAGAACAGACTTAAGAAATATGATTTCATTAAGTTCTGGGTCCAACAAATAAATTCACGCTACATGTCACTCGCCTCTATATGGGGCAGCTTGAACATATAGGACATTCGAAGTATGTTTCTCCCTACAACTTGTCGTGCTACACTGAAGGTTGTATGGAAAAACAATTTTCATCAGTAAACTTCGAGAATTCGATCAAACTATTTGAGTCGAATACGAGTGCATGAGCGGTGCAAGGCTATGCATCCCGACCGGATCTTGAGACAAGCAACGTGTTGAGCTACACTCAAGGTTGCAAAGCGCAAGCGTTTGGATACATGAGATGCTTGCATAGCTGTTCATTTATGTTGGGCTATTTAATATCTAAATATGATTTAGAAAAGGAAGAAGGCACTCCGGAAAGTCAATTGAGAAAGTTAGTTATCATTAGTAAAGGAATAAGTAGGAGGAAATGAAAATGTGACATATTTTGATGTCACGATTTCAGAATAATTGTTATACAAAATACGTCTAACACATTTTGACGAATGTTGTCACCTTGCTTCTGAAGCAATGTTTTGTGTTAGTAATTTGTAATAACTATAATATATTAAATGTTAATACATGAATACACAAGATAGTTACAAACTTATATGGCAAAATAGACTAGGCTGTATTATGTAATGCCCTGTGTAGCTACTGCACAAGTACTAGAGGAGGGGTGAATAGTACTTTAAAATAATCAAGAGTAATTATCCATAATTATCGTGCAAACTCAACCAACAATGCGGAAATGAAAATATTGACAACAAAGAAAACAATCGCAAATAATCGATATAACGGGTTCGGATCCACCCAAGTCTCCCCGACTTGTTCCCGGTGATCCTACGTCCCAACCACCCGGATCCCCTCCGGATACTTGAGTTAGAAACCTCTAACTCAAATTTGCACTATGAAATACTTGTAGAAAACCTCTACAAGATCAAATCATACACAAATGAAAATATGACTCCCACAAACCGGAATCACACAAAACACTCACAAAATGAGAGAAAAACACTTGCAATATCAAATATAATGAAATATGAAATGCTTACCACAAAACCCTATGCCTTGAGTAAAACTTACGATTTTAGGGCAAGAAGGATTTTGGGGAAGATGAAGGCACCAAACCCTAGCTCCAAGATGTTGACCAGCAATAGGAGGCTAGGAAGATGTTGGTGACCTTGGATCAAGCTCTTGGCTTGAATGGCTTACAATCAATGTGAATCTCTCTTTGGAAATAAGAGTGAGAGAGAGATTCTTGAGAAATGAATGAGCTTGGAAATGAGAATGAATGCTTCTCTTTGATTCTCTAAACTTCAATTAATATCAGCCTTTTATGCTATGAAAGCAGCCCTTCAAGTATATATAGGATAGAGGAAAGAGAGAGCAAAAAACGTTGGCATTAAATGCTTCAACGGCTCTATTTTGAAGCAAACTAGTCGGTTAAAGAAGGATCACTGACCGACTAGTTCCTCAACTAGTAGGTCGGTGATTCAACGTGAACCCACTAACTGAAGAACAGCCAAAAGAGAAAGTTCAGACATAAAGAACTAGTCGGTCTAAGAAGACTTGCCAACCGACTAGTTTCACAACTAGTCGGTCGGTGAGTGTTCTTTGACCGACTAACAGATGAAATAGAGAAGGCTGAATTCAAGTTGCACTAGTCGGTCTACGAACAAAGTCTAACCGACTAGTTTCTCAACTAGTCGGTCGACAGATGTACTTTGACCGACTAACAATAAACAGTAGCTCAGGCTGAAAAATGAATACACAACTAGTCGATCTAAGAAGGATTCCTAACCGACTCGTTTGACAACTAGTCGGTCGGTGAACCTTCTTTGGCCGACTAACTGTAAACAGTGAATGAGCTGAAAATGAACAAGGCCTTCTAGTCGGTTCAAGAAGGATTGCCGACCGACTAGATTGCCATCTAGTCGGTTGGTTCTTCTTCTTGAACCAACTAACATGCACAAGAAGCCGCGATAAGAAGCGTTAAGCTTCGGGAAAGATTCTATGGGCTTATAATAAGATCCTAGCTCTAAGATATGAGCGATATGAAGATTAAAACGTAAGACCTACTCAAGGCTTAACATTCTATGAAAAGAAGCTAGAAGACTATAAATAAAACTTGATGAACCGTCTTCAAAAGCTTCAATCGAATCTTCTTGACTTCAATAATGGTCCTTGAGCTTCAACGAAGCTTCAAGCACACGATCACACGCTTTGAGAAGTCTTGAGACGTTGCTTTTGATATACGTAGAATTTTGGCGACGATTTCCATAACTGAGCTCACAAAGAGTTAGTTCACGATATTTATGTTTGTTCATCATCCAAAACCAAATCTGGGGAGTCAATACTCAAGATTCTCCCCCTTTTTGGTGATGAAAAACCAACATAAATAATAATCAAAAATAATGATTCAAATGAAATTTACGTACTCCCCCCCTGCATTGATGACACGTTAATTCCAAATTAAATAATAATCATACGCATCAAGCAGACGAGGAAAGAATAAAATGAGAATTCAATTATTGAAATATTTGAAATATCAGATTTGAAATCCATTTTTATATCTTCACTCCCCCTGAATCTAACATATCAAATTAGATTCACGGTAAATTGCTTTGAATTATCATGTAGCGCATCGTCATTATTAATTCTCTCCCCCTTTGGCATAAGCAAAAAGAGCGGGAGGAGAACAACGACAACAACAATGGCTAAAATAAAAGCACGGGAGTCGAAGAATACGACCACGGTCCAAATGACACCAAAGTAAAATCACGAATGAAATCAAAACGTGCCAAGGATACCATAGTCGAAAATCGAAAAACGAAATCATCAAAACTCAAATCAATTTCACGCATTGAGTTATGGAATATACTCTCCAATATCAACATTCTTGGTTAATTTAGTGCATGGAAAACAATTCTAAGTTTTCATAGAAATAATTTCTATTTAACCAAATATTATCGTCGAGCGACGTAATCAATCATCAGAGACAAAAAAATATAATGTGCACATGAAAATGAATGGCAACATGATGTATATATATATATAAGAACATGGATACATCAAAAGTATACATCTACCTGTAATGCCCTACCAGCTACTGCACAAGTACTAGAGGGGGGGGGGGGGGGGGGGGGGGGGTGAATAGTACTTTAAAATAATAAGGCGTATTATTCCAAATTAAATTGCACACAACTACCAAGTCAATTTGCGGAAGCTTAAATTGAATGACAACAATGAAATTAACAATGCAAACAAACGATGTTAATGGGTTCGGATCCACCTAAGTCTCCCCGACTTGTTCCCGGTGATCCTACGTCCCAACCACCCGGATCCCCTCCGGATACTTGAGTTAGAAACCCTAACTCAAGATTTCCACTATGAATATCTTGTGAAAAACCTTCACAAGATCAAATCATACATGCAATGGCAAAGTGAATCCCACAACCCGGGATCACAAACTTCTCTCACAACCGAGAGAGCCAATAAGCAATATAAAGAGTTTATATGAAATAAATACTCTTACTACAAAATCCTATACCTTGAGTTTTTCTTACCCAATAGGTGGAATGAAGGATTTGAGGAAGATGAAGTCACCAAGCCCTAGCACCAAGGAAATGAGCAGCAATGGGTGCCTAGGGAAGAGTTGGAGACTTGGATCAAGCAATAGCTTGAAGAGCTCACCAAGAACAAGCTTCTCTCTAGATCTAGAAATGAGAGAGAATGGGTTTCTTGTGAGGAAGAGAGCTTTAGATTTGAGGGAGAATAGCTATCTCTTTAGAACTCAATGAATCTCTTAATGGCAGCTCTATTGAAGATAGAAATGACCTAGGTTCGTATTTATAGGGTCCCATAAAAACAAGTTAGGTCAATCTCCAACGGAAAGAAATCTGTGAGTATTAGTCGGTCAAAGAACACTCACTGACCGACTAGTTCATCAACTAGTCGGTCAGTCACAAAGCATGGACCGACTAAGAGCAGATCAGAGAAGAGATAGAATTTCAGACCTAGAAAACTAGTCGGTCCAAGAACACTGTCTGACCGACTAGTTTCACAACTAGTCGGTCAGCCAATGAACGTAGACCGACTAAGAGGCAAAATAACTTAGTCTGAAGCAAAGTGACTTAGTCGGTCCAAGAACAAAAGTTGACCGACTAAATTGTCAACTAGTCGGTCACCAAACGTTCTTAGACCGACTAACGGTAAACAGTAGCTTAGGAGAATTTTGGAGTGAACAGTAAGTCTCAACTAGTCGGTCAAAGAAGCATCACTGACCGACTAGTTCACAAACTAGTCGGTCGGTGAGTCAACATAGACCGACTAACTGTAAACAGTAAAGTCCAAGAAATTAAGGAATCAAACTAGTCGGTCCAAGAACAGTTGCCGACCGACTAGATCACCATCTAGTCGGTCAGTACTTGTTCTTGTACCAACTAACATGCACAACAAAGTCCGAATCGAAGCGCGACGCTTCGAGGAAGTTAGAATGAACTTGTGCAAGGATCCTAGAGCTACGAAATGAGCGTAATGAAGATAGAAACGTAAGATATACTCAAGGCTTAACATTCTATCAATCGAAACTAAAAGACTATAAATAAAACCTTAATAAACGGTCTTTGAGAGCTTCGATTGAATCTTCATAACTTCCAAAGCGCTGCAAGAGCTTCAACGAAGCTTTAGGCTTGAATACGAGCTTTTGGAAGTGTTGAGATGTCGCTTTGAATATTCTCGTGAAATTGGCGACGATCTCCAATACTGCGCTCACAAATTGTTAGTTCATGGATTATTTATGTTTGCTCATCATCAAAACCAAATCCAGGGAGTCCAATATTCAACATTCTCCCCCTTTTTGGTGATGACAAACCAACATAAATAATAATCAAAGATAATAATTCAAATGTAAAATACTTACTCCCCCTGCATTGATGACACGTTAATTCCAACATGAATATAAATGAATTGCATCAAGCAGACGAGTAAGATAAATAAAGTGAATTGATTTTTGAAATATCGGATTTTGAAAAATCCTTATATGTATCTTAACTCCCCCTGAATCTAACATATCAAACTAGATTCTTGGAAATTGAGTTAAATTTTTCATTTGCGCTATTTATTATCATTATCTCTCCCCCTTTGGCATTATCCCAAAAATGGGGGGCATACAACGACAATAATTAGGAAATGTAAATCCAACATCGAGAGTCGTAGACAAAGACAATGGACCAACTTGACACCAAGGGAAAAATGTGGAAATCAAAACAAGGTGTGTCAAATTTTCCATTATCAATAAAAATCAACTATAATCAAAATCATCAAAAATACCAAATGTTTATTCATTTCTTGAATAAAGAAACATACTCTTCAATATTCAATATTCTTGGTTAAATTTGTGCATGGAAAACAATTCTATACAATTATAGAATTTAAATCTATTTAACCAAGTTTTCATGCGTCGAGCGACAAAATCTCATTTCAAATACATTCAACGAATATTAAAATTTGCACGACGAATAAAAGACAAAGTGAATGACGATGAACATATATATATGCAGAGACAACATGAGTATATCCAAAAAGATATCACATCGAATATATGAGATACATCATATCAAGCGCTACATATCATCAAAAAGAAATACATCAACATCATCGATACAATATACCCATCAAAAGGAAATACACCATCATCATCATCATTCTCATCAAAATAAATACAGCAGCAGCGACGACATCCAAAATACATCAAAACATAATAACCCTCATACCCTATCCTAACCCATAATACTCTCGCTAAGATATATCATCCAAAGCGTATATGGAGAGTCCTCGGAACAACGATCACGAGGAGGAGGCAGGATCTGCAGCGTCCGTGGGTCCAGTCGACGGAGTGGACTCAGGATCTGCAGGGAGTAGAGGCGTCTCAACAGATGGAATCGTCGGGGCAGGAGTTGAGATCTCAGGAACAGGCTCTACAGCAGCAAGGGTCTCGACAGCAGAAGTGTCAACAGGAATATCAGCAGGCTCAGCAACAGGGTCAACAGCAGGCTCTGAAGACTGAAGTGCTGAAGCAGAAGGCTCTGGAGCACCGGAAGTGGTGCCAACTCCAGGAGCAGAAGAGGAAACACCAGCAGCAGCAGTAGTGGCCTCATCGCCACGGGCAAAAGAAGTGACAAGCTCATCAAGCTCCTCATCGTCCATCTCCTCGGCCTCAGACACCGAAGGAGGAAGCTCAATCCCCATCATACGAGCCATACGACATACGACCTCCTCAGTACGAGCCAAACGGGAGTCGTGCTGACGAAGTAGACGTACGACATCGTCCAAAGTAGCAGGGGAAGAGGAGGCTGCAGCGGCTGACGGAGTAGACTGAGAAGCAGATGCGGTAGACCTCTGCACGTGACGAAGTGCCGCTAAAGATTTCTTCACGGCCGTCGCGTTCAGAGGCGTACCCAAAGGACGCTCATCGTCAGGTGGGAGAGGAACTCGAAAATGACGGAATACGAGAGTCAACAAGCAGGGGTATGGAATGTGCGCAGACTTATTGGTCTTGCGTATACACTTGAAAGAATCCATCTTATCGAGTATCACGCGAGCCCAATTTATCTCGCACCCCAAGAAAAGAGCGTATATGAGCTTCAAAAACGGCTGAGAGGGGAGTGAAGAGGATCCATATTTCGGAAGAAGACATGATTTCAAAATCAGGTTAAGAACCCACGCATTCGGCTTAAAGGATTTCGAAGGAACACCAATGAATGCGGAGGGGATAACCTGGAAAATATCTGCAAGAATAGACTGATCCAAGGAAGAAATGTCGTCTACAGAAATGTCCGAGGGGAGGAGACCACACGACGCACAACCAAGGATCTCCCCCAAGATTTCTGCCGTGAGAACTATAGGAGTTCCCAAGACAGTCGTCTCAATGGAGTGGCTGGCGTCGTACTGACCTCGAATACGGTTGGCATAGAACAATTTCACGAGGCGAGGGTACGGTTTGGGATTGGCCTTGGGGTCGTATCGGAGATAATCTAGAAGGCCACTATAAGACAGAAGATCAGCAAGGCCGAGGAAATCAGAGAACTGAACGTAATGCTCTAACAACAGTGGACAGTGCTCTATACGGTTGTACGCGGTGAGACACTGAGGGTCATCGCGGCACAACGATATGTCTACACCGCCAACTGGCATAGGAGCTTTACCCTTGGCCTTACGGGTCTTCGGAGGTGGGGTAGGTTCCCTAGAAGGCTCATCCTCAGGGATAAATTCAGAGTCGGAATCGGGAGGAGTAGCCGGAGTATGAAGAATAGGCTTTTTGGTCTTGGATTTGCGGGGCTTGACGGAAGCAGTCCTAGGCTTCTTAAGAGGAGGCGGCGAAGGAGAGGCTTGGGTAGACTTGGCACGACGCTTAGGCTTCGGGGGATTCCTAGGGTCGGAAGGCCCTACGGTCATAGGAGAGGCCCCGGAAGAGGCGATCGGAATGCGAGTCTTAGCCATAGTTCTAAGAGCACAAGCAACTGATAATAAGATCAAGTACAACCTAGAGATCACAAGCCCTAGAAGTGAGAAACCGAAGCACAAGCCCTAGGAGCACAAATGTAATGCCCTAGGAGCACAAACCCTAAGAGAAACGAATCGGAAACCCTAGGGTAGGAATCGACCAAATAGATGGAGGAAAATACCTAGGGGGGTGGAGTCGACGGCGGCGGACGGCGGCGATGGCCGGAGAAACGGCCGGAGACGACGGAATGCGAAGGGGCTCGAAGGGGGATTTGGGGTTTTCGGGCTTGAGCTGAGAGGAGACCGACTAAATAAGATTTTAGTCGAATAGAAAGTGTGTATAAGTCGGTCTGGAATCAAAAAGACACATTTGCCCTAACCCACTTAGTCGGTCACAGTTCAAGAACTGACCGACTAGATTACGATCTAGTCGGTCGGTCAATGAGCTTGAACCGACTAAGTCGAAACAGAGGCACAGATGGATTTTTAGGGCTAGATTTAGTCGGTCGCAGTATACTTACTGACCGACTAGTTTTCAATCTAGTCGGTCGGAAAGTGTACTAAGACCGACTAACGAAAGAAAATGATAGGAGATGGATATTTGCTTGATCTAGTCGGTCTGAGTTCATTTGCTGACCGACTAGATGAGCATCTAGTCGGTTGACAAGTGAACTGAAACCGACTAGAAGAGTCCAAAAGTAGAAATTTGATTTCTCTTCACAAACTACTTGGATGATACATCCTAACTCACTCATTAGTCATCTAAATTACCCCATAAAACGTCAAAATCTTAAATACGACATTGAAATACGAATTCGATCATAAATTCAAATAAATCACATAAAATTCCCAAAAATTCAATTAATCTAGCATGAATAAAGTATCGCGAAATATATTAGCATGCAAGATGATTGAATTTTAAATATGAATCCTATATCTCGGATTCACCCATAATCCCCAATTCTCGACGCAACCGCACAAAGGAATCCTCCTTTAGGGGTTTCGTGAAAATATCGGCGATTTGCTTTTGGGTTTCAACGTACACTAAAATGATGTCCTTTTTAGCAACATGATCATCTAAGAAATGGTGTCGGACATCTATGTGTTTCGATCGGGAATGGTGCACCGGATTCTTTGAAAGACAGATAGCACTTTGGTTATCCACCATGATAGGGCTAGTATCACAATGAATGCCAAAATCCTTCAATGTGTGTCTCATCCAAAGAACCTGGGCACAAGCGGCACCGGCGGCAATGTATTCGGCCTCGGTGGTTGAAAGTGAAACCGAATTTTGCTTCTTGGAAAACCAAGAGACAAGAGAATTTCCTAGAAAATGGCAAGTGCCACTAGTACTTTTCCTGTCGGATTTGCATCCCGCATAATCAGCGTCACTATATGAGACTAACTCATATGTGCTAGATCTCGGATAAAGTAATCCAAAATCTAAAGTGTAACTTAGATAGCGAAAAATACGTTTAACCGCTACTAAGTGAGAATCCTTAGGTTGAGACTGATAACGAGCACATATACATACGGCAAACATAATATCGGGCCTACTCGCGGTAAGATAAAGTAAGCTACCTATCATACCTCGATATAGACGAATATCTACATCTTTTCCGCCCGTATCTTTATCAAGATGCGTAGTCGTGCTCATTGGAGTCTTTTTCCCGGAGGCATTCTCCATTCCAAATCGCTTTAGCAACTCCACCGTGTACTTCGTTTGGTGGATGAAGATTGCATCGTTCAGTTGGCGAATTTGGAGTCCTAAGAAATATTTGAGTTCGCCCATGTGGCTCATCTCAAATTGTTCCTTCATAACATTAGAAAACTCTTCGCAAAGAGCGAAGTTAGTAGCACCGAAAATGATATCATCAACATAAATTTGAACTAATAATATATCATTATTCGCATGCTTAATAAAAAGTGTTGAATCGGCTTCGCCCATTTTAAAATTCAAATCCAAAAGAAAATTCTTTAGGCGATCATACCAAGCTCGAGGAGCTTGTCTCAAACCATAAAGAGCTTTCTTTAGTTTAAAAACGTGATTTGGAAATTTTTCATTTACGAAGCCCGGAGGTTGAGAAACGTAAACTTCCTCAACGACATCTCCGTTTAAAAATGCACTTTTAACATCCATTTGAAATAATTTAAAATTCTTATGGCATGCAAAAGACAAAAGTAATCTAATTGATTCTAATCTAGCTACCGGAGCGAAAGATTCTTCGAAATCGATACCTTCCTCTTGACGATAGCCTTGAGCTACTAACCGAGCTTTGTTCCGGACGACGACTTGGTTTTCGTCGGTTTTGTTCTTGAAGATCCACTTTGTCCCTATGACGGTGTGGTTCTTCGATGGCAATGGAACAAGCTCCCAAACTTCATTTCTTTCGAATTGAATGAGCTCCTCCTCCATGGCTAAGATCCAAGCGCTATCATCGCATGCTTCATTAATATTCTTTGGCTCTATCGATGAGGCAAAGGCACAATTTGCGAAGCGGTGAACTTGGGATCTCGTCTTGACACTATCATAGATATTGCCAATGACTTGCTCATGGGGATGGTCACGAACCGAATGAAGCCGTTTGGGAATACCTTGATCACTTGGAACATTCTCAATAACTTCATTAGTTGGGTTAGTCTCAATAGAATCAATAGAATCATTAGACTTAGAATTTTCAAACGAATCACATAAAACATCCATAGAATCATTATCATTTGAAATTCTAGTTTGAACAAATCCTTCATTAAATGAGACATGAAGCGATTCCTCGATCGTTGAGGTTCGTTTGTTGAATATCCGGTAGGCTTTGCTACGCGTAGAATATCCAACAAAAATCCCCTCATCGGATCTCGGATCGAATTTGTCCAAACTACCATATGTGTTCTTAATAAAACATTTCGAACCAAAGACACGAAAATGTTTAACTTGAGGCAACCTACCAAACAACAATTCATAACAAGTTTGTTTAGTGCCGGGCCTCAAAAGTATTCTATTAAACACATAGCAAGCGGTGTGTACCGCTTCCGCCCAAAATTGATGGCCAAGTTGGCTATCATCAAGCATAGTGCGAGCACACTCCACTAGCGTCCTATTCTTTCTCTCAACTACACCATTTTGAGGAGGTGCACGAGGGAAAGAGAAGGTGTGAGTAATACCAACTTCATCACAAAATGTCTCAAAAGACTCATTCTCAAATTCACCTCCATGATCACTACGAATAGTGACAATGGTGGTTCCTAAGAGATTTTGTACTTTCTTAACAAAAATTGTGAAGTTTTCAAAAGCTTCATTTTTATTACTCAATGAAAATACCCAAGTAAACCTTGAATAGTCATCTACGATGACAAGTCCATACCTTGCATTTCCTAAGGAAGCTACTCTAGTTGGCCCAAATAAATCTAGATGTAATAGCTCTAGTGGCCGTTTAGTAGAGATGCTTTTCTTAGGTTTAAATGAAGATTTAGGAAGCTTGCCGCGTTGACAACAATCACAAAAACTTTTCTTTTCAAAAACAAGCTTCGGAAAACCTTTAATAGAATTCAATTTTGAAAGCTTATATAGTGTTCCAAAGTTCACATGTCCAAAGCGTCGATGCCATAAGTGTTGTTCACTTGTGTTGGCAACGAGACATTGTTCATATGACTTAGGAAGATCCAAAATATAAATGTCTTTACGACGAGTTCCGGAAAATAATAATTTTTCATTATCCTTTCTTAAAATATGACACAATCCTTTCGCAAAGATAACTTTGTAACCTTTGTCACAAAGTTGACTTATTGAAATAAGATTATGATTTAAACCACTAACAAGATAAACGTCACTAATTAATGGTTTAGAAGGGTTACCGACTTTACCAACACCTATGATGGTTCCGCTCTCGTTGCCTCCAAATACGACGCGGTTTCCATTCGCAATGGGAACCACTCCGGAGAGCAAACGAGCGTCACCCGTCATGTGTTTGGAGCACCCGCTATCGAGTATCTAATTCCCTTTGGAGCTAAATTTAAATTTGATGCTCCTATTCTTTTTCTTTTCCTTGAGTACCTAAAGATAGACACTTTCATATCATGGTACCCAAGGTCATTGGGTCCAAGGGATTAGACCTTTGGAAGCCAAGTCCAAGTGGACTTAGACTTCCCCACATAATTCTTACTATGCACAACATCCGAAAAATAAGCATTCATGTACATTTGTTTTTCGTCCATGCTTGTGTCCTTTGGGCTCCAAATAGTGAAAATTTTGGGAGCCATCATCCTATTGGGTGCATGCATGCGACGTTGATTTCTACGTGATGCATGTTGTGGATAGGCATACGGGACATGATGGAATGGTGCACGAAAAGAATTATTCATATGATGAGGTGGGTGTACATATGCATGTGTGGAAACACGTGCGTGAGGGTGTCTCACATGGTGTGCACGTGCCCGAGAATGTGTTGCATAAAAATCATCATATGTGTGAGATGGTGGAGTAGGACGTGTGTTCCTACGTGGCATGGAATTGGTGTACATATAAGCATGCCCCTTCTTTGGAGGTCCACCCTAAGTGGGTTTCTTTCCGAAAGAGGGTGTGGACGAGGTGGAAGCACCATTGGTAGATGAACTACCAATAGAGTGTTTGCTCCCACTCGTTGAGGCTTCGGAAGTTGGCCTAACAAAAGTAGTGACCGACTTGGATGAATTTCCCATCATATACCCCAAGCCAATGTGGTGTTTGGCCGGAAGTAAATCTTTTAGGATATTATCCAAATGGCCCTTACCCTTGTTGAATTTGTTGATTCGGCCCAATGTGTCCTCATATTTCTCTTTGAGAGAACGCAAAGAAGTATCCAAAGCGGATATTTGCGATGTGAGCTCATAAACACGAGATTTAAGATTCTCGTTCTCAATACTCAAAGTCGAGTTTTGAGAAGTTAAATCCGCTATCTCATGTTCTTCCGCATCCTCAATGCTAACATGTTCAAGTTTAGATTTGAGATTCACAATCTCATTTCTTAACTCTTCAACAACGGTGTCGTTGTTGGTGATGATATTCTTAGGCGATGTTTGAATGCTAGCTAGGTCATCTTTTACCTTAGTATATCTATTTACTAACTTAGTATATTTTGACCAAAGTTGAGAGTTAGCATTTCTAAGATCATCCATCGTTACCTCATCGCTTTCGTCATTACTATCATCGGAAGAGGAGGATCCTCGATCGTTCTCCTCTCTTGCCATGAAGCACATATGTGCTTGCTCCACTTTCTCATCATCCGACTCTCCGCTTGAGGAATCCTCGGAGTCGGTGAATGTTGCTCCGACAAGTCCTTTCTTGTACCCCTTCTTGTATTTCTTGGACTTATCGAATTTTGGCGCCTTCCACTTCTCCTTTTGTTTGTTGAGAGGACACTCCGGTTTCATGTGTCCTGGCTTATTGCACTTGAAACACAAAGGAGAGGAAGAGGCGTTAGAAGAACCAAATTTACCTTTGGTCTTGAAGTTACCTTTCCGGAAGAAACGGTTGAACTTCTTGGCCATGAGTGCCATGGACTCCAAGTCCAACTCGTTTTCCGAGTCTTCATCATCGGAAGATGTGGATGAAGCCGCCTTGAATGCAATCGCCTTTTTCTTAGGCGCATCTAGGTTCAAATATGACTTCATCTTTTCTTGTAGATTCACCTTGCTATCTTTGCGTACCTCGTATGACATCAAAGTACCCATTAGTTGAACTACGGTATATTTGTTCATGTCATTATCTTCCTCGATGGCGAAGGTACGTTTTTCCCAAGAAGAGGGAAGTCCTTCAATAAGCTTTAAGCACTTCTCCTTTTGAGTGTAGATCTTGCCGAGGGCCTCTAACTCGTTTATTATGTCAACGAAGCGAGCGTAATATTCTTTCATCTTCTCGCCCTGTTGCATGTGAAACATTTCGTAATCTTTGGTTACGACAACGAGTTTAGAGTCTCTTACCCGACTCGTCCCTTCATGTAGTATGAGGAGAGAGTTCCAAATTTGATATGCACTCTTACATGTGCATATCTTATTGAAATCCTCAGGCTCCAATGCGCATTGCAAGGCGTTCATTGCCTTGGCATTGCTTACCTCCGCGGCGACCTCCGCGGTAGTCCATTTCTCAAAATCTTCTTCTTCGGGCTCGTTGTACTCCTTCATTGTAGTCCTCCACAAAGATGCACTTCGGAGGAAGGTTTCCATCCGACATTTCCAGTACCCGTAGTTGGTACCGTTGAAGAATGGAGGCCTTGCAGAGGAATGTCCTTCCATCACCGATGACGCTCCTTCACGGTTCCTGAAGGTGTCGTAGTTGGAAGGTGGAGGCACGGTCTTGTTGTCGTTGGCAGACATAGCTGAGTATCTGGCTCTGATACCAAATGTAATGCCCTACCAGCTACTGCACAAGTACTAGAGGGGGGTGAATAGTACTTTAAAATAATAAGGCGTATTATTCCAAATTAAATTGCACACAACTACCAAGTCAATTTGCGGAAGCTTAAATTGAATGACAACAATGAAATTAACAATGCAAACAAACGATGTTAATGGGTTCGGATCCACCCAAGTCGCCCCGACTTGTTCCCGGTGATCCTACGTCCCAACCACCCGGATCCCCTCCGGATACTTGAGTTAGAAACCCTAACTCAAGATTTCCACTATGAATATCTTGTGAAAAACCTTCACAAGATCAAATCATACATGCAATGGCAAAGTGTATCCCACAACCCGGGATCACAAACTTCTCTCACAACCGAGAGAGCCAATAAGCAATATAAAGAGTTTATATGAAATAAATACTCTTACCACAAAATCCTATACCTTGAGTTTTTCTTACCCAATAGGTGGAATGAAGGATTTGAGGAAGATGAAGTCACCAAGCCCTAGCACCAAGGAAATGAGCAGCAATGGGTGCCTAGGGAAGAGTTGGAGACTTGGATCAAGCAATAGCTTGAAGAGCTCACCAAGAACAAGCTTCTCTCTAGATCTAGAAATGAGAGAGAATGGGTTTCTTGTGAGGAAGAGAGCTTTAGATTTGAGGGAGAATAGCTATCTCTTTAGAACTCAATGAATCTCTTAATGGCAGCTCTATTGAAGATAGAAATGACCTAGGTTCGTATTTATAGGGTCCCATAAAAACAAGTTAGGTCAATCTCCAACGGAAAGAAATCTGTGAGTATTAGTCGGTCAAAGAACACTCACTGACCGACTAGTTCATCAACTAGTCGGTCAGTCACAAAGCATGGACCGACTAAGAGCAGATCAGAGAAGAGATAGAATTTCAGACCTAGAAAACTAGTCGGTCCAAGAACACTGTCTGACCGACTAGTTTCACAACTAGTCGGTCAGCCAATGAACGTAGACCGACTAAGAGGCAAAATAACTTAGTCTGAAGCAAAGTGACTTAGTCGGTCCAAGAACAAAAGTTGACCGACTAAATTGTCAACTAGTCGGTCACCAAACGTTCTTAGACCGACTAACGGTAAACAGTAGCTTAGGAGAATTTTGGAGTGAACAGTAAGTCTCAACTAGTCGGTCAAAGAAGCATCACTGACCGACTAGTTCACAAACTAGTCGGTCGGTGAGTCAACATAGACCGACTAACTGTAAACAGTAAAGTCCAAGAAATTAAGGAATCAAACTAGTCGGTCCAAGAACAGTTGCCGACTGACTAGATCACCATCTAGTCGGTCAGTACTTGTTCTTGTACCAACTAACATGCACAACAAAGTCCGAATCGAAGCGCGACGCTTCGAGGAAGTTAGAATGAACTTGTGCAAGGATCCTAGAGCTACGAAATGAGCGTAATGAAGATAGAAACGTAAGATATACTCAAGGCTTAACATTCTATCAATCGAAACTAAAAGACTATAAATAAAACCTTAATAAACGGTCTTTGAGAGCTTCGATTGAATCTTCATAACTTCCAAAGCGCTGCAAGAGCTTCAACGAAGCTTTAGGCTTGAATACGAGCTTTTGGAAGTGTTGAGATGTCGCTTTGAATATTCTCGTGAAATTGGCGACGATCTCCAATACTGCGCTCACAAATTGTTAGTTCATGGATTATTTATGTTTGCTCATCATCAAAACCAAATCCGGGGAGTCCAATATTCAACACTACCAACACACATAAAAACGATCCTCAGATCGAAGCACATCATACAACATATATCAAAACAGATATCGAAGTATCATAAAACATACAAAAATCCATCCAAAAGACATCAAAATACATCACAAATGCATCACCACCCAACTACCCTACCCCACTCTCTCACAACAAAGATATCATCCAAGGTGCACAGGGAGAGTCCTCCAACACAAGCTCAAGAGGCAGAGGGAGGATCAGCAGCAGCAGCAGGCTCTGCAGAAGGAGTGGTGGTCTCAGGGATGGCATGCGTGTCAACTGATGGGAGAGTGGCAACAGGAGTGGTCTCGGGGCACCAACAGACGAAGTATCCACCGGAGGAATGGTGGCAGCAGGTGTGCTCTCGGGATCACCAACAGAAGTAGCAGCAGCACGAGCAGACGTACCCTCAGGGGCACGAGCAGCAGATCCAACAAGCTCCTGGAGCTCAGCCTCATCCATCTCTTCCTCGTTAGAAACTGACGGAGGAACCTCAATGCCCAAGTGAGAGCAGATGCGAGCTAGCATCTCCTCAGAACGAGAAACACGAGACTCAACACGTCTCAGGGCAACTGAAAAATCAGCGAGCGAGGGAGTAGGAGGAGGAGCTGAAGCTGAAGCTGAAGCTGAAGGGGTCGTCCTCTGAACGTGACGAAGTGCCGCAAGAGACTTCTTGACGGCCGTCGCGTTCAGAGGGGGACAAAGAGGGCGCTGGTCATATGGAGGGAGAGGGACGCCAAAATGACGGAACACGAGAGTCAATAGGCAAGGATATGGGATGTGAGCTGATTTTGTGGACTTTCGGATGCATTCGAAGGAGTCATCTTATCTTAAGATAATACGAGCCCAATTGATCTCGCTCCCCATGAAAAGAGCGTAAATGAGTTTAAGGAATGGCTGGGAGGGTAAGCTAAAGGAGCCGTACTTCGGAAGGAGGCACGACTTCAGGATAAGATTAAGTACCCAAGCATTCGGCTTAAATGACTTTGAAGGGACGCCAATCATAGCGGGAGGGATCACATGAAACATCTATGAAAGCATCTCCTGGTCAAGCTCAAAAATATCATCGACGGAGATATCAGCTGGAAGAAGGCCAGAGGATGACACACCAATCAACTCCCCTAAGATTTCTGCCGTGAGGACAATTGGTGTCCCCAAGACAGTCGTCTCAATGGAGTGAGTGACGTCATACTGACCCCGAACCCGATTCGCGTAGAATAATTTGACGAGACGGGGGTACGGGTGAGGGTTCGCCTTGGGGTCATGGCGAAGATAGTCTATGAGGCCGCTATGGGAAAGAAGATCAGAGAGATGTGGAAAATCAGAGAACTGAACGAAGTGCTCCAATAGCAATGGACAGTGCTCAATACGGTGGTAAGCCACGAGACACAACGGGTCATCGCGACACAACGATATATCCACACCACCCAATGGCATGGGAGCCTTCCCCTTAGACGGACGAGTGCTAGATCGAGTAGGAGGAGTAGGATCCTTATCGGTAGGCTCGGTCTCAGGGATATACTCCTCGTCGGAGTCATCGGGAGGAGAGGGATCACGGAATGAAGTAGGCTTGGACTTGGGCTTGGTTTGAGATGAGGCTCTAGGCTTCGCAGTCGCCGTCCTCTTCTTCTTAAGAGGAGGTGAAGAGGAAGACGGATGGGTCGATTTGGCTCGGCGCTTGGGAGGAGTACGTTTGGGTTGAGAAGGGTCTGTAGGAGGAGACTCGATGGTCATAGAGACAGACTAGATGGATGGATGGGTATACGTGTCTTCGCCATAATCGAGACGAGACACGTGCAAACGCACGAAATTGACAGATAATCGAACGAAATAAACCTAGGTTGAAACCCTAAAAACGATGGAAATCAACGAAGAGACCTAGAATGAAACCCTAATCACAGAGAGAAAGTGAGAACTTTACCCTAGGTGGAGGGAGATCGACGGCTAGGGTCGGAGATGGCCGGAAAACGACGACAAACGGCGGTGGAGAGTGAGGGAGACGAAGGGATTTGGGCTGAGGAAGATTTTCGCACCGAATAGAAAGAAAACTAGTCGGTGCGGAGAGATTAAAAATGACTGGGAAGCGGAAAAGACACAACAGCCCCTATGCATTTAGTCGGTCACAGTTCAAGCGCTGACCGACTAGATGACGATCTAGTCGGTCGACCAATGAGCATGAACCGACTAAGTGCAAACAGCCGCCAGAGTCAAAAATAGGGCAAGATCTAGTCGGTTCAAGTTCATACACTGACCGACCAGAACTGAATCTAGTCGGTCGATGACTGAACTTGGACCGACTAAGAGTAAGCAGTAACTGAAGCCAAATTTTGAGCAAGAGTTAGTCGGTCTGAGTTCATTCACTGACCGACTAGAACTGAATCTAGTTGGTCGGCCAATGAACTTGGACCGACTAAGAGAGTCCAAAAATTTTAGAATTTGAAATTTAGAGTTCTCTCCTAATCGTACTTGGACGATACATCGAAATACTCTCATTAATCTTTATACTACCCCATAAAACATCGAAAGATATAAATACGACGTTCATGAATATCTCGAGCACTAATTCCGGAAATTCAACCAAAAATCCAGAAAATCTCAACACATCTAGCATGAGCAAATATAACGAAAATATTATCATGCAAGATTATTGAACATATGAATCCTAAATCTCGGATTCACCCATAATCCCCAATTCTCGACGTAACCACACAAAGGAGTCTTCCGTGAGTGGTTTCGTGAAAATATCAGCGATTTGCTTCTGGGTTTCAACGTACACTAAAATGATGTCCTTTTTAGCAACATGATCATCAATGAAATGGTGTCGGACATCTATGTGTTTAGAACGGGAATGATGTACCGGATTCTTAGAGAGACATATTGCACTTTGGTTGTCCATCATGATAGGGCAAGTATCACAGTTTATACCAAAGTCTTTAAGAGTGTGTCTCATCCAAAGAACTTGAGCACACGCAGCACCGGCGACAATATATTCCGCCTCGGTGGTTGAAAGTGATACGGAATTCTGCTTCTTGGAAAACCAAGAGACAAGAGAATTTCCTATAAAATGGCAAGTGCCACTAGTACTTTTCCTGTCGGATTTGCATCCCGCATAATCTGCGTCACTATATGAGATTAACTCATATGTGCTAGACTTTGGATAAAGTAATCCAAAATCAAGTGTGTAACTTAAATAACGGAAAATACGTTTTACTGCTACTAAGTGAGATTCCTTAGGTTGAGAATGATAACGAGCACATACACATACAACAAACATAATATCGGGCCTATTAGCAGTAAGATATAATAAACTTCCTATCATACCTCGATATAGACGAATGTCTACATCTTTGCCGCCCGTATCTTTATCAAGATGTGTAGTCGTGCTCATTGGAGTCTTCTTCCCTGAGGCATTCTCCATTCCAAATCGCTTTAGCAACTCCACCGTGTACTTGGTTTGGTGGATGAAGATTGCATTGTTCATTTGACAAATTTAGAGACCTAAGAAATATTTGAGCTCACCCATGTGGCTCATCTCAAATTGATCCTTCATCACATTAGAAAACTCTTCGCAAAGAGTGAAGTTAGTAGCGCCGAAAATGATATCATCAATATAAATTTGAACTAAGATAATATCATGATTCGAATACTTAACAAATAATGTAGAATCAACTTCACCCATTTTAAAACCTAAATCCAAAAGAAAATTCTTTAGACGGTCATACCAAGCTCGAGGAGCTTGTCTCAAATCGTAAAGCGCTTTCTTAAGTTTGAAAACATGATTTGGAAATTTTTCATTTATAAAACCCAGAGGTTGAGAAACATAAACTTCCTCAACGACATCTCCGTTTAAAAACACACTTTTTACATCCATTTGAAATAGTTTAAAATCTTTATGGCATGCAAAAGATAATAATAATCTAATAGATTCTAATCTAGCTACCGGAGCAAATGATTCATCGAAATCTATACCTTCCTCTTGTCGGTAGCCTTGAGCTACTAACCGAGCTTTGTTCCGGACGACGTTTTGGTTCTCGTCGGTCTTATTCTTGAAAATCCACTTCGTTCCTATAACGGTGTGGTTCTTCGAAGGCAATGGAACAAGCTCCCAAACCTCATTCCTCTCGAATTGAATGAGTTCCTCTTCCATGGCAAGGATCCAAGCACTATCTTCACATGCTTCGTTAATATTCTTTGGCTCTATTGAGGAGGCAAATGCATAATGAGCGAAGTAGTTGACTTGCGATCTCATCTTGACATTATCATGAATGTTGCCAATGACTTGCTCATGAGGATGGTCACGAACCGTATGAAGCCGTTTGGGAATTTCCTGATCACTAGGAACATTCTCAAAAGACTCATTAGTAGGGTTAGTATCATTAGAATCAATAGAATTATAATTTCCAATAGAATCACATAAAACATCCATGGAGTCATCATCATTAGTAATCCTAGCCAGGACAAAATTTTCATTGAATGAAACATGAAGTGATTCCTCGATCGTCGAGGTTCTTTTGTTGTATATCCGGTAGGCTTTGCTACGTGAGGAATATCCAACAAATATCCCCTCATCGGATCTTGGATCAAATTTGTCCAAGCTACCATACGTGTTTTTAATAAAACATTTTGAACCAAAAACTCGAAAATGTTTAACTTGAGGCAGTCTACAAAACAACAATTCATAACAAGTTTGTTTGGTGCCGGGCCTCAAAAGTATTCTATTAAACACATAGCAAGCGGTATGTACCGCTTCCGCCCAAAATTGATGGCCAAGTTGGCTATCATCAAGCATAGTGCGAGCACATTCCACTAGCGTCTTATTCTTCCTCTCAACTACACCATTTTGAGGGGTGCGTGAGGGAAAGAAAAGGTGTGAGTAATACCAACTTCATCACAAAGGTGTGGTTCCAATGAGATTTTGTACTTTCTTAACAAATATTGTGAAGTTTTCAAAAGCATCATTTTTATTACTTAAGGAAAATACCCAAGTAAATCTAGAAAAGTCATCAATGATGACAAGTCCATAACATGCATTTCCTAATGAAGCAACTATAGTTGGCCCAAAAAGATCTAGATGTAATAGCTCTAGAGGTCACTTAGAAGAAATGCTTTTCTTAGGTTTAAATGACGATTTTGGAAGCTTGCCTCGTTGACACGAGTCACAAAAGCTTTTCTTTTGAAAGACAAGCTTAGGAAATCCTTTAATAAAATTTAACTTGGAAAGCTTAAAAAGTGTTCCAAAGTTCACATGACCGAAACGTCGATGCCATAAGTGTTGTTCACTTGTGTTGGCAATGATACATTGTTCATGTGACTTGGGGATATCTAGGATATATATATCCTTATGGCGTGTGCCAGAAAATAACAAATCATTATTATCTTTTCTTAAAATATGGCACATTCCTTTCGCAAAGCTAACTTTGTAACCTTTGTCACAAAGTTGGCTTATTGAAATAAGATTGTGCGTTAATCCTTTAACAAGGTAAACATCACTTATTAGTGGTTTAGAAGGATTACCAACTTTACCAACACCTATGATGGTTCCGCTCTCGTTGCCTCCAAAGACGACTCGGTTTCCATTTGCAATGGGCACCACTCTGGAGAGCAATTGAGCATCACTCGTCATGTGTTTTGAACACCCGCTATCGAGTATCCAATTATTCTTGGAGCTAAATTTGGATTTGTTGCTCCGTTTCTTTTTCTTGAGTACCTAAAGATAGAAATATCATTCCATAGTAGCCAAGGTCATTTGGTCCAAAAAGATTAGACCTTTGGAAGCCAAGTCCAATTGGACTTAGACTTCCTAACGTAATTATCATTATGAACCACATTCAAAAAATAGGAATTCATGGATGCTTGTTTCTCATGCATATTAGTGTTCTTCGGGCCCCAAATAGTGAATATTTTGGGAGCCCTATTCCTATTGGGAGCATGCATGTGTTGTTGATTTCTACGTGATGCATGTCGTGGATAGGCATATGGCACATGATGAAATGGTGCATGATGATAGTTGTTCATATGATGGTGTGGATGAACATATGCATGTGGAGGAACACGTGCGTGAGGGTGTCTCACCTGGTGTGCACGTGCCCGTGGATGTGGTGCATAAAAATCATCATAATTGTGAACCGGTGGAGTAGGATGTGTATTCCTACGTGGCATGATATTGGTGTACATATAAGCATGACCCTTCTTTGGAGGTCCACCCAAAGTGGGTTTCTTTCCAAACGAGGGTGTGTACGAAGTGGAAGCACCATTGGTAGATAAACTACCAATGCGGTGTTTGCTCCCATTAGTTGAGTTATCGGAAGTTGGCCTAACAAAGGTAGTAGACGATTTGGATGAACTTCCCATCTTATACCCCAAGCCAATGTGATGATTGGCCGGAAGTAAGTCATTTAGGATTTTATCCAAATGGTCCTTACCTTTATTGAATTTATTAATTCGGCCTAATGTGCACTCATACTTCTCGGTGAGAGAATGCATAGAAGCATCCAAAGTGGACACTTGCGATGTGAGTGCATAAACACGAGATTTGAGATTCTCATTCTCGATACTCAAAGTTGAGTTTCGAGAAGTCAAATCCGCTATCTCATGTTCATCCAATTCCTCAATATGAACATGCTCAAGTTGAGATTTGAGATTTACAATCTCATTTCTTAAACTTTCAACAATGGTGTCGTTGTTGATGATGATAGGCTTAGGCGAGGTTTGGATGCTAGCTAACTCATCTTTTACCTTAGTATATCTATTTAATAATTTAGAATATTTAGACCATATTTGCTCATTAGCTAATCTAAGGTCATCCATAGTTACCTCATCGCCTTCATCCTCGCTATCATCGGAGGAGGATTCTTTATCACGTTCCTCTCTAGCCATGAAGCACATGTGTGCTTGCTCCACTTGTTCATCGTCCGACTCTCCACTCGAGGAATCCTCGTCGGAGTCGGTGAATGTCCCGACAAGTCCTTTCTTGTACCCTTTCTTGTACTTCTTTGACTTGTCGAACTTTGGCGCCTTCCACTTCTCCTTTTTCTTGTTTTGAGGACAATCCGCTTTCATGTGTCCTGGCTTATTGCATTTAAAGCACAAAGGAGCGGAGGCGTTAGTAGAACTAAACTTAGATTTGTTCTTGAAGTTACCTTTCTGGAAGAATCGGTTGAACTTCTTTGCCATGAGGGCAATGGATTCCAAGTCCAACTCGTCTTCCGAGTCTTCATCATCGGTAGATGTAGATGGAGCGGCCTTGAACGCAATCGCCTTTTTCTTTGGCTCGTCTTGCTTCAAGTAAGACTTCATCTTGTCCTGCAGCTTTAGTTTACTGTCCTTGCGTACCTCATAAGACATCAAGGTACCCATTAGTTGTATGACAGTATATTTACTCATGTCGTTACCTTCCTCGATGGCGAAGGTATGCTTTTCCCAACAAGAAGGAAGTCCATCAATGATCTTTGAGACTTTCTCCTTTTGAGTGTAAGTCTTTCCAAGAGCCTCCAACTTGTTGGTAATGTCGATGAAGCGAGCATAGTACTCCTTCATCTTCTCACCCTGTTACATATGAAATAATTCGTAATCTTTATTTACAACAACGAGTTTGGAGTCTCTTACCCTACTCGTTCCTTCATGCAAGATGAGGAGTGAGTTCCAGATTTGATATGCACTCTTACATGTGCATATCTTATTGAAGTCTTCGGGCTCCAAAGCACATTGCAAGGCATTCATCGCCTTGGCATTGGTTACCTCCGCGGTAGTCCACTTCGCGAAATCTTTTTCGGCGGGCTCGACATACTCCGCCATCGTAGCTCTCCATAGTGAAGCGCTCCGGAGGAACGTTTCCATCTGGCATTTTTAGTACCCGTAATTGGTACCGTTGAAGAAGGGAGGCCTTGTTGAGGAGTGTCCTTCCATCACCAAAGAAGCTCCTTCACGGTTCCTGAAGGTGCTATAATCTGAAGGTGGACGAACGGTCTTGTTGTCGTTGGTAGACATAGCTATGTACTTGGCTCTGATACCAAATGTAATGCCCTGTGTAGCTACTGCACAAGTACTAGAGGGGGGGGGGGGGTAAATAATACTTTAAAATAATCAAGAGTAATTATCCCTAATTATCGTGCAAACTCAACCAACAATGTGGAAATGAAAATATTGACAACAAAGAAAACAATCGCAAACAATCGATATAACAGGTTCGGATCCACCCAAGTCTCCCCGACTTGTTCCCGGTGATCCTACGTCCCAACCACCCGGATCCCCTCCGGATACTTGAGTTAGAAACATCTAACTCAAATTTGCACTATGAAATACTTGTAGAAAACCTCTACAAGATCAAATCATACACAAATGAAAATATGACTCCCACAAACCGGGATCACACACAACTCTCACAAACTGAGAGAAAAACACTTGCAATATCAAATATAATGAAATATGAAATGCTTACCACAAAACCCTATGTCTTGAGTAAAACTTACGATTTTAGGGCAAGAAGGATTTTGGGGAAGATGAAGGCACCAAACCCTAGCTCCAAGATGTTGACCAGCAATAGGAGGCTAGGAAGATGTTGGTGACCTTGGATCAAGCTCTTGGCTTGAATGGCTCATAATCAATATGAATCTCTCTTTGGAAATAAGAGTCAGAGAGAGATTCTTGAGAAATGAATGAGCTTGGAAATGAGAATGAATGCTTCTCTTTGATTCTCTAAACTTCAATTAATATCAGCCTTTTATGCTATGAAAGCAGCCCTTCAAGTATATATAGGATAGATGAAAGAGAGAGCAAAAATCGTGGCATTAAATGCTCCAACGGCTCTATTTTGACGCAAACTAGTCGATCAAAGAAGGATCACTGACCGACTAGTTCCTCAACTAGTAGGTCGGTGATTCAACGTGAACCGACTAAATGAAGAACAGCCAAAAGAGAAAGTTCAGACATAAAGAACTAGTCGGTCTAAGAAGACTTGCGAACCGACTAGTTTCACAACTAGTCAGTCGGTGAGTGTTCTTTGACCGACTAACAGATGAAAAAGAGAAGGCTGAATTCAAGTTGCACTAGTCGGTCTAAGAACAAAGTCTAACCGACTAGTTTCTCAACTAGTCGGTCGACAGATTTACTTTGACCGACTAACGATAAACAGTAGCTCAGGCTGGAAAATGAATACACAACTAGTCGGTCTAAGAAGGATTCCTAACCGACTAGTTTGACAACTAGTCGGTCAGTGAACCTTCTTTGACCGACTAACTGTAAATAGTGAATGAGCTGAAAATGAACAATGCATTCTAATCGGTTCAAGAAGGATTGCCGACCGACCTGATTGCCATCTAGTCGGTTGGTTCTTCTTCTTGAACCAACTAACATGCACAAGAAGCCACGATAAGAAGCGTTAAGCTTCGGGAAAGATTCTATGGGCTTCTAATAAGATCCTAGCTCTAAGATATGAGCGTTATGAAGATTAAAACGTAAGACCTACTCAAGGCTTAACATTCTACGAAAAGAAGCTAGAAGACTATAAATAAAACTTGACGAACCGTCTTCAAAAGCTTCAATCGAATCTTCTTGACTTCAATAATGGTCATTGAGCTTCAACGAAGCTTCAAGCACACGATCACGTGCTTTGAGAAGTCTTGAGACGTCGCTTTTGATATACGTGGAATTTTGGCGACGATTTCCATAACTGCGCTCACAAAGAGTTAGTTCACGATATTTATGTTTGTTCATCATCCAAAACCAAATCAGGGGAGTCAATACTCAACATTCTCCCCCTTTTTGGTGATGACAAACCAACATAAATAATAATAAAAAATAATGATTCAAATGAAATTTACGTACTCCCCCTGCATTGATGACACGTTAATTCCAAATTAAATAATAATCATACGCATCAAGAAGACGAGGAAAGTATAAAATGAGAATTCAATTATTGAAATATTTGAAATATCGGATTTGAAATCCATTTTTATATCTTCACTCCCCCTGAATCTAACATATCGAATTAGATTCACGGTAAATTGCTTTGAATTATCACTCCCCCTGAAATCCATTTTTATATCTTCACTCCCCCTGAAATATTTCTAATCTTCTAGTATTTTTAATAAGAAGATCTTGATCTCATGATTCCAACAACTATTTATTTGCATTTTTCTAAGATCAGTGCTAATTACTGTGAATTTTTTAATGCAGAATACTATTTAAATGAAGATATATGCCTGAAATACGGAGTAAATACGAAAATACGCCCTGCCAGACATAGGATCGGCCACGTGGAAACGATCGGGCGGTCTCCCGCCTTATCAGACGGTCCAGAGGAGACGCTGACGCGGCCGCATCTCAGCCGACCATTGAACATCCAACGGCCAGTAGCGCTGCTCGAAATCGAGCGGATTCGATTTCGAGCGGGCCACATGGTGCAATCCTGGAGAAAAGCCCGCTCAATCAAGCGGCTCAGATGTGGAGCGACGCGACCGAATCCTGGCCATCCATCTACGATCCAACGGCGCAGAGCTGAGCTATCATCGAATGCGGGGCGGGCGACGTGGCGACTTTACGATCGTTCGATCACGATCGAATGACTGAGAGCAACCCAGAAGAACGAAAGCAAGGTGGGCGACGTACATACTCTGCAAGACACATGGCGTCATCTGCGCCGTCTAGCCCTCGATCCAACGGCGACGAACGACAGAAGTACATGCAAAGCGGGCGGATTCTTAGCGGGCGACGTGGCGAAATCAGCGCCGTCTGATCTATAATCCAATGGATGAGGAAGCAGGCGGCAACGTTCTCTTTCGTAGGCAACATTGCGCATCGATGGCTGCACGATCCTGCATCCAACGGCCAGAATTAGTTCGAGCTGAATTCGGATTCGATGCGGACGTAGGTGGAAGCGAGCGCAGATCCGATCCGCCCGGGGACATGTGGCGTCACGAGATTCAATCCCGAATTGATCATGTGGTTGATATTTAAACCGACATATTGAAGCGGGTTTGGGTGTAATTGGGTGCGGGTTTTGAACCCGATAACAACTTAAACCCGCAATGCCTCTATATAAGCGTATTTTAGGGTTTTGTTGCGTATTCTGGCATATTTGGGGCTCTAGGAGCCGTATTTGGCCGTGAAATTTGGAGGCCCGGGAGACAGAGGCCAGAGCTATCATTTGAAGGAGTTTGGGGGTTCAATTGTAGAGATTTGGTAATAAAATTCTAAACTTTGCCCTTGTATTTTGCGTATTTAGCGTATTTAGCGCATATTTTGAGTATTGATGATGTATTTGTCTATGAATATTGATTCTCTTCTCTCCATGCATGGCTAATACCCTCATGTGCTGGTTGTGATGTAGTTAGATCTCTGTAACATCTGATTTTAATATCTTTTCGCCCTAATTTGCACGTTATACCACGTATTTTGCTAGTTTCAACTCGTATAGTTCAAGTATTATCGTTGTTGGTGTACTTGGATCGAATATGATCTTTGCGGACTTATTCATGGCGTGATCTTTGTGGACATCGCCGTGACCCTTGCGGGCACATAAGCTTATTTTTCTCATGAAACTAGTATTTTATTCGATACTTAAGGCACTTTTCGATGTTCGTTTATCGTAATATTTTCCAACGTTCTCGTACCCTTGCAGGGTGACACGTTGAGTTATAGAAAAGGTATTAATAATCATTAATTGCATAGACCCTAACAAAATCACAACCAACACATACTCTCCATATTGATACCCCAATATTGCCTTTCCCGTAGTTATCGTAGGATTTCTTTTTCATATTAAAAACCCTTACACGATTATTTCGCCTTCGAAAGGTGGTTGTTTCTTGTCGTATTAGAACTCTTTATAAACTAAAATTTGTGGTTTTGCAGGTCAATTGTCCCGTGTATACGATACATACTCACCAGGATTCTTACTTGTTCGATCTCCTACACTTGAGAGTAGCGCTCACACATTTTGAGACGAGTCACCTGGCGTTTTCTCCCTGCTGGGTCTAGCTCCGCCTGAATTCTTGGCATCAACGTCCACACCGATCCATCAGCTGGAAGTAACACCAGGTGAGAAGATGATTTATTCGGGGCGAGGGTGATCCAGGCGGAAGGTCAAGAACGACATTCCTTAAGGAATTAGCCGTAAGTCGAAGAGGCCTGCTCCTCGCAACTGAATGACCTTCCCTAAAGGCGTCAGTCGTAAATCGAAAGGGACAGCCCCACGCTACTGAACGACCTACCCGTCGAGGCGTCAGCCATAAGTCGAAGGGGCCACCTCCTCGCCACTGAACGACCTTTGCTCCGTCTTCGGTCATAAGTCGAGGAGACTACATCCCTCCCATTCGAAAGACTCCATTGAGGCGTCATAAATAAGTCGAAGGGGTCATCCCCTCGCTACTGAACGACCTCCGCTCCGTCTTCGGTCATAAGTCGAAAGGACTGCATCCCTCGCCTCCGAAAGACTCGATCGAGGCATCAGCCATAAGTCGAAGGGGCCACCCCCTTGCCACTGAACGACCTTCGCTCTGTCTTCGGTCATAAGTCGAAGGGACTGCGTCCCTCACCTTCGAAAGATTCCATCGAGGCGTTAGCCATAAGTCGAAGGGGCCACACCCTCGCCACTGAACAACCTCTGCTCCGTCTTCGGTCATAAGTCGAAGGGACCGCATCCCTCGCATCCGAAAGACTCCATCGAGGCATCAGCCATAAGTCGAAGGGGCCACCCCCTCGCCACTGAACGACCTCCGCTCTGTCTTCGGTCATAAGTCGAAGGGACCGCATCCCTTGCCTCCAAAAGACACCATCGAGATATCAGCCATAAGTCAAAGGGGCCACCCCCTCGCCACTGAATGACCTCCACTTTGTCTTCGGTCATAAGTCGAAGGGACTGCGTCCCTCGCCTCCAAAAGACTCCATCGAGGCGTCGGCCATAAGTCGAAGGGGCCACCCCCTCACCACTGAACGACCTCCACTCCGTCTTCGGTCATAAGTCGAGGATACTACATCTCTCGCCTCCAAAAGACTCCATCGAGGCGTCGGCCATAAGTATAAGGGGCCACCCCTTTGCCATCGAACGACCTCTGCTTCGTCTTCGGTCATAAGTCAAGGAGACTACGTCCATTGCCTTCGAAAGACTCCATCGAGGCATCAACTATAAGTCGAAGGGGCCATCCCCTCGCTACTGAACGACCTCCAACTCCGTCTTCGATCATAAGTCGAGGAGACTGCATCCCTCGCCTTCGAAAGACTCCATCGAGGCGTCAGCCATAAGTCGAAGGGGCCACCCCCTCGCCAATGAACGACCTCCACTCCGTCTTCGGTCATAAGTCGAAGGGACATCATCCCTCGCCTCTGAAAGACTCCATTGAGGTGTCAGCCATAGGTCGAAGGGGCCACCCCCTCGCCACTAAACGACCTCCAATTCATCGTCGGTAATAAGTCGAAGAGGAGTACCCCTTGCTACCGACTGACATAACTTTGTCGTCAACTATAAACCGAGGGACCAAACCCTCGCCGCTGATCGACTTGCCATTCGTCATCGACAATAAGTCGAAGGGGTCATACCCCTTGCTACCGATCGACATAACTTTGTCATCGGCCATAAGAGGAAGGGAATATACCCCTAACCAAACAACATTTCTTTACTCGGGTGATCGACCAGAATTTATTCCTTCTCTCGATTGAACACATCACCCGACTTCAATCTTCTTGATCGGTTGAACTATGGTGATGGGGGCCATTGTTGAGTATATGGGCCCAACCCATTAAGGGGGTAGATAAATTCTACCGATGTTGATACCAACTTCATCATGGGCCCGGCCCGTAAAGTGGGAAGGTGGAATCTGCCGGATAAACGAGGCCCACTCAAAGAGGCGCGCCACGGCCCGATAGCCCCTAAGCCCACCAAGTAAGATGAACCATGACCAAGTCAAAATCATTAACTAATTAGTCATTAGACTTGGTCAGATTCCTACTTAATGGCCCCTTCAATAGCCTTAAAGAGGGCAATGAAGGGCTAAATAAAAGGGGAGGTGGTTACACTCTTAATGAACTAATTCAAAGGCACACTAATTAAGCAATCAGTGTCGACATTAAGTGGAGGGAAAGTTACAGAAAGAAGGGGGATAAATATCTCCAGAGGATAGGGGAAAAAGAGAGGAATCTCGTACAACAAGATCACCAAGAATGGCTAAGTACCACACAACATATACTCTCTCATCTCCTTCTCCCTCATCTTCCTCTTAACAAGCTCCTTAAGTTTTCATCTGATGGTGACTAACTTGAGCGTCGAAGGGGGATCGGTCGGGCCCCTACCCCGATCCTCTAACGATCTTCTCATGATGCAGGACCGTGGAGATACATCGAAGCTAGGGGAACGTCCATCTGTGGAGGTTGACCCTAGCACCCACCACCCGGAGACATTCGTTCATGGGTCCCATTTCTCGGCCGATGAAGGATCGATCAAACGAAAGCATTCTCTTCGCCCAACAACTGTATCAGTCATTTTTGTCCTTAACAACTCCCCTTGCACGCTTCAAGTGTCAACCAACCAAAGAGCTTTCGACATGCCTTGCCTCGAAGCTAGTTCAGGGATATATATAAGTGACACCGTTCACGTATATGTTCGTACAATAACCAAAAGTCTTACGACCAACTTGCCTATCATCTCTGAGAGTTATCACTGACAGATTAGTTAATGGTAACTATATGATTACTCTCGTTGGGTCGTTCAGTGAACTCATTCTCCAATGAGCTCATGTGTCTCGTCTCCGACTTCGCCAAGTCAAACGACCATAAGATCATCGTCACCACTCTATAGTGAAAACAAATACACAATGGTCTATCCGATGTATCGATATCCTTTTCTCGAATCATCTACAACCAAGAATGATTTTAGACTTATGCTGCATACGGTCAAGCAATTTTCCATGATCGGGATCCTCATCTCGATACTTGTTTGACTTTCCATCAAGTCTCAGGACTTTAACTAAGTTCTAATGTAGACTACCTTATTATTAACTTAGATATATACTTACTAAATAGCTAACTGTTATTTCGAACAAGATGTTTGTTTACATACACAAAGATAAATTGCATCGATGGCATACACATCTCCTAACATCTCCCACTTGCACTCATGCCCATTTATCCTGGTATTTCTTACCGCATTTACACATAAGTCTCTCTAGACTTCATGTGGTAGAGCCTTCATGAGTGAATCTGCTAAACCGTCTTTAGTATAGACGTAATGATTTTATATGTTCATGCTAAACCACATATTTGAATCTCATACAAACAAATTCCTTGGTCTCTTGGAATCTATAACGCTAGTCTTGCCTGGATCTCATCAAGCTAATTGTCCTCACTTGAGGCTAGATATAATTATCCAAAATAGTAACTAGTCATTTGCACGGTTCACAGTCATTTCTGATAAAGTGTCAAACTCTTTGACCACTTTGTCAAAACATATGTTCCGGCTCCTTGATGCCTCGCATGCCTTTTATTCGCTCCCACTGAGCTTGAAAACTAATTGGCTGATTCATATAAACAAACTTTACATGCAGACTCCAGTTTTCATAGTCATCATAAGTATTGACATCGAGTCTAATTTGAATAGATCTATACATAGTTGTTGGCGAGAAAGTTTCATCATAATCCATATTTAGGAGTTCTGATGATAACCGTTCTTAACCAGCATAACTTGTACCTTACTATTTTCCATATGCACTAATCTTCTATCTTGAAGATTCACTTGCAGCCAAAGGAAACACTTCCCTTGGACACGTCTTCTAAGGTCCTTACCTTATTTACGTGCAAGGACCCTTACAGGTTGCATCAAGCCATTTCTCAGAGTCTCCACTCCGAATGGCATCTTGGAAGTTTGCTATGCCATCATCAACTATGATGTTTCACTCAACTCCCTCGTCTCACGAGGTTTGAGTAATCTTGTGACTTCCTAACGATTAATTTGAGAAATATCATATTGATAAGGTCCTTAAAGAACTTTATCAAGAACCTATGCATTATTATCTAGGGCTTTATCCAGAAAGAGGATTGTAACTCAGAGTCACTAGACATGTATCCCACCATGTCTAACAGAGTGCGGTTCATCCTCTCCAACACACCGATGTGTTAAGAGACTTGATCTGACAGAAAATCTAATTTTTTTTTAATTATGCAAGAATTACATAGCTAAGTATTCGCCTTTTTGATCCGATCGAAGCAGTTCAAATACTTCTGTCATTGTGTTCTCTATTTTGTCAGACATGTGTTTCATCAAGAACACGTGTCATAATAAAATAAGAATATCTTGGCTAATTAGACTTGGGTCCAGATACATCCATATGTACGAGACTATGAGTTCTCCAACTCATTCTCCCACAGTCTTACAGAAGGAATTTCAGCCATCATACCTTTGAGACAAGACTCACAAGTATCTTTCGACTCATAATATGAGAGGTCAAGACACACCTTTTTATGTGACTTGTCAAGTCTGTTATATTCGGTACGGTCTAGTCTATTTTGCCATAAATAAGATTTTTGTAACTTGCACATTCATGTATTAACTTTTAATACAATATTATTCTGAAAGTGAGGCATAAATATGTTCCATTTTTAGTTCTTCATACTTATGCCTTTTCTTATGATAGACAAAATTTTCTTTCTCAACAGACTTTCCTGAATGCATTCTTCCTTTCTAAATCACATTTAGACATTATACGTCCCAACACAACTATTAGCTTTGCAAGCACCTCATGCATCCAAACACTTGAGCTTCACAATCTTGAGTTGACTCAACAAGTTGCTTGACTCGAAGTCTGATTTGGATACATGGTCTTGCACCGCTCATGCACTCATCTTCGAGTTAATTAGTTTGAACGAAGTTTTGAACTTTGCGGATCGAAACCGGTTTTCATACAACCTTGAGTTGACTCAACAAGTTGTATGGAGAACATGCTTTAAACATCAGTATGTTCAAGCCCACTCATACAGGCGAGTGACAAGTAGCGTGCTTTTATTGTTTTTGACCCGGAACTCATGGAAATTGTTGTCCTTAAGCGTGTGCTAAGAAGGACACTTTAAGGTCAGTGATAACTTAGTTTAGACTATCAAATTTGATTTTGGGTTGATATTCCTTAACCAATCAATTTGACCAGTTAACTTATTTCTTTAGGATATTATGATTTGGATTCCGTCCGGTAAAACATAGAACTATCCTAATTTAGCATATGTTCATGGTTTTTAAAATATATTTAAAATGAGTTTTATTCAACTATATCCTCCCACCATTTTAGCGATCATTTTAATCCATGCAGATGAACAAATAATAATATTTAGTGGGAAACGGACCCGACCACCCTGAGTTCATAACCTTGAGTTGGCTCAACAAGTTGCTTGACTCTGCGATCGGTAGATGGTTCTTCATCAATCACATCAAATATGATTTCCTTATCAGTATTTACCCCCAGTCACTTATGACGTTGAGTTGGTGATGTGTCCATATTTTCCATGCATTTACTGCATCATTTCATATCATTTTCGCCATCCAAAATTCGCATTTATAGATATTATCGTGCTTTTAACGATATATTCGAGTTTCGTATAGAATTGTGGATTTTCAGTAACTTTGGAGCGAATTGGAGCAATTATAGGACATGGACATATCCGAGCCATCTGGAACATCATTAGTAAGGTTTAATAGGTGTTCGACAAGGTGAAGAAGAAGATTGGAGGAGAGGAGGAGAAAAGAAGGAGATTTTAGAGATCTACAGGCTTGGAAGCTGTTTCCCAGGCAGCTCGGTCGAGCTACTCAGCACTCGACCGATCTGATACTCTTGAAGCCCCAGCAGACCTGACACGCCCCACTCGATCGAGCAGAGCTTCTACTCGACCGAGCTGAATCCAAATAGAACGACTATTCTGAGCAACTCTCCAAGCATTGTAGTTCAACTAAGCAGATAAGACCACTCGACCGAGCAGACAATCTAGTCGACCAAGCACAAACCAAACAGAGTAGTGTTTTGGAGAGATTTTCAGCCCACTATAGCTCGACCGAGTGGAGGGTCTACTCGACTGAGTAGCCCGTATCAGCCCAGAGCCAAAGCAGTAGCAAAGCTGAGCTGTGCATCCAGCTCGACCGAGCAGTGCCGCTACTCGACCGAGTAGGGCGCCACATCCTGACTTGCTAGTATGCCCAATTGACCATGATTTGAGATTTTTGAGGGGTCCACCCCTATTGTATATAAGCACAATTTTTACCCTAGATTAGAGAGCTGGTTATTTTCATTCGTTTTAATTTTAGTTTAGTTTTCTTAGAGAGTTTTCATAGCCGTCGCAATTTTGTAAAAGATAAAGATTGGATTTTTATATATTGCAAATCTTGCGATCTAATTCTCCGCGATTGTCTATCAATCTATGACGTTTTGGTAACGATTTCTAATCTTCTATTGATTGCTTTAATGTCTTTTATTGTGATGATGATCCCTCTTGCTTTTATTGAATATTCTATCGATATTTCTATGAGTCGTCTTATCTAGGGTTAATGGATTAGCCCTACGATCTTAGGATTTAGACGTAAAGTTAGGAATTTTATATTGTTTTGGTATAAAAGGGATGTGTTTTGGTTGATCCAGCCAAGTTTGCAGGAGATTCCAAATAGGGTTCGTGACCACGTAGTGACATGCACTTTGGACGGATATCCTATGAACTTAATTAAGCACGTTATTGAATCAATCGGAGTTCGTGACCACGATAGTGGCACGTACTTTGATGGTCTCCACCGACGTCTTATATCACTAATTGATGACTACGATAGTAGCGTCAACGAGAGCCACCAACTCACAGATCGAAGCTCAAACACACGAGGTGGCATGAGCACAGATTGAGAATAGTTGTCGATCGTAATGCACGGATCATGTGAGTCTACCCACGAGGTGGGGCTAACACAGGATACGTTAGACGAGTGACACAACAATAGTTGGCCATGAATTCTACATTTTAGATGCGACAATCTCTCCCTAATAAAGCCAATTCAACGTAAGAATTCTAACCTAGCATCGACATCCGATGATCCTAGTGGTGACTCCTATTGCCCTTAGTCTCTTTATATTGTTGGTAACCCCGTTAGGAGATAATCATGACAACCATCTTTGGATACGCCTGCTGACACTGTTCTGAGATCTAGAAAATACCCAAGACTATATAAGCATCGCCTCCCTGTGGGATCGATATCTTTCTATATTACAAAGCTCAGATACCGTGCACTTCCGGTGGTTTCCGGAGTTAAATCTGTAGCGCATCAAGCTTTTGGCGCCGTTGCCGGGAGGTAACGGTTTATGTTGAGTATTGGACATCTCCCTACTTGATGTTAATGATGAGCAAACATAAATACTTATGACTAATCCCCTATTTGCAGTTAATCCATTGCCTAATCTTATTATGAAGATCGATTTGCAATGGATGACACTGAAAGATCATTGAAAGCAAATGAAATGGATTGGATGATCGATGATGGTGATTGAAGCTCCTAGAAGACTTCAAGCTCATGCGTTGGAAAGAAGAGAGAGTTCGTCAAATATAACTTTCTTGTTTCTCTTCTAGTATGTAGCTTAGAAGTAGAACTTTGTTGGAGCACACACACATATCTTCATTTCAGTCTTAGGATATCATTAGATCAACCTTCCTTAGATTCCAATTCATTTCTATCTAGATTGTGCATGTCATGTTTATAACAGTCGACTGCTGAACAATTTAGAGTCCCCTGTCTCAAAACAGTCAACTGTCTTTTGTTCTACAGTCGCCTGTTATACATAAACTTTTTCCGCTAGTTTTTGGGCTTCTAAGCTTTAACTCTCACAGGCGACTTATGAACGATTCACAGGCGCCTGTCCCAGTGACAGTCGACTGTGTTTTGTTAATCAGTCGCCTGTCTATCTTTAGCCCAAATTCTATTTGTCTGTTTAATCTGGCCAGTCGACTATTGTTGGATTTACAGTCGACTGTCCAATGGAACAGTCGACTGTCAATGCTTCAACAGTCGTCTGTCTTTGAGCCTATTTGATGACTCAACTCTCTGGAAAATCTCAGGGTCTTGACAGTCGTTTGTAGAAGGAATTACAGTCGCCTGTTCAGTTTAACAGTCGACTTTCGTCTCTTCATCAGTCGTCTGTCATGTTCTCCCAGAGATTTCTCAGATTTCCTCAACTTACCCAGTTTACGGCCAGTCGCATGTAGTAGGATTTACAATCGTCTGTTGGATCAACAGTCGACTGTCTATGCCTCATCAGTCGACTATCTATATGGTAAGTTACCGTTATGAATTCTCACCTACCCTCTGTCACTGTGCAGCAGTCGACTGTGAATTCTTCAACAGTCGACTATCCCGGGTACATGTTCTATCCGTTGAGTTTTTTCCTCACGGATTTCAAAGGTGTTTTTGTTGATTTCGTTTGAAGGGTTTGAGAAACCTATAAAAGAAGCCTATACTGTTCCATTGAGAAGTTAGAATCTTTGATTATCAAGTTGCAAAATCATTTAAGCTTTCATTCTCTCAAGATCAAAGCTCTCAAATCCTAAAGCCCTAAGAATTCCAATCTTCAATCTCTTGCTCTCCAACCTAGAACCAAAGAGAAATCTTCTAGGCATTTGGTGCAGTCAAGAGAAAAAGGGCTTTCCTCTCTTCCAAGAGAGTCTCTCAACACACAACACACTTCTCCTTCAAGTTCTACTTCAAGGCATATGTGATTGTAAGTGTTGCTTAATTTCATATTTCATAACTTTAGTTATTTGATTTACTCTCAGTTTGTGAGAGTGGTTTGCTTGCTCCCAAGTTGTGGGAGTCGGTCAATCAGTTATATTTCGATTTTATTTGTAGGGTTGCTACAAGTGGGTTTTAAGGAAACCTCAAGTTAGGGTTCTAACTTGAGTATCCGGTTGTTAACCGGGTGGAAGGGACGTAGGATTACCGGGAACAAGTCAGAAAGTGTCTTGGGTAATCCGAACCCTTGAAACATCCTTGCATTTGCATTTGTTTCATTTTGGGTTTATTTCTATTCCGCACTATTTGTTGGTTAGGAATTTAATTTGGTGTAACTATCTTTTTAAATTGCATAAACACTATTCAACCCATTCTAGTGTTTTTCTCATAGCCAGGGACCTTACAATTGATATCAAAGCACTGGTTTATAGTTATGGCATCCAACAACAACAATGTTCCTCCTTCGTCTTTGTACAACAATCACGATCGTGATGGAGCGTCCACAGTTTTCGAAGGACAATCAACGGTGCTTCCTCCGCGTTTCAATGGCACGAACTTCTGCTATTGGAAATTTCGGATGGAGACGTTCCTAAGGAGTGCTTCCCTTTGGAGAACCCTCCACAAGGAATACATCGAGCCCACCGAAGAGGATTTCGAAAAATGGACGGCTTCCGAGAAATCCGCCGAATTCAACAAAGCAAAGGCAATGAATGCTCTTCATTGTGCGTTGGACCCAGATGAGTTCAACAAGATATGCACATGTAAGAGTGCATATCAAATTTGTAATCATCTCGTCGTTACCCATAAGGGAATGAACAAGGTAAAACTTTCTAAACTCTATGTTACCGTGCAAAATTTCGATATGTTTCATATGCAGGAAAATGAAAGCATAGCATCAATGTACGAATGTTTTCCCGATATCACTAATGAACTGGAAGCTCTCGATCAAGTCTATTCCCAACAAGATAAGGTAAGGAAGATCATAATGGGAATGACCTCTGATCACGCCTCGGATACACACCCGGGACGAGACTCGCTAGTCTTACCGCAAGCGCACGGTGTAGCGGCGAGCGGGTATCAAACACGAGGAGTGCAAATGACAGTGTCTTCTTGAATTCACCTGGCTATAAGAACAGTCGAGAAATGTTCGCAATAAAGTGGTCACAGTCGTTCAATTGTATAAAGGAAATATCAAATGAATAAAAACGCCTAGGGGTAGGGAATCCCCGCTACAAACTGTATCTCGTCATTGTGATTCGTAGGTGTCACAATTGCTAGACTTGAAATTCAGGTGAACTAGTTGCAACTAAATGTAAAACCAAGCTCATGCTCTCGCGCTATTGCCAGTCTATAGCAAACCTAGGGTAGGGTCCAATCTCTTGCAAACCCTAACCTAGGCAAGCTAGCGTGAAGAACAACATCATCGTTCAATCGTATCTCGAGCCCACTCTCGTGCAAACTCGAGCTACGACCTAGGTTGGGATAGTTCCTACCCGTCCAATCTCTTGCAAACGGGTATTGGTATAGAATTGCAATCAAAAACCCTAGTTTTGGTCCAATCTCTTGCAAACCGATTCCAGAGAAATCCAATTGTAACCCAATTCGAATTTCTAGGGCTTCCTATCGAGTTGGGATCCAATCTCTTGCAAATCCCAATCGGTATGAATTACTAGCTATTCATATTAAATCAATCCCAAACTAACCCTAATCAATTCTAGCAATAATTTCACCAATTCATCACGAATTAGAAATAGGGTTCGTAGGGTTCATCCCTATACCCCAAGACGATAAAACTACTCACAATTCATAATACAATTCAATGGAAATTCACAAATAAAATCAATAGAATTCATTGCAATATTCAATATAGCAATAAAAATGAGGTTTTTGATAGAGAGAGAGACAAACCAATGAAGTTTCAATAGCATCCAACAAAATAGCACTTTTATCTATCCCCTAAAAGCTCAATCTAATCTCCTAAAAAGTAATCTAAAAAGGCTGCCAAAAGTTTTGAAAAGCTCTCTTAAACTAGGTTAAAAACTGGGGTTAAATACCCCCCAAAATCGCCCAAAAAACCGTGACAAAATTGCACCTGTGCAGCCTCAAAATTGCAATTTACGCTACAGGCTGCGCGGCTCACTCGGCCGAGTGACAAATGTCATTCGGCCGAGTGACAAACCCTGACAAATTCCAGTAACTTCGGACTTTTGGGGGTCGGCTCCTCGGGAGTCACTCCGCCGAGTGACTTTCTTTGCTTCGGCCGACGGGACTTCTTCACTCGGCCGAGTCGGAACTCGGGACGGTACTGACAGATTACAGTAAGTTGGGACTTTTCGTTTGCCGTCGTCTTGATGCCACTCGGGCGAGTGGTGTCTCCGTGGTTCGGCCGAGTGGGCTGGCGACAGTCGGCCGAGTGCACGCTGATACTCAGTCTGCTGCGTGTCCGATCTGGCCGGCCGAGCGGGCTTTCGATGGTCGGCCGAGTGACTCCTTCACTCGGCCGAGTGACATGCTGAAAATGCCCAATCTTCATATTTTTGCTCCCTCGTCACTCCTACGACGTTCTTTCTTCTTCCACTCCTCTCCAATAGCAAAATTCCCCTCGAAAGAGTCACGGGTGACACTTCGGAGTGGGTGCATCTCAGAATCACTCCAAATCGCTCGAAATCTCCTGAAATTCGACAAAAATAAGAAATCATGAAAAGCATCGCAATATTGCCAAACAATCGTGAAAAACGCGATTCGAGCGATCAAAATGGCATGCAAACATGCAGAAAAAAGGTGTAAAATATGGAGTGATCAAAATCCCCCAAGCTTACCTCTTACTCGTCCTCGAGGAAGATGAGTAAAAAGCAAACCCGATGGATAAAGAAAATAGAAACGATGGAAAAGTGGAAAATGAAATAAAAAGAAAAACAAAATAGAAAACGAAGAAGGAAGCTGCTAGATCATTTTTCTGAGGACGTGGGTTTTGCTTACTCATATAGCACGCATCGAATATAAAACACATGTCAAAAACTTTTATCTCGATATCATAGTATAATGGTGCATTTGAAATAGAAAACCCAAGAATATCAATATAGCATGAAAAATGGAATAATTCTAGAATTAGCATCGTCTGAAGCATCTAAAGTGGTATACAAAATCGTAGATCACACACTTTTCAATTGAATGCTTTCTATAAGGAGTATAGAGATATCACACAATAGAGTAGTAAGAATAGAAAAGTGTGGTTTTCATGAAATGAATGCTAAGCGTAGATTTCTGGATTTCGTGAAACTTTAGCGATCTCACCGAGTATAAAATATTACTTAGCCTAGGTTGTCATGCACCGTCAAGTAGTCACTCTATCACACATCATAGGATCCTCTCCCCCAAGCTTATCCATAAGCGTGGTGGCATAAACAAAACAATATTTACATTCCCCGTTTCTTTTGAAGCTCCAAAAGTCAAAGAAAATAAAAATAAAAGCAAAAGAGGGAAGAAAGAGAGAAAGGGTATGCGATGGGATCGTTTTCGAACTTCTTTTCTCTTTTCTTTTATTTTACTCAAATCTTTTTCTTTTTATTTTCTCTTTTTCTCCTTTTTTTAATAACATATATACACAAATGATCCCAAATCAAAAGAGAAGGATATACAAGTATTTTTTTCTTTTTGGTTTGGGGAATTTGGAGCATGAGATATAATAACGGGGGATGCCAATAATAGAATTGCTAAGGGGAGATTCACCAATGAATTTAAAATAGAGAAATATTGTTCAAGATATGTGGAGAAAGAAATAAATGTATCTCTCGGTTCACTCTATAGGACGTGCATGACAACTTCAGCAGGGTAATTTAATCTACTCAGTTTAATCTCAAAAAGCAAACTAGTCCAGATATATCAATGCTAGCAAACATTCAATCAACCTGAAGTGAAGCATACAAATCATGCAATAAGAAGTGATATGAGAAAAGAAAGCAGTACTCCAGATATAAGCATCAATGCGTGAATCTTGGTGTGTTTTCTACGATAGCATACATATGAATCATCAGACATCAGCTAATAATAGAATTTCATCCATTTTCATACGGAAAAAGAAGTGGGTTACTATTTCTAAATGCAAGGCAGAACATAGCATGTGATATCAGAAACAAAAGCTATGACATAACAAATCAGCATGCATATAGAGAAAAGCTAACACCACGTCATCGTCATCACAGAAAAATCATCTCTAGCAAAAGATGAAAGAAATAAAGATAAAAGAAAACAGAATTATTTACAATGCAGCACACAAAGAAAATAAGAAAAACGTGATGCATGGTAAAAAATGAAAAAGTGATGAAAAATGGGTGCAAAAGAAGAAAAACGTGCAAAAACTAAAAATAAAGGTGATAAAAGTAAAAAATGTGAGAACTCACTACCCCAAGCTAAAGTACACAGTGTCCTCAATGTACAAAGTGTGGCACACCGAGAGACGTGAAATGGGTGGGGTGGGTGAGGATGCATGCATGATAAAAAGAAAGAAAAAATAAACTGAAAATATGATGCGGATGTGATGCATGCAAAGATCAAAGTGATGCAGATATGTGTCACCAAAAATACACTCCCTCTATCCCAAAAGAACTAAAATGATGTGAGCAAGATAGGGACAAAAATAGTGCGGGGAGGAGGGAGGGCAAAAAAAAATATATCGACAGGACCAGCAGAGAATGGGCAGCATAACGACAAAAAAGATCAATGGCATCAAGGGTGTGCCTAAGCTGGTGGTGCTGCACCATCTCCGTCCTGTGGCAGAGGTGGTGGTGGAGGTGGTGGTCGAGGTGTCGGCTGGGTGGGTGGGTGGGTGTAGTGGAGGGAGTCGTACTAGGATCTGATTCAGGCAAGCCTGAATATCGGGAAGCATGGTGACGCGGGACTCCACGGAACTGACCGTGACAGAGAGAGCCCTAAAATCGCCTCTGAGTCCACTCACCGCCCCCTCAAGAGCACGGATGCTCTGAAGTAGAGCGTTAGGGGGTGGTGGAGCGGAGGGACGAACATGTCTAGGCTGTGAAGGTCGGGGCTGCCGCACACGGGTGGAGTAGGTAATCGGGCCAGTAGGTATGTGCGAAAAAGGTGCTGTGCTCACTAGTGGATGCCCGGCCGCAGTGTGAGGCTGGGACGCAGGCTAGGACGAGGAGGCAGCAGCAGTAGTGGTGGAAGACAAAATCGGCGACGAGGCAGCAAGAGAGGTCGGTGACACATGTGTGAGGGCAGACGTTACGACACTCTCGGATAGGACAGCTATGGTGGAAATAGAAAGGTCGGCCACTGGGGAGGAAGTGTAAGGACCAAAAGGTGACATCCCAGCGGACATCAAGCTGGATAGGGACCACACAACAGCAGGGAAGGAAGACTCACCGCTCTCAAGGATAGTGGGTGGACGCTCGGGAAGAAGTGAGGAAATAGGCTCAACCGAGATAGGCACAGCAGTGGTGGGGGTGGTAGACGTGGTGGGCGTGGTGGACGACTCAGCAAGGGTACTCCCGACACTGACAGAAGTGGGGACAGAAGTGTCACGAGGTGCAGACAGTGCAGGCTCGGGCTGAGGGATCACAGGGTCAGCAGGAGGTGCAGGGGGTGCAGGGGGTGCCTGCTCAGCGCCCTCAGCCTCAAGAACGTAGGCAGCTGGGATGAGGAGATCCATCGCTGGGATCCAATCCTCGTGGGCCGGTCCTATACGTGTCCGAGCGGGGCTCGGGAGGATCATGTAATCGGCATTAAAAGGACCGTGCAACCACACCAAGTGCTGCTGGCCGTGGGGACGAAGCATCTTCATCCTGGCTATGACGTCTATCGAGAGTGAAGTGGGGCCCGGGGCTCGTCGCAGGTCAGCAGGTAGGTCCACGCTGGTCATCAGGGCTAGCAGAGTAATCAGACCGCCGCAGCAAATAGGTGAGCGAGCGCCCACCGAAATGATGATGTGGTCTAAAAACCAGCCAGCAATATCAATCTCAACGGCGGGGACCAGGTCATCGCTACCCCTATCGAGAACTCTGGGGCGAGTCATCGCATAGAGCATGTAGAGCTCAGGTGTAGACATCGTCCCAGGCTTGTACCTCGCCAAGAAAGTGGTCGCCATGAGGCGCTGTGCTATGCGGAGGCAGGGGTGCAGGATGGCTGAGGCCTTGGCCCTACTAGGGTCAAAGCCATGGTGGGAGCCCGTGATCCGTGTCCAGAATGTGGAAGTGTCAAATGACGACGGTGGGATGTGAGTGGGTGCGTAGGCTCGGTCGGGGACAGGGACATCGGGCCATTGGAAGAACGCACGAAGCATGGTGAGAGTGACCTCGCACTCTCGATCCATAAGGCGGAATGTGCATCCTCCAGGGGTCCTGGCTATCGAGCTAAGAACCTCAAGTGTCGGACAGACGTAGGTGTCCGTTGTCACGCCCCGCTTCCCAAAATGGACGGAAGCGAAACGTGACGAGGCCCGCTTAGGCCAGAGCTGAGAAGCTCGGACCCAATAAGCGTCTGTAGAGGTACCATTTTAAAAGATTTTCCAGGTTCTTGCATTATTATAGTTCGAAACAACAGAAAGTACGGAAAGGAAGTTGCATTCATTAAATAGAGATATAATATCCAACTGGTACAAAGTCTAAAAGAAGCCTAAGCATGGCAACAAAAGATTTAAAGACAAACCGAAAAGTAGCAACCTCTGGATGTGGCGACTAAAAGACCTCAAGGTCTGGTCCTTGTCAGGTACGTACTCTGATGACGACATCCCCAGCTCCACGTACTCCAGCGAGTCTGCCTCGTCCACGATCTCTGGCTGAACACCTGACGTACAGCACCCAAGAAAAAGGAACTGTACGTCAGGTAAAGTCTACAAGAAGGGTTAGACTTTACTGCAAGTGCACCGAACTTTAAACAACGGTTTACTGGTTGATTAACATGCTGAGGTTCTCTTTTTGACAATAGTTTACTGGTTGATTAGCATGATGTGGTTATAACAGGGTAACACGACAGGAAGTAACGCAGCAGGAAAGTAAAACGGGACAAGTAGTAGTCGTAGCGTGTGCTACCAACTACGGGACTAACCTACAGGTGTCAAGACAAGTCTGGACGTGGCGGGACAAGACAGGACAAACAGGACGGGACAAGACAAGACAAGTGTGACACGAAGGGTTCACGCCTTACGGTTCGAGGGGGATCAGACCCTCTTGCCGTGCGCACGCTCAACCCTACCCCAACCCCAGGAACTCAGGACAAGAAGTACAGGGATCACTTCCGCTAGGGAAGCATCCGAAACGCCCGAAGGCTTTTTGTGTAACAGGGATCACTTCCGCAAGGAAAGCATCCGAAACGCCCGCAGGCTTTTTGTATAACAGGGATCACTTCCGCAAGGAAAGCATCCGAAACGCCCGCAGGCTTTTTGTATAACAGGGATCACTTCCGCAAGGAAAGCATCCGAAACGCCCGCAGGCTTTTTGTATAACAGTCACGGGGATCACTCTCGCATGGAGATCATCCGAAACGCCAGAAGGCTTTTTGTGTAACAGGGACATGACATGACAAGTGTAAGGAATTGTTATTCTAGGGTGTCCACACGCACGCACACACAAGATAGCCCTACGGTGTCAAAAGTTGTTGTTTGTCGAGCTTAGACTTCGTCGTCGAGTCTGAGTCGTCAGGGGCGTCCCGGACGCTATCATTTCACGTCCGGTTCTATACAGTCACAGTCTATCAGTTCTAGCAATCTAAGACCAAGGCACGGTCAAAAACGCAAGTGGGTACACTTGCCTAAAATGGCGAGTGTGTCGTCCTCTCGAAGCGTCTCGTCCAAGCGTCTCGTCCAGTCGTCGCGTCCGTGGTAGTCCGTCAGAAATAGTGTCACGACGACGGTGTTGTAATGCCCTACCAGCTACTGCACAAGTACTAGAGGGGGGGGTTAATAGTACTTTAAAATAATAAGGAGTATAATTCCAAATTAAATTGCAATCAACTACCAAATCAATTTGCGGAAGCTTAAATTGAACGACGACAACGAAATTGACAATGCTAACAAACGATGTTAATGGGTTCGGATCCACCCAAGTCTCCCCGACTTGTTCCCGGTGATCCTACGTCCCAACCACCCGGATCCCCTCCGGATACTTGAGTTAGAAACCCTAACTCAAGATTTCCACTATGAATATCTTGTGAAAAACCTTCACAAGATCAAATCATACATGCAATGGCAAAGTGAATCCCACAACCCGGGATCACAAACTTCTCTCACAACCGAGAGAACCAATAAGCAATATAAAAGAGTTTATATGAAATAAACAAGCTTACCACAAAATCCTATACCTTGAGTTTTTCTTACCCAATAGGTGGAATGAAGGATTTGAGGAAGATGAAGTTACCAAACCCTAGCACCAAGGAAATGAGCAGCAAAGGGTGCCTAGGGATGATTTGGAAACTTGAATCAAGCAATAGCTTGAAGAGCTCACCAAGAACAAGCTTCTCTCTAGATCTAGAAATGAGAGAGAATGGGTTTCTTGTGAGGAAGAGAGCTTTAGATTTGAGGGAGAATAGCTATCTCTTTAGAACTCAATGAATCTCTTAATGGCAGCTCTATTTCTGATAGAAATGACCTAGGTTCGTATTTATAGGGTCCCATAAAAACAAGTTAGGTCAATCTCCAACGGAAAGAAATATGTGAGAATTAGTCGGTCAAAGAACACTCACTGACCGACTAGTTCATCAACTAGTCGGTCAGCCAAACAACGTGGACCGACTAAGAGTAGATCTGAGAAGAAAGAGAATTTCAGACCTAGACATCTAGTCGGTCCAAGAACACTGTCTGACCGACTAGTTTCACAACTAGTCGGTCATCCAATGAACGTAGACCGACTAAGAGGCAAAACAACTTAGTCTGAAGGCAAGTTGACTTAGTCGGTCTAAGAACAAAAATTGACCGACTAGATTGTCAACTAGTCGGTCATCAAACGTTCTTAGACCGACTAACGGTAAACAGTAGCTTAGGAGAAATTTAGAGTGAACAGTAAGTCACAACTAGTCGGTCAAAGAAGCATCACTGACCGACTAGTTCACAAACCAGTCGGTCGGTGAGTCAACGTAGACCGACTAACTGTAAACAGTAAAGTCCAAGAAATTAAGGAATCAAACTAGTCGGTCCAAGAACAGTTGCCGACCGACTAGATCACCATCTAGTCGGTCAGTACTTGTTCTTGTACCAACTAACATGCACAACAAAGTCCGAATCGAAGCGCGACGCTTCGAGGAAGTTAGAATGAACTTGTGCAAGAATCCTAGAGCTACGAAATGAGCGTAATGAAGATAGAAACGTAAGATATACTCAAGGCTTAACATTTTATCAATCGAAACTAAAAGACTATAAATAAAACCTTAATAAACGGTCTTTGAGAGCTTCGATTGAATCTTCATAACTTCCAAAGCGCTGCAGGAGCTTCAACGAAGCTTTAGGCTTGAATACGAGCTTTTGGAAGTGTTGAGATGTCGCTTTGAATATTCTCGTGAAATTGGCGACGATCTCCAATACTGCGCTCACAAAATGTTAGTTCATGAATTATTTATGTTTGCTCATCATCAAAACCAAATCCGGGGAGTCCAATATTCAACATTCTCCCCCTTTTTGGTGATGACAAACCAACATAAATAATAATCAAAAATAATAATTCAAATGTAAAATACTTACTCCCCCTGCATTGATGACACGTTAATTCCCAAATGAATATATATGAATTGCATCAATCAGACGAGTAAGATATATAATGAGATTTGATTTTTGAAATATCGGATTTTGAAAATCCTTATATGTATCTTAACTCCCCCTGAATCTAACATATCAAACTAGATTCTTGGAAATTGAGTTAAATTTTTCATTTGCACTATTTATTATCATTATCTCTCCCCCTTTGGCATTATCCCAAAAATGGGGGGCATACAACGACAACAATTAGGAAATGTAAAATCCAACATCGGGAGTCGTAGACAATGACGATGGAGCTAGTTGACACCAAAAGAAAAACGATTAAATCAATTCAAAGTGTGCCAATTGTCCATTATCACAAAGTGAAAATCAAAATCATCAAAAATACCAAATAATTATTCATTAATTGAATAAAGAAACATACTCTTCAATATTCAATATACTTGGTTAATTTTGTGCATGGAAAACAATTCTATACAATTATAGAATTTAAATCTATTTAACCAAGTTTTTATGCGTCGAGCGACGAAATCTCATTGCAAATACATTCAACGAATATTAAAATTTGCACGACGAATAAAAGACAAAGTGAATGACGATGAACATATATATATATATGCAGAGACAACATGAGTATATCCAAAAAGATATCACATCGAATATATGAGATACATCATATCAAGCGCTACATATCAACAAAAAGAAATACATCAACATCATCGATACAATATACCCATCAAAATGAAATACACCATCATCATCATCATTCTCATCAAAATAAATACAGCAGCAGCGACGACATCCAAAATACATCAAAACATAATAACCCTCATACCCTATCCTAACCCATAATACTCTCGCTAAGATATATCATCCAAGGCGTATATGGAGAGTCCTCGGAACAACGATCACGAGGAGGAGGCAGGATCTGCAGCGTCCGTGGGTCCAGTCGACGGAGTGGACTCAGGCTCTGCAGGGAGAAGAGGCGTCTCAACAGATGGAATCGTCGGGGCAGGAGTCGAGATCTCAGGAACAGGCTCTACAGCAACAAGGGTCTCGACAGCAGAAGTGTCAACTGGAATAGCAGCAGGCTCGGCAACAGGGTCAACAGCAGGCTCTGAAGACTGAAGTGCTGAAGCAGAAGGCTCTGGAGCACCGGAAGAGGTGCCAACTCCAGGAGCAGAAGAGGAAACACCAGCAGCAGCAGCAGTGGCCTCATCGCCACGGGCAAAAGAAGTGACAAGCTCGTCAAGCTCCTCATCGTCCATCTCCTCGGCCTCAGACACCGAAGGAGGAAGCTCAATCCCCATCATACGAGCCATACGACATACGACCTCCTCAGTACGAGCCAAACGGGAGTCGTGCTGACGAAGTAGACGTACGACATCGTCCAAAGTAGCAGGGGAAGAGGAGGCTGCAGCGGCTGACGGAGTAGACTGAGAAGCAGATGCGGTAGACCTCTGCACGTGACGAAGTGCCGCTAAAGATTTCTTCACGGCCGTCGCGTTCAGAGGCGTACCCAAAGGACGCTCATCGTCAGGAGGGAGAGGAACGCGAAAATGACGGAATACGAGTGTCAATAAGCAGGGGTATGGAATGTGCGCAGACTTATTGGTCTTGCGTATACACTCGAAAGAATCCATCTTATCGAGTATCACGCGAGCCCAATTTATCTCGCACCCCAAGAAAAGAGCGTATATGAGCTTCAAAAACGGTTGAGAGGGAAGTGAAGAGGATCCATATTTCGGAAGAAGACATGATTTCAAAATCAGGTTAAGAACCCACGCATTCGGCTTAAAGGATTTCGAAGGAACACCAATGAATGCGGAGGGGATAACCTGGAAAATATCTGCAAGAATAGACTGATCCAAGGAAGAAATGTCGTCTACAGAAATGTCCGAGGGGAGGAGACCACACGATGCACAACCAAGGATCTCCCCCAAGATTTCTGCCGTGAGAACTATAGGAGTTCCCAAGACAGTCGTCTCAATGGAGTGGCTGGCGTCGTACTGGCCTCGAATACGATTGGCATAGAATAATTTCACGAGGCGAGGGTACGGTTTGGGATTGGCCTTGGGGTCGTATCGGAGATAATCTAGAAGGCCACTATAAGACAGAAGATCAGCAAGGCCGAGGAAATCACTGAACTGAACGTAATGCTCTAACAACAGTGGACAGTGCTCTATATGGTTGTACGCGGCGAGACACTGAGGGTCATCGCGGCACAACGATATGTCTACACCGCCAACTGGCATAGGAGCTTTACCCTTGGCCTTACGGGTCTTCGGAGGTGGGGTAGGATCCCTAGTAGGCTCATCCTCAGGGATAAAATCAGTATCGGAATCGGAATCGGGAGGAGTAGCCGGAGTATGACGAATAGGCTTTTTGGTCTTGGATTTGCGGGGCTTGACGGTGGCAGTCCTAGGCTTCTTAAGAGGAGGCGACGAAGGAGAGGCTTGGGTAGACTTGGCACGACGCTTAGGGTTCGGGGGATTCCTAGGGTCGGAAGGCCCTATGGTCATAGGAGAGGCCCCGGAAGAGGTGATCGGAATACGAGTCTTAGCCATAGTTCTAAGAGCACAAGCAATCGAAGATTAGGTCACTAACAACCTAGAGATCACAAGCAAACAACCCTAGAGATCAAGAGAATTCGAAAATCACAAGCCCTAGGTTAGAAATTGAAACCCTAGGACCTAGAGCTTGAAATCAAGGAGAGACAACCCTAGAATAGGAAATCGACCTAGGAGAGTGAGGGAGATACCTAGGAGGTGGAGTCGACGGCGGCGGACGGTGGCGATCGACGGAGAAACGGCCGGAAGACGAAGGGTTTCGAGTTGAGGGTTTTGGGTTTTCGGGCTGGAGCAAGTGAGAAGACCGACTAAATGAGAATTTAGTCAGACGAGATCGAGTATAAGTCGGTCGGGATGCGAAAAGACACAGCTGCCCTAACACACTTAGTCGGTCACAGTTCAAGTACTGACCGACTAGATTACGATCTAGTCGGTCGGTCAATGAGCTTGAACCGACTAAGTCGAAACAGTAGCTCAGATGAATTTCTAGGGCAAGAATTAGTCGGTCGCAGTATATTCACTGACCGACTAGTTTTCAATCTAGTCGGTCGGAAAGTATACTATGACCGACTAACGATAGAAAAAGATAGGAGATGGATATTTGCATGAGCTAGTCGGTCTGAGTTCATTTGCTGACCGACTAGATGAGCATCTAGTCGGTTGACAAGTGAACTGAAACCGACTAGAAGAGTCCAAAAGTAGAAATTTGATTTCTCTTCACAAACCACTTGGATGATACATCCAAACTCACTCATTAGTCATCTAAATTACCCCATAAAACGTCGAAATCTTAAATACGACATTGAAATACGAATTCGAGCAATAAATTCAAATAATTCACATAAAATTCCCAAAAATTCAATTAATCTAGCATGAATGAAATATCGCGAAATATATTAGCATGCAAGATGATTGAATTAAAATATGAATCCTATATCTCGGATTCACCCATAATCCCCAATTCTCGACGCAACCGCACAAAGGAGTCCTCCTTTAGGGGTTTCGTGAAAATATCGGCGATTTGCTTTTGGGTTTCAACGTACACTAAAATGATGTCCTTTTTAGCAACATGATCATCTAAGAAATGGTGTCGGACATCTATGTGTTTCGATCGGGAATGGTGCACCGGATTCTTTGAAAGACAGATAGCACTTTGGTTATCCACCATGATAGGGCTAGTATCACAATGAATACCAAAATCCTTCAATGTGTGTCTCATCCAAAGAACCTGGGCACAAGCGGCACCGGCGGCAATATATTCCGCCTCGGTGGTTGAAAGTGAAACCGAATTTTGCTTCTTGGAAAACCAAGAGACAAGAGAATTTCCTAGAAAATGGCAAGTGCCACTAGTACTTTTCCTGTCGGATTTGCATCCCGCATAATCAGCGTCACTGTATGAGACTAACTCATACGTGCTAGATCTCGGATATAGTAATCCAAAATCTAAAGTGTAACTTAGATAGCGAAAAATACGTTTTACCGCTACTAAGTGAGAATCCTTAGGTTGAGACTGATAACGAGCACATATACATACGGCAAACATAATATCGGGCCTACTTGCGGTAAGATAAAGCAAACTACCTATCATACCTCGATATAGACGAATGTCTACATCCTTACCGCCCGTATCCTTGTCAAGATGCGTAGTCGTGCTCATCGGAGTCTTTTTCCCGGAGGCATTCTCCATTCCAAATCGCTTTAGCAACTCCACCGTGTACTTCGTTTGGTGGATGAAGATTGCATCGTTCATTTGGCGAATTTGGAGACCTAAGAAATATTTGAGTTCGCCCATGTGGCTCATCTCAAATTGTTCCTTCATAACATTAGAAAACTCTTCGTAAAGAGTGAAGTTAGTAGCACCGAAAATTATATCATCAACATAAATTTGAACTAATAAAATATCATTGTTCGCATGCTTAATAAAAAGTGTTGAATCGGCTTCGCCCATTTTAAAATTCAAATCCAAAAGAAAATTCTTTAGGCGATCATACCAAGCTCGAGGAGCTTGTCTCAAACCATAAAGAGCTTTCTTTAGTTTAAAAACGTGATTTGGAAATTTGTCATTTATGAAGCCCGGAGGTTGAGAAACGTAAACTTCCTCAACGACATCTCCGTTTAAAAATGCACTTTTAACATCCATTTGAAATAATTTAAAATTCTTATGGCATGCAAAAGACAAAAGTAATCTAATTGATTCTAATCTAGCTACCGGAGCGAAAGATTCTTCGAAATCGATACCTTCCTCTTGACGATAGCCTTGAGCTACTAACCGAGCTTTGTTCCGGACGACGACTTGGTTTTCGTCGGTCTTGTTCTTGAAGATCCACTTTGTCCCTATGACGGTGTGGTTCTTCGATGGCAATGGAACAAGCTCCCAAACTTCATTCCTCTCGAATTGAATGAGCTCCTCCTCCATGGCTAAGATCCAAGCGCTATCTTCACATGCTTCATTAATATTCTTTGGCTCTATCGATGAGGCAAAGGCACAATTTGCGAAGTGGTGAACTTGCGATCTCGTCTTGACACTATCATAGATATTGCCAATGACTTGCTCATGGGGATGGTCACGAACCGAATGAAGCCGTTTGGGAATACCTTGATCACTTGGAACATTCTCAACAACTTCATTAGTTGGGTTAGTCTCAATAGAATCAATAGAATCATTAGACTTAGAATTTTCAAACGAATCACATAAAACATCCATAGAATCATTATCATTTGAAATTCTAGTTGGAACAAATCCTTCATTAAATGAGACATGAAGCGACTCCTCGATCGTTGAGGTTCGTTTGTTGAATATCCGGTAGGCTTTGCTACGCGTAGAGTATCCAACAAAGATTCCCTCATCGGATCTTGGATCGAATTTGTCCAAACTACCATATGTGTTCTTAATAAAACATTTTGAACCGAAAACACGAAAATGTTTAACTTGAGGCAACCTACCAAACAACAATTCATAACACGTTTGTTTAGTGCCGGGCCTCAAAAGTATTCTATTAAACACATAGCAAGCGGTGTGTACCGCTTCCGCCCAAAATTGATGGCCAAGTTGGCTATCATCAAGCATAGTGCGAGCACACTCCACTAGCGTCCTATTCTTTCTCTCAACTACACCATTTTGAGGCGGTGCATGAGGGAAAGAGAAGGTGTGAGTAATACCAACTTCATCACAAAATGTCTCAAAAGACTCATTCTCAAATTCACCTCCATGATCACTACGAATAGTGACAATGGTGGTTCCTAAGAGATTTTGTACTTTCTTAACAAAAATTGTGAAGTTTTCAAAAGCTTCATTTTTATTGCACAATGAAAATACCCAAGTAAATCTTGAATAGTCATCTACGATGACAAGTCCATACCTTGCATTTCCTAAGGAAGCTACTCTAGTTGGCCCAAATAAATCTAGATGTAATAGCTCTAGTGGCCTTTTAGTAGAGATGCTTTTCTTAGGTTTAAATGAAGATTTAGGAAGCTTGCCGCGTTGACAACAATCACAAAAACTTTTCTTTTCAAAAGCTAGCTTCGGAAAACCTTTAATAGAATTCAATTTTGAAAGCTTATATAGTGTTCCAAAGTTCACATGTCCAAAGCGTCGATGCCATAAGTGTTGTTCACTTGTGTTGGCAACGAGACATTGTTCATATGACTTAGGAAGATCCAAAATATAAATGTCTTTACGACGAGTTCCGGAAAATAATAATTTTTCATTATCCTTTCTTAAAATATGACACAATCCTTTCGCAAAGCTAACTTTGTAACCTTTGTCACAAAGTTGGCTTATTGAAATAAGATTATGATTTAAACCACTAACAAGATAAACATCGCTAATTAATGGTTTAGAGGGGTTACCGACTTTACCAACACCTATGATGGTTCCGCTCTCGTTGCCTCCAAATACGACGCGGTTTCCATTCGCAATGGGAACCACTCCGGAGAGCAATCGAGCGTCACCCGTCATGTGTTTTGAACACCCGCTATCGAGTATCCAATTCCCTTTGGAGCTAAATTTAAATTTGTTGCTCCTTTCCTTTTTCTTTTCCTTGAGTACCTAAAGATAGAAACTTTCATATCATGGTACCCAAGGTCATTGGGTCCAAGGGATTAGACCATTGGAAGCCAAGTCCAAGTGGACTTAGACTTCCCCACATAATTCTTACTATGTACAACATCCGAAAAATAAGCATTCATGTACATTTTTTTTTCGTCCATGCTTGTGTCCGTTGGGCTCCAAATAGTAAATATTTTGGGAGCCATCATCCTATTAGGTGCATGCATGCGACGTTGATTTCTACGTGATGCATGTTGTGGATAGGCATATGGGACATGATGGAATGGTGCACGACGAGAATTATTCATATGATGCGGTGGGTGAACATATGCATGTGTGGGAACACGTGCGTGAGGGTGTCTCACATGGTGTGCACGTGCCCGAGAATGTGTTGCATAAAAATCATCATATGTGTGAGATGGTGGAGTAGGACGTGTGTTCCTACGTGGCATGTTATTGGTGTATATGTAGGCATGCCCCTTCTTTGGAGGTCCACCCAAGGTGGGTTTCTTTCCAAAAGAGGGCGTGGACGAGGTGGAAGCACCATTGGTAGATGAACTACCAATAGAGTGTTTGCTACCACTCGTAGAGTCACCGGAAGTTGGCCTAACAAAAGTAGTGGCCGCTTTGGATGGACATCCCGTCGTATACCCCAAACCAATGTGGTGATTGGCCGGAAGTAAGTCACTTAGGATTTTATCCAAATGGTCCTTACCTTTGTTGAATTTGTTAATTCGGCCCAATGTGTTCTCATATTTCTCTTTGAGAGAACGCAAAGAAGTATCCAAAGTGGATATTTGCGAAGTGAGCACATAAACACGAGATTTAAGATTCTCGTTCTCAATACTCAAAGTCGAGTTTTGAGAAGTTAAATCCGCTATCTCATGTTCTTCCGCATCCTCGATGCTAACATGTTCAAGTTTATATTTGAGATTAACAATCTCATTTCTTAACTCTTCAACAACGGTGTCGTTGTTGGTGATGATAGTCTTAGGCGATGTTTGAATGCTAGCTAGGTCATCTTTTACCTTAGTATATCTATTTACTAACTTAGTGTATTTTGACCAAAGTTGAGAGTTAGCATTTCTAAGATCATCCATCGTTACCTCATCGCTTTCGTCATTACTATCATCGGAAGAGGAGGATCCTTGATCGTTCTCCTCTCTTGCCATGAAGCACATATGTGCTTGCTCCACTTTCTCATCATCCGACTCTCCGCTTGAGGAATCCTCGGAGTCGGTGAATGTTGCTCCGACAAGTCCTTTCTTGTACCCCTTTTTGTATTTCTTGGACTTATCGAATTTTGGCGCCTTCCACTTCTCCTTGTGCTTATTGAGGGGACACTCCGCTTTCATGTGTCCCGGCTAATTACACTTGAAACACAAAGGAGAGGAAGAGGCGTTAGTAGAACCAAATTTAGCTTTGTTCTTGAAGTTACCTTTTCGGAAGAAACGGTTGAACTTCTTGGCCATGAGTGCCATGGACTCCAAGTCTAACTCGTTTTCCGAGTCTTCATCATCGGAAGATGTGGATGAAGCCACCTTGAATGCAATCGCCTTTTTCTTAGGCGCATCTAGGTTCAAATATGACTTCATCTTTTCTTGTAGCTTCACCTTGCTATCTTTGCGTACCTCGTATGACATCAAAGTACCCATTAGTTGAACTACGGTATATTTGTTCATGTCATTACCTTCCTCGATGGCGAAGGTACGTTTTTCCCAAGAAGAGGGAAGTCCTTCAATAAGCTTTAAGCACTTCTCCTTTTGAGTGTAGATCTTGCCGAGGGCCTCTAACTCGTTTATTATGTCAACGAAGCGAGCGTAATATTCTTTCATCTTCTCGCCCTGTTGCATATGAAACATTTCGTAATCTTTGGTTACGACTACGAGTTTAGAGTCTCTTACCCGACTCGTCCCTTCATGTAGTATGAGGAGAGAGTTCCAAATTTGATATGCACTCTTACATGTGCATATCTTATTGAAGTCCTCGGGCTCCAATGCGCATTGCAAGGCGTTCATTGCCTTGGCATTGCTTACCTCCGCGGCGATCTCCGCGGTAGTCCATTTCTCAAAATCTTCTTCTTCGGGCTCGATGTACTCCTTCATTGTAGTCCTCCATAAAGATGCACTCCGGAGGAAAGTCTCCATCCGGCACTTCCAGTACCCGTAGTTGGTACCGTTGAAGAATGGAGGCCTCGTAGAGGAATGTCCTTCCATCACCGATGACGCTCCTTCACGGTTCCTGAAGGTGTCATAGTTGGAGGGTGGAGGCACGGTCTTGTTGTCGTTGGCAGACATAGCTGTGTATCTGGCTCTGATACCAAATGTAATGCCCTACCAGCTACTGCACAAGTACTAGAGGGGGGGTGAATAGTACTTTAAAATAATAAGGAGTATAATTCCAAATTAAATTACAATCAACTACCAAATCAGTTTGCGGAAGCTTAAATTGAACGACGACAACGAAATTGACAATGCTAACAAACGATGTTAATGGGTTCGGATCCACCCAAGTCTCCCCGACTTGTTCCCGGTGATCCTACGTCCCAACCACCCGGATCCCCTCTGGATACTTGAGTTAGAAACCCTAACTCAAGATTTCCACTATGAATATCTTGTGAAAAACCTTCACAAGATCAAATCATACATGCAATGGCAAAGTGAATCCCACAACCCGGGATCACAAACTTCTCTCACAACCGAGAGAACCAATAAGCAATATAAAAGAGTTTATATGAAATAAACAAGCTTACCACAAAATCCTATACCTTGAGTTTTTCTTACCCAATAGGTGGAATGAAGGATTTGAGGAAGATGAAGTTACCAAACCCTAGCACCAAGGAAATGAGCAGCAAAGGGTGCCTAGGGATGATTTGGAAACTTGAATCAAGCAATAGCTTGAAGAGCTCACCAAGAACAAGCTTCTCTCTAGATCTAGAAATGAGAGAGAATGGGTTTCTTGTGAGGAAGAGAGCTTTAGATTTGAGGGAGAATAGCTATCTCTTTAGAACTCAATGAATCTCTTAATGTCAGCTCTATTTCTGATAGAAATGACCTAGGTTCGTATTTATAGGGTCCCATAAAAACAAGTTAGGTCAATCTCCAACAGAAAGAAATATGTGAGAATTAGTCGGTCAAAGAACACTCACTGACCGACTAGTTCATCAACTAGTCGGTCAGCCAAACAACGTGGACCGACTAAGAGTAGATCTGAGAAGAAAGAGAATTTCAGACCTAGACATCTAGTCGGTCCAAGAACACTGTCTGACCGACTAGTTTCACAACTAGTCGGTCATCCAATGAACGTAGACCGACTAAGAGGCAAAACAACTTAGTCTGAAGGCAAGTTGACTTAGTCGGTCTAAGAACAAAAATTGACCGACTAGATTGTCAACTAGTCGGTCATCAAACGTTCTTAGACCGACTAACGGTAAACAGTAGCTTAGGAGAAATTTAGAGTGAACAGTAAGTCACAACTAGTCGGTCAAAGAAGCATCACTGACCGACTAGTTCACAAACCAGTCAGTCGGTGAGTCAACGTAGACCGACTAACTGTAAACAGTAAAGTCCAAGAAATTAAGGAATCAAACTAGTCGGTCCAAGAACAGTTGCCGACCGACTAGATCACCATCTAGTCGGTCAGTACTTGTTCTTGTACCAACTAACATGCACAACAAAGTCCGAATCGAAGCGCGACGCTTCGAGGAAGTTAGAATGAACTTGTGCAAGAATCCTAGGGCTACGAAATGAGCGTAATGAAGATAGAAACGTAAGATATACTCAAGGCTTAACATTCTATCAATCGAAACTAAAAGACTATAAATAAAACCTTAATAAACGGTCTTTGAGAGCTTCGATTGAATCTTCATAACTTCCAAAGCGCTGCAGGAGCTTCAACGAAGCTTTAGGCTTGAATACGAGCTTTTGGAAGTGTTGAGATGTCGCTTTGAATATTCTCGTGAAATTGGCGACGATCTCCAATACTGCGCTCACAAAATGTTAGTTCATGAATTATTTATGTTTGCTCATCATCAAAACCAAATCCGGGGAGTCCAATATTCAACAGGTGTCAGGTCGCGTTTTCAGTAAATCCTATTTAGGTTCATTTCTAGGTTGTCGGGACTACCCTAATCGTCAAAGTCACAATTTTGGTGTTTTATCAACCTAAATCGACCACTACCCTATGTGCACAGAAAATTTGTCCGATGGTCAATTTCTACGGTGAGCAGCGTTTTACTGGTGCGGAAAAGTAAATTTAATTATTGTTGTCCAGTTTTAGTTAAGGTTCAGTTTGCTACAGTGTGGGTTTCGCTACGAGTTTAGAGGGACCAACCTGGTGTGAGGAACGCACAATTAATCCGTCGTCGGGTCTGAAAACGGTGAAGGTGCTCGTGTCCCCGACTGCGGGTAGCGCAGTGGAGGTCGCCTCGGGATCGCCTCAGGATTATGACGGCTACGGGTAGTGCGGACGTAGAGTCTGGACGGTAGAAAATCTGCGTCGCCTACGACATCTCGGCTACGAGTAGCGTAGCGAAACTCGTCCGGGCAGCGGACGAAGTGCGCGAGCAGCGAGTACGGCCTGGTAGCAGTCCGTAGGATGTGTAGGCGGCGTCAAGGAGTTGCGGCTCGGCGTGCAAGGAGGAACAAAGGCCCCGGAGGCCAAAATAGCGAGTAACGGTGATACGACGTCGACAGGCCTTTTGCACGACGAGTGCGGATGAGCAGGGCCTAGGGACCAAATCAGCGGCAAAGGAGGCAAAACAGTGAGACGGAGGCGGGGCGCCGTCTCAGCGTCACGTGGGGCTGCCGCGGACGGGGTGTCGGACAGCGGCGGAAAAGTGGCCGCAGCTGCCGTGAGCTGCTGCTGTGGCGAGGCGAGTCCTGCGCGGCGCTCGGCGTGGCACAGTGGTGGCGACGCGGAAAGAGGCCCGGCGGCATGCTGTGGAACCGCACGACGGTGCCGCAGGCGGCGCGAGGAGCGAGGGAAAGCGGCGGCGTGCTTTTGCGGAGGGCGGCGCGGTCGGGGCCGTTGAGCGAGGCGGATCGCGGATCAGAGATCGCCGGCACCGGGGTTGGAGGGAGAGGGGACGATCGGCGTCAGATCGCGAGCGCGGCGGCGGAGCGGGGAAAAAGGTGGCCGTCAGCTGAGGGAAGGGGAGGAGGCTGCTCGGTGACGTCGGGGGCCGCGATCGCGGCGGAGAACGGCAGGGGTCGGGATCACAGCGGCGATTGGGCTCGGGGGTCGCGGCGGAAGGCGATCGGGGGGGAGGCGGTGGCCTCTCGCTGTGGTCGTCGGCGGGGGTCTGTGGTTGCGAGGCGGCGGCGGGTCGCTGAACGGCGGTGGGGCGTGCGCGGCGAGCTGCTGCTGCGACGGAGAGGGGCTAAGGCGGCGCCGTGAGGGAGAGAGAGAGAGATGAGGGGGAGATCGAAAATTGGGGGGAGAATTTTCGGTGGCGGCTGAGAAAAACCCAGCCCTAGGGCTTTATTTGATACACACGTGAATAGGATAATTAGGGTTAGGGTTAAAAGAGCTTAAGTTTGATATTTGGATATAGAATAATGAGCTAAATGAGGGAGAATAAGAGATAGAGGGTGTATAATTTGGGGTAAGTCTAGGGGAGATTAGAGGGAACAGATTAGGAAATATTTAAAAACGATTTAAATAAGATATTTAGCCAGATTTGGCTAACAATTCGAATTTGAAACTGATTGGGGTAAAATCGACGGTCGAGGTTAATCCGGGTGATAACTCGCAATCCGGGCGTCAGAAAAATAATCCGAAAATACCGGGGCGATCGTGGAGACGAGACGCACAGATCTACGGAGCCCGATCGTGCGTAACGCCTACCAAGAATTTACGTAAAATTGGAAACGGCGTTTCGAGTCAAATGACTAAAACGCCCCTATCATTCAAAGTCGTTTTGCGAGAAAACGAGCCGTGAAATGACGTTCCCAAAGATTACTATAAAATTCTACACTCCCAAACGATCGCAACGGCATATCGCATCGCTCATGCCGGAGTTCAGAAATAGCCAAATAGAATACGTGCACGATAAAGCACGTGCACGCAGGGAAATACGAACGGTCGGAAAGCAGCCGTTACATTCTACCCACCTTAGAAATGATTCCGCCCTCGGAATCACTCATACTAGTTATAATTACCCATATAACCTTTTAACCGCGACTATCATATCTACTCATAAAGATTTCTAATCCTGTAACTTCGAACAACATTTCCCAATAATTCCTCATAATCCATCTTTCTACTGGGCAAAGCCACGACTAAACTCACGTCCTAATACTTAGCTATAGATCCATCACTACTGTTCCAATTTCCAACTCCAAGTTCTCATAAAAAAAATAATAACAATCTTCTGATATCGTACCACTCCACTAAACATCATCATCGCTCATTAATATCTTTTAAATTTCTAAATCTTTTCCCATCATTAATAAATCTCCAAAAAATGAGATTCTAGTCATCCACCAATCCAAGACAAAAACATTTGTCTACCCTATAATACCTTCACCAATCAGCAATCGTCGTGTCTTCAATACATTCTCGTCATATCTCTCCATAAATTCATCCACCAAATATTTTGATCTGTCAGAATTACCCCTCATCCTGCTCACTATAACTAATCCCAACCAATATTAAGTCCGACTGCCTAATCATCCATTTATCTCCACACGTCGTGTTATTCTCAAAGTCTTCTCACGTCAATTCATCAATCCGTCTCAATGCTAATATAAGATCTACTCAATCTCATGATCACCCTAACTCATACTATTCTCCGCAGTTACTCCTATCTACTACCCGTCTAAGCCTCAAGTCTGATGAGTCATCATCTCCTCGCATTTATTCTCATTCAAACAGAATTCTCCATTGAGTCCACTACACTTCGGTTTTATAATTAAGTCTGAGACAGTTCATTCTTTTCATCCAAAAAAAAATATTCTAATCAATCATCCTCTTGTTCCCAAGATCAATTAATCTTTGCCATAATAAAACTCATCTCACTCCAAGCCTACCCGCAAACAAATTTCCTATAACGATAATAGCTAGGCCCAATTAATATAACAATCATAAACATGAAAAAAAATTTTTGTTTAAGGAAGAAAGAAGAGAAGAGAAAGAGAGACTTTAAGGCCAAAGAAAATATTTTAAAACATTTGGAAAAATGTGTGGCGTTGCAGTAATGGATGAGGGAGGTTAAGTGATTTGTGATCTTGTGAGCTGGTTTTAAAACTTTAAAGATTTGGTTTAAAGAAGACAAAATTTTGATACAGTCACATACAACCAAGATAAACCATTCATTAAAACTAAAACTAAGTCTAAGGATCTGCCTGCGATGACGCCATTCATATATGTATGAGTACCGTCATTCAGACAACTCCCATCATACCATGGTTGACACTGAGTACACATTCAAGTCACAGGAGACAAACATCAGGATCCTAAAGATGACACACATTCATATGGGTCTACGCACTCTACCTAAACTCATGCACCATGACGACATCACCTACCAAAGGGCCTACTCCTAAACCGGAGATCACATGGATATCTACAAGGTCTGATGCCTAGATAAAAGAAGGAAGGAAAACTAAATCAAAAGCGGAACGAAATAAGGTCGGAAGGAATGAGTTCAAATAAGGCAAGATAAAGAGGTAATTGGTTGGGTGGAAAACGATTGTTTTGTAGATGAAAATAAGTTTACACAAAGATTTTGAAATGTGGTTACGAGGAACATAGAACAGATATGATAATAATAAATAATTGAAGTTCCCCCTAGTTTAGAGAAAATATTTTAAAAAAAAGTATGCACGGTAAGTGATTTTAGAAATAGATCTTGTAGCCCAGAAAAATATAAATTGAATTATCAACATGTTAACACGGTTTTTTTTATGAAAAATATGAAAGATACCGATTTGAAATAATTACCGGATAGTAGCTTGAAAATTGACGCCCAAGGAGGTTTCAAAATCTAGGAAGGAACTTTCAACCGAAAAGCAAGAAATTTTAAATATATATAATAAAAGGGTTTTCAAGGGAGTTAAACCGAGCGAAGAATTTATAAATGAGTTTCGAAAACAAGAAGTAAAAGAAATAAAAATAGGATGAGATAGCGATTGTTTTGCAGATGAAAATGAATTTAAACAAAGGTTCTTGAAGTATGAGGACGATGAACATAGAGATGTTTATATGTAAAGAAATTTAAAATCCCCCTTTGTTTTAGAAAAATATTCTAAAGTACGTACGTAAATGGTTAAAATAAATTTCGTAGGTAGAAAAATGATATATTGAATTCCCGAAATGATAACAAAGTTTTAAAACTAAAATACGATGGATACTGATTCGAAAATAAGTACGAGGTCGTAACTTAAAACTTTCACGACCGAAAGGTTTCAAAATTTGCGAAAGAATTTTAACTCAACCGAAGATAAGAAATTTTAAATAATTAATAAAAGTTTTCAAAGAAGTCAAACTGGGCGGAGAATTTAATAATAAATTTCGAAAATACTTTTAAAGGAAGCAGGTTTTGGGAAAGGAAAAAAAATTCGAAAATAAGTACAAGATAGTAGAAATAAATTGTGTAGTTTATAAAAGTAATATATATATTTTAGAAACAAGGCAAATAAAAACTGAATTTGAGGAATAATGATTTAAAACGAGTGCGAGATATTGACTTAAATTTTTTTTTTTTCTTTTTACGTCCAAGAAAGCTCCAAGTCAATTAAAAGTTTTAACTCGATCCAAAACAGCAAATTTTAAATATATAATATAGGGGTTTTCAAAGAAATCAATCTGGAGCGAAAACTTAATAAGGAAAGTCGAAAATAATTTTAGAGGAGGTAGAATTGGTCAGGGAAAGGATTCGAAGGATTGATGATGATCGTCAGGAAACGATCACGAGAATCGAGAGAAAGGAAAAATGATCGCATGAAGATTACGCGTAAGATATGAATCGTGAAGAGCTACGATGGGACTCTATGGTCGATAGCACAAAATTTGCAAGGATCAGAGGGATGCTAGAGGACAAGGGTTCTAATCATCGGGTTGTCTAGAGATTTAGGATAACTCAGCTCTAAGACTTCCTATGAGCTAGAATATAATCAGGATCTAAAGAGAGGGTTCCTAAGAGAATCGAGGTTACGTTCTGCTGGGCCCGAAGTCGATGGAGCTGGGCGAGCGACTAACTGAAAGAAGGACTCTAGATATCAAATACGATCAGAATCAAATGGGGATGCTAAAATAGTCTAGGACGAGGACGACTAAATCTTAACCAAGGTATCCGACTATCAACCTGGGACGTCTACCTAAGTCTTCCTACTATCTAAGACTGGGAAACTAATTTAGACTTGCACGTGGATATCAAAAGAATGCGGTACTTTTATTGTTCCGAACTTTTGCAAGACCTGCATGGGCCACCACTAAAACCTGTCACGCCCCGCTTCCCAAAATGGACGGAAGCGAAACGTGACGAGGCCCGCTTAGGCCAGAGCTGAGAAGCTCGGACCCAATAAGCGTCTGTAGAGGTACCATTTTAAAAGATTTTCCAGGTTCTTGCATTATTATAGTTCGAAACAACAGAAAGTACGGAAAGGAAGTTGCATTCATTAAATAGAGATATAATATCCAACTGGTACAAAGTCTAAAAGAAGCCTAAGCATGGCAACAAAAGATTTAAAGACAAACCGAAAAGTAGCAACCTCTGGATGTGGCGACTAAAAGACCTCAAGGTCTGGTCCTTGTCAGGTACGTACTCTGATGACGACATCCCCGGCTCCACGTACTCCAGCGAGTCTGCCTCGTCCACGATCTCTGGCTGAACACCTGACGTACAACACCCAAGAAAAAGGAACTGTACGTCAGGTAAAGTCTACAAGAAGGGTTAGACTTTACTGCAAGTGCACCGAACTTTAAACAACGGTTTACTGGTTGATTAACATGCTGAGGTTCTCTTTTTGACAACAGTTTACTGGTTGATTAGCATGCTGTGGTTATAACAGGGTAACACGACAGGAAGTAACGCAGCAGGAAAGTAAAACGGGACAAGTAGTAGTCGTAGCGTGTGCTACCAACTACGGGACTAACCTACAGGTGTCAAGACAAGTCTGGACGTGGCGGGACAAGACAGGACAAACAGGACGGGACAAGACAAGGCAAGTGTGACACGAAGGGTTCACGCCTTACGGTTCGAGGGGGATCAGACCCTCTTGCCGTGCGCACGCTCAACCCTACCCCAACCCCAGGAACTCAGGACAAGAAGTACAGGGATCACTTCCGCTAGGGAAGCATCCGAAACACCCGAAGGCTTTTTGTGTAACAGGGATCACTTCCGCAAGGAAAGCATCCGAAACGCCCGCAGGCTTTTTGTATAACAGGGATCACTTCCGCAAGGAAAGCATACGAAACGCCCGCAGGCTTTTTGTATAACAGGGATCACTTCCGCAAGGAAAGCATCCGAAACGCCCGCAGGCTTTTTGTATAACAGTCACGGGGATCACTCTCGCATGGAGAGCATCCGAAACGCCCGAAGGCTTTTTGTGTAACAGGGACATGACATGACAAGTGTAAGGAATTGTTATTCTAGGGTGTCCACACGCACGCACACACAAGATAGCCCTACGGTGTCAAAAGTTGTTGTTTGTCGAGCTTAGACTTCGTTGTCGAGTCTGAGTCGTCAGGGGCGTCCCGGACGCTATCATTTCACGTCCGGTTCTATACAGTCACAGTCTAACAGTTCTGGCAATCTAAGACCAAGGCACGGTCAAAAACGCAAGTGGGTACACTTGCCTGAAATGGCGAGTGTGTCGTCCTCTCGAAGCGTCTCGTCCAAGCGTCTCGTCCAGTCGTCGCGTCCGTGGTAGTCCGTCTGAAATAGTGTCACGACGACGGTGTCAGGTCGCGTTTTCAGTAAATCCTATTTAGGTTCATTTCTAGGTTGTCGGGACTACCCTAATCGTCAAAGTCATAATTTTGGTGTTTTATCAACCTAAATCGACCACTACCCTATGTGCCCAGAAAATTTGTCTGATGGTCAATTTCTACGGTGAGCAGCGTTTTACTGGTGCGGAAAAGTAAATTTAATTATTGTTGTCCAGTTTTAGTTAAGGTTCAGTTTGCTACAGTGTGGGTTTCGCTACGAGTTTAGAGGGACCAACCTGGTGTGAGGAACGCACAATTAATCCGGCGTCGGGTCTGAAAACGGTGGCGGTGCTCGTGTCCCCGACTGCGGGTAGCGCAGTGGAGGTCGCCTCGGGATCGCCTCAGGATTGTGACGGCTGCGGGTAGTGCGGACGTAGAGTCTGGACGGTAGAAAATCTGCGTCGCCTACGACATCTCGGCTACGAGTAGCGTAGCGTAACTCGTCCGGGCAGCGGACGAAGTGCGTGAGCAGCGAGTACGGCCTGGTAGCAGTCCGTAGGATGTGTAGGCGGCGTCAAGGAGTTGCGGATCGGCGTGCAAGGAGGAACAAAGGCCCCGGAGGCCAAAAAAGCGAGTAACGGTGATACGACGTCGACAGGCCTTTTGCACGACGAGTGCGGATGAGCAGGGCCTAGGGACCAAATCAGCGGCAAAGGAGGCAAAACAGTGAGACGGAGGCGGGGCGCCGTCTCAGCGTCACTTGGGGCTGCCGCAGACGGGGTGTCGGACAGCGGCGGAAAAGTGGCCGCAGCTGCCGTGAGCTGCTGCTGTGGCGAGGCGAGTCCTGCGCGGCGCTCGGCGTGGCACAGTGGGGGCGACGCGGAAAGAGGCGCGGCGGCATGCTGTGGAACTGCACGACGGCACCGCAGGCGGCGCGAGGAGCGAGGGAAAGCGGCGGCGTGCTTTTGCGGAGGGCGGCGCGGTCGGGGCCGTTGAGCGAGGCGGATCGCGGATCAGAGATCGCCGGCACCGGGGTTGGAGGGAGAGGGGACGATCGGCGTCGGATCGCGAGCGCGGCGGCGGAGCGGGGAAAAAGGCGGCCGTCAGCTGAGGGAAGGGGAGGAGGCTGCTCGGTGACGTCGGGGGCCGCGATCGCGGCAGAGAACGGCAGGGGTCGGGATCACAGCGGCGATCGGGCTCGGGGGTCGCGGCGGAAGGCGATCGGGGGGGAGGCGGTGGCCTCTCGCTGTGGTCGCCGGCGGGGGTCTGTGGTTGCGAGGCGGCGGCGGGTCGCTGAACGGCGGTGGGGCGTGCGCGGCGAGCTGCTGCTGCGACGGAGAGGGGCTAAGGCGGCGCCGTGATGGAGAGAGAGAGATGAGGGGGAGATCGAAAATTGGGGGGAGAATTTTCGGTGGCGGCTGAGAAAAACCCAGCCCTAGGGCTTTATTTGATACACACGTGAATAGGATAATTAGGGTTAGGGTTAAAAGAGCTTAAGTTTGATATTTGGATATAGAATAATGAGCTAAATGAGGGAGAATAAGAGATAGAGGGTGTATAATTTGGGGTAAGTCTAGGGGAGATTAGAGGGAACAGATTAGGAAATATTTTAAAACGATTTAAATAAGATATTTAGCCAGATTTGGCTAACAATTCGAATTTGAAACTGATTGGGGTAAAATCGACGGTCGAGGTTAATCCGGGTGATAACTCGCAATCCGGGCGTCAGAAAAATAATCCGAAAATACCGGGGCGATCGTGGAGACGAGACGCACAGATCTACGGAGCCCGATCGTGCGTAACGCCTACCAAGAATTTACGTAAAATTGGAAACGGCGTTTCGAGTCAAATGACTAAAACGCCCCTATCATTCAAAGTCGTTTTGCGAGAAAACGAGCCGTGAAATGACGTTCCCAAAGATTACTATAAAATTCTACACTCCCAAACGATCGCAACGGCATATCGCATCGCTCATGCCGGAGTTCAGAAATAGCCAAATAGAATACGTGCACGATAAAGCACGTGCACGCAGGGAAATACGAACGGTCGGAAAGCAGCCGTTACATTCTACCCACCTTAGAAATGATTCCGCCCTCGGAATCACTCATACTAGTTATAATTACCCATATAACCTTTTAACCGCGACTATCATATCTACTCATAAAGATTTCTAATCCTGTAACTTCGAACAACATTTCCCAATAATTCCTCATAATCCATCTTTCTACTGGGCAAAGCCACGACTAAACTCACGTCCTAATACTTAGCTATAGATCCATCACTACTGTTCCAATTTCCAACTCCAAGTTCTCATAAAAAAAATAATAACAATCTTCTGATATCGTACCACTCCACTAAACATCATCATCGCTCATTAATATCTTTTAAATTTCTAAATCTTTTCCCATCATTAATAAATCTCCAAAAAATGAGATTCTAGTCATCCACCAATCCAAGACAAAAACATTTGTCTACCCTATAATACCTTCACCAATCAGCAATCGTCGTGTCTTCAATACATTCTCGTCATATCTCTCCATAAATTCATCCACCAAATATTTTGATCTGTCAGAATTACCCCTCATCCTGCTCACTATAACTAATCCCAACCAATATTAAGTCCGACTGCCTAATCATCCATTTATCTCCATACGTCGTGTTATTCTCAAAGTCTTCTCACGTCAATTCATCAATCCGTCTCAATGCTAATATAAGATCTACTCAATCTCATGATCACCCTAACTCATACTATTCTCCGCAGTTACTCCTATCTACTACCCGTCTAAGCCTCAAGTCTGATGAGTCATCATCTCCTCGCATTTATTCTCATTCAAACAGAATTCTCCATTGAGTCCACTACACTTCGGTTTTATAATTAAGTCTGAGACAGTTCATTCTTTTCATCCAAAAAAAATATTCTAATCCATCATCCTCATGTTCCCAAGATCAATTAATCTTTGCCATAATAAAACTCATCTCACTCCAAGCCTACCCGCAAACAAATTTCCTATAACGATAATAGCTAGGCCCAATTAATATAACAATCATAAACATGAAATTTTTTTTTTGTTTAAGGAAGAAAGAAGAGAAGAGAAAGAGAGACTTTAAGGCCAAAGAAAATATTTTAAAACATTTGGAAAAACGTGTGGCGTTGCGGTAATGGATGAGGGAGGTTAAGTGATTTGTGATCTTGTGAGCTGGTTTTAAAACTTTAAAGATTTGGTTTAAAGAAGACAAAATTTTGATACAGTCACATACAACCAAGATAAACCATTCATTAAAACTAAAACTAAGTCTAAGGATCTGCCTGCGATGACGCCATTCATATATGTATGAGTACCGTCATTCAGACAACTCCCATCATACCTTGGTTGACACTGAGTACACATTCAAGTCACAGGAGACAAACATCAGGATCCTAAAGATGACACACATTCATATGGGTCTACGCACTCTACCTAAACTCATGCACCATGACGACATCACCTACCAAAGGGCCTACTCCTAAACCGGAGATCACATGGATATCTACAGGGTCTGATGCCTAGATAAAAGAAGGAAGGAAAACTAAATCAAAAGCGGAACGAAATAAGGTCGGAAGGAACGAGTTCAAATAAGGCAAGATAAAGAGGTAGTTGGTTGGGTGGAAAACGATTGTTTTGTAGATGAAAATAAGTTTACACAAAGATTTTGAAATGTGGTTACGAGAAACATAGAACAGATATGATAATAATAAATAATTGAAGTTCCCCCTAGTTTAGAGAAAATATTTTAAAAAAAAGTATGCACGGTAAGTGATTTTAGAAATAGATCTTGTAGCCCAGAAAAATATAAATTGAATTATCAACATGTTAACACGGTTTTTTTTATGAAAAATATGAAAGATACCGATTTGAAATAATTACCGGATAGTAGCTTGAAAATTGACGCCCATGGAGGTTTCAAAATCTAGGAAGGAACTTTCAACCGAAAAGCAAGAAATTTTAAATATATATAATAAAAGGGTTTTCAAGGGAGTTAAACCGAGCGAAGAATTTATAAATGAGTTTCGAAAACAAGAAGTAAAAGAAATAAAAATAGGATGAGATAGCGATTGTTTTGCAGATGAAAATGAATTTAAACAAAGGTTCTTGAAGTATGAGGACGATGAACATAGAGATGTTTATATGTAAATAAATTTAAAATCCCCCTTTGTTTTAGAAAAATATTCTAAAGTACGTACGTAAATGGTTAAAATAAATTTCGTAGGTAGAAAAATGATATATTGAATTCCCGAAATGATAACAAAGTTTTAAAACTAAAATACGATGGATACTGATTCGAAAATAAGTACGAGGTCGTAACTTAAAACTTTCACGACCGAAAGGTTTCAAAATTTGCGAAAGAATTTTAACTCAACCGAAGATAAGAAATTTTAAATAATTAATAAAAGTTTTCAAAGAAGTCAAACTGGGCGGAGAATTTAATAATAAATTTCGAAAATACTTTTAAAGGAAGCAGGTTTTGGGAAAAGGAAAAAAAAATTCGAAAATAAGTACAAGATAGTAGAAATAAATTGTGTAGTTTATAAAAGTAATATATATATATTTTAGAAACAAGGCAAATAAAAACTGAATTTGAGGAATAATGATTTAAAACGAGTGCGAGATATTGACTTAAAATTTTTTTTTTTCTTTTTACGTCCAAGAAAGCTCCAAGTCAATTAAAAGTTTTAACTCGATCCAAAACAGCAAATTTTAAATATATAATATAGGGGTTTTCAAAGAAATCAATCTGGAGCGAAAACTTAATAAGGAAAGTCGAAAATAATTTTAGAGGAGGTAGAATTGGTCAGGGAAAGGATTCGAAGGATTGATGATGATCGTCAGGAAACGATCACGAGAATCGAGAGAAAGGAAAAATGATCGCATGAAGATTACGCGTAAGATATGAATCGTGAAGAGCTACGATGGGACTCTATGGTCGATAGCACAAAATTTGCAAGGATCAGAGGGATGCTAGAGGACAAGGGTTCTAATCATCGGGTTGTCTAGAGATTTAGGATAACTCAGCTCTAAGACTTCCTATGAGCTAGAATATAATCAGGATCTAAAGAGAGGGTTCCTAAGAGAATCGAGGTTACGTTCTGCTGGGCCCGAAGTCGATGGAGCTGGGCGAGCGACTAACTGAAAGAAGGACTCTAGATATCAAATACGATCAGAATCAAATGGGGATGCTAAAATAGTCTAGGACGAGGACGACTAAATCTTAACCAAGGTATCCGACTATCAACCTGGGATGTCTACCTAAGTCTTCCTACTATCTAAGACTGGGAAACTAATTTAGACTTGCACGTGGATATCAAAAGAATGCGGTACTTTTATTGTTCCGAACTTTTGCAAGACCTGCATGGGCCACCACTAAAACCTGTCACGCCCCGCTTCCCAAAATGGACGGAAGCGAAACGTGACGAGGCCCGCTTAGGCCAGAGCTGAGAAGCTCGGACCCAATAAGCGTCTGTAGAGGTACCATTTTAAAAGATTTTCCAGGTTCTTGCATTATTATAGTTCGAAACAACAGAAAGTACGGAAAGGAAGTTGCATTCATTAAATAGAGATATAATATCCAACTGGTACAAAGTCTAAAAGAAGCCTAAGCATGGCAACAAAAGATTTAAAGACAAACCGAAAAGTAGCAACCTCTGGATGTGGCGACTAAAAGACCTCAAGGTCTGGTCCTTGTCAGGTACGTACTCTGATGACGACATCCCCGGCTCCACGTACTCCAGCGAGTCTGCCTCGTCCACGATCTCTGGCTGAACACCTGACGTACAGCACCCAAGAAAAAGGAACTGTACGTCAGGTAAAGTCTACAAGAAGGGTTAGACTTTACTGCAAGTGCACCGAACTTTAAACAACGGTTTACTGGTTGATTAACATGCTGAGGTTCTCTTTTTGACAACAGTTTACTGGTTGATTAGCATGATGTGGTTATAACAGGGTAACACAACAGGAAGTAACGCAGCAGGAAAGTAAAACGGGACAAGTAGTAGTCGTAGCGTGTGCTACCAACTACGGGACTAACCTACAGGTGTCAAGACAAGTCTGGACGTGGCGGGACAAGACAGGACAAACAGGACGGGACAAGACAAGACAAGTGTGACACGAAGGGTTCACGCCTTACGGTTCGAGGGGGATCAGACCCTCTTGCCGTGCGCACGCTCAACCCTACCCCAACCCCAGGAACTTAGGACAAGAAGTACAGGGATCACTTCCGCTAGGGAAGCATCCGAAACGCCCGAAGGATTTTTGTGTAACAGGGATCACTTCCGCAAGGAAAGCATCCGAAACGCCCGCAGGCTTTTTGTGTAACAGGGATCACTTCCGCAAGGAAAGCATCCGAAACGCCCGCAGGCTTTTTGTGTAACAGGGATCACTTCCGCAAGGAAAGCATCCGAAACGCCCGCAGGCTTTTTGTCTAACAGGGATCACTTCCGCAAGGAAAGCATCCGAAACGCCCGCAGGCTTTTTGTATAACAGTCACGGGGATCACTCTCGCATGGAGAGCATCCGAAACGCCCGAAGGCTTTTTGTGTAACAGGGACATGACATGACAAGTGTAAGGAATTGTTATTCTAGGGTGTCCACACGCACGCACACACAAGATAGCCCTACGGTGTCAAAAGTTGTTGTTTGTCAAGCTTAGACTTCGTTGTCGTGTCTGAGTCGTCAGGGGCGTCCCGGACGCTATCATTTCACGTCCAGTTCTATACAGTCACAGTCTATCAGTTCTAGCAATCTAAGACCAAGGCACGGTCAAAAACGCAAGTGGGTACACTTTCCTAAAATGGCGAGTGTGTCGTCCTCTCGAAGCGTCTCGTCCAAGCGTCTCGTCCAGTCGTCGCGTCCGTGGTAGTCCGTCTGAAATAGTGTCACGACGACGGTGTCAGGTCGCGTTTTCAGTAAATCCTATTTAGGTTCATTTCTAGGTTGTCAGGACTACCCTAATCGTCAAAGTCACAATTTTGGTGTTTTATCAACCTAAATCGACCACTACCCTATGTGCACAGAAAATTTGTCCGATGGTCAATTTCTACGGTGAGCAGCGTTTTACTGGTGCGGAAAAGTAAATTTAATTATTGTTGTCCAGTTTTAATTAAGGTTCAGTTTGCTACAGTGTGGGTTTCGCTACGAGTTTAGAGGGACCAACCTGGTGTGAGGAACACACAATTAATCCGGCGTCGGGTCTGAAAACGGTGGCGGTGCTCGTGTCCCCGACTGCGGGTAGCGCAGTGGAGGTCGCCTCGGGATCGCCTCAGGATTGTGACGGCTGCGGGTAGTGCGGACGTAGAGTCTGGACGGTAGAAAATCTGCGTCGCCTACGACATCTCGGCTACGAGTAGCGTAGCGAAACTCGTCCGGGCAGCGGACGAAGTGCGCGAGCAGGGAGTACGGCCTGGTAGCAGTCCGTAGGATGTGTAGGCGACGTCAAGGAGTTGCGGATCGGCGTGCAAGGAGGAACAAAGGCCCCGGAGGCCAAAATAGCGAGTAACGGTGATACGACGTCGACAGGCCTTTTGCACGACGAGTGCGGATGAGCAGGGCCTAGGGACCAAATCAGCGGCAAAGGAGGCAAAACAGTGAGACGGAGGCGGGGCGCCGTCTCAGCGTCACTTGGGGCTGCCGCGGACGGGGTGTCGGACAGCGGCGGAAAAGTGGCCGCAGCTGCCGTGAGCTGCTGCTGTGGCGAGGCGAGTCCTGCGCGGCGCTCGGCGTGGCACAGTGGTGGCGACGCGGAAAGAGGCACGGCGGCATGCTGTGGAACCGCACGACGGCGCCGCAGGCGGCGCGAGGAGCGAGGGAAAGCGGCGGCGTGCTTTTGCGGAGGGCGGCGCGGTCGGGGCCGTTGAGCGAGGCGGATCGCGGATCAGAGATCGCCGGCACCGGGGTTGGAGGGAGAGGGGACGATCGGCGTCGGATCGCGAGCGCGGCGGCGGAGCGGGGAAAAAGGCGGCCGTCAGCTGAGGGAAGGGGAGGAGGCTGCTCGGTGACGTCGGGGGCCGCGATCGCGGCAGAGAACGGCAGGGGTCGGGATCACAGCGGCGATCGGGCTCGGGGGTCGCGGCGGAAGGCGATCGGGGGGGAGGCGGTGGCCTCTCGCTGTGGTCGCCGGCGGGGGTCTGTGGTTGCGAGGCGGCGGCGGGTCGCTGAACGGCGGTGGGGCGTGCGCGGCGAGCTGCTGCAGCGACGGAGAGGGGCTAAGGCGGCGCCGTGAGGGAGAGAGAGAGATGAGGGGGAGATCGAAAATTGGGGGGAGAATTTTCGGTGGCGGCTGAGAAAAACCCAGCCCTAGGGCTTTATTTGATACACACGTGAATATGATAATTAGGGTTAGGGTTAAAAGAGCTTAAGTTTGATATTTGGATATAGAATAATGAGCTAAATGAGGGAGAATAAGAGATAGGGGGTGTATAATTTGGGGTAAGTCTAGGGGAGATTAGAGGGAACAGATTAGGAAATATTTAAAAACGATTTAAATAAGATATTTAGCCAGATTTGGCTAACAATTCGAATTTGAAACTGATTGGGGTAAAATCGACGGTCGAGGTTAATCCGGGTGATAACTCGCAATCCGGGCGTCAGAAAAATAATCCGAAAATACCGGGGCGATCGTGGAGACGAGACGCACAGATCTACGGAGCCCGATCGTGCGTAACGCCTACCAAGAATTTACGTAAAATTAGAAACGGGGTTTCGAGTCAAATGACTAAAACGCCCCTATCATTCAAAGTCGTTTTGCGAGAAAACGAGCCGTGAAAAGACGTTCCCAAAGATTACTATAAAATTCTACACTCCCAAACGATCGCAACGGCATATCGCATCGCTCATGCCGGAGTTCAGAAATAGCCAAATAGAATACGTGCACGATAAAGCACGTGCACGCAGGGAAATACGAACGGTCGGAAAGCAGCCGTTACATCTGTCGACACAGACAAGAAGTCGCGCCAACCCACGTTGTCGTACAATGTGAGCATCCCCTCTAGCACCCCTAGGCGGTCAATGTCTACTAAATGTGCGAACTTAGAGGGTACTATTGAGCGCTGGGCGATACGCTCAAATCGGACGCGCTGTGCGCCGTCTCTGAACATGATCCCCAGTGGCCCGACAGCGGGAGCCGGTGGTGAGACGGGATCAGCGGGGATAGGCTATGCGTGGATGGGATCGGCGGGAAGCGGCTGTGTGGGAGGTGGTGGCTGTGGCGGGCTAGGTGGAGGGGAGTCCTCCCTAGCGTGAGAGGGACCGGCATCATCGGTCCTCTTCCGCATGGAAGAGGCTCCCCGCGTGCGTGGCCTAGTACGGGGTGGCATGTGTACCGCGAGTGCTCACCCAACAAAAATATAATGTGGCATGCTTAATAAAAGGAACGAGTGTACCTGAACACGCCGCGAGAGCAAATCAGCAAGTGCGTGCGAAGAACGCCGCCTCCGCGAAGCTAAAAGTGCGTCCTGAAGCTCCCCAAAGCTCCCCCAAGATAGCCTGCAAATCAAACAACGATATCAGTGGATAATATTCAAAATACATGGGGGAGATGTAGTATAATAGATAGATAAACAAATTAATTTGATTTTTGGGCTCAACGGGTCTACGGATCGAGCAAAATAGGAGAAAAAATGGAGTTTGGGGGCAAGCCGAGGCGATAGGGGGTCGGCCGGTGGCGAGGGTACTCGCTGGAGGTCGGGTCGTCGGCGGTCGGTGCTCGCCGGCGGTGGTCGGGCGAGTGGGACCAGCGGTGAGGTGATTCGGAGCGAGGGGGGTGCTGTCGCGGGCGAGGGGAGATGAACAGGCGAGGCTCGGGCGGAAATTGGGAATTTAGGCATTTCAAAAATCGCGCCGAGCCCGCAGCGATATATATAGGGGTAGTTACGACTCGACCGAGTGACTATGTTGCTCGGCCGAGTGACGTAACGTTAAAAAAATTTAAATTTCTCCCCGCCATTTATGACTCGGCCGAGTGGATTTTGTTCACTCGGTCGAAGGGAGAAAACTCCTTCGGCCGAGTGACACAAGCTACTCGGCAATTTTTAGGCTAGGAGGGTATCCGTTTCCCTCGGCCGAGTGACTAAACGTACTCAGCCGAGTGGCGGTTAATAAGAAATGAACAAAAAAGACAGAGAGTTGGTTCCGCAGACTTCCCTGGTTGGTGCCCCACTCGGCCGAATGGGGTCCTTTGCTCGGCCGAGTCGCATATGATACTCGGCAGAGTGGCATGCTGTTTTCTGCTTCGGGGCTCCGTTTTCGCTCTACTCTCTGTTTTTCTTCCTCCAGTTGGTTTCTTCCTCCTCCCAAGGCCTGAGCGCATTCCTGGAGCGCTCTTCCTTGCCTCTATCTTCCTCCATATGAGAGATCTCTTTTTCTCCTCTCCTATTATAGAAATTAAGACCCGTTGTCACGATTTTTATGGGCAAAAAGACTCAAAACACTAATAAAGTCTAAAATAAAAATAAGAATCAAATAAAAATAATGCAAAAACCGTCGGGTTGCCTCTCGACAAGCGCTCGTTTAAGGTCTTGAGCTCGACCCCCTTGGATTTTCAATTAACGCGTGATGTTGTGTGCATATGAGATGCACCCGTCGAGCTTGCCGGGAAGACCGTTCGGATTTGGATCGTCGCGGTGTGTGGCCTTCCTCAGCGCCCCTTCATCATAGGTTATGTTGGGGGATGGCTCCCCCAAGCTTGAGCTTGTTCCGGTCTTTGGCTTCGCCGGTGACACCGATCTTCGAATCGGTGAAGCTTTCTTCAGATTCTTCAATGTCGAGAGCTTGCAAAGCTCCCGTATTCTCGCGACATCAGCGTCGCCATCATCATTCGCCATGGAGCTATTGGGAGAGTCCTCGATCTTCTCTTCTTCGACCAAATCTTGGCCTTCTTCGAAGCCGTCATCATTGAGTGCACCGATGGAGTATGGGATAGCCTCTTCTATAACCTCGTCAAGGAGGTATGAAAGGTCATCCGGACATCCCTTGAGTAGATATATTCTATTTACTTCGCCCGTAGGGACTCCTTCGGCATAATGCTTGAGCCGTTGCCCATTCACCTTGAACGTGGCTCCGTCTTTCCCTTCCAATTCAAAAGCTCCTCCCGGTTGTATGTGCTTGATGGTGAAAGGTCCGGACCACCTTGACCTCAAATTTCCAGGGAATAGTCGGAGTCGGGAATTATATAGCAAGACTTTGTCTCCGACCTTGAAGTCCGTGACAGTTATGCGAGCGTCGTGGAGAATATTGGTCCTTTCTTTGTAAATTCTTGAGCTCTCGTAGGCATCTCTTCTAATTTCGTCAAGCTCATTGATATCTAGGAGCCGCCTCACCGCCGCACTCTTATAGTCATAATTGAGGGTCTTGATGGCCCAATACGTGCGGTGCTCCAACTCTACCGGCAAGTGACAAGCTTTCCCATAAACAAGTCGGAACGGCGTGGTGCCAATGGGAGTGCGAAAGGCCGTGCGATATGCCCATAGGGCATCGTTTAACTTCATGGATCAATCTTTTCTAGATCGATCTACTGTCTTTTCAAGAATTTGCTTGATTTCTCTATTTGAAACTTCCACTTGTCCGCTTGTCTGAGGGTGGTAGGCCATGCCAATTCTATGGGTTACCCCGTACTTTTTCAACATGGCTTCAAATTTGTTTTCTATAAAGTGGTTTCCCCCGTCGCTTATCAAAGTACGGGGCACCCCAAAGCGCGGGAAAATATTCTGCTTGAAAAACTTGGAGACAACCCTCGCATCATTGGTAGGGGTGGCGATGGCTTCTACCCTTTTGGAGACGTAGTCCACAGCCAATAAGATATACTTGTTACCCTTGCTTGACGGAAATGGTCCCATGAAGTCCACTCCCCAACAATCAAAGAGCTCAATCTCTAGAATGGGCCTCATTGGCATCTCATTTCGTTTGGAAATATTCCCGGTCCGTTGGCATCTATCTCACCCCTTGACGAAGTCGTGCGTGTCTCTGAACATGGTTGGCCAAAAGAATCCACTCTGCAATATCTTAGCTGTAGTCTTGGAAGCGGCGTGATGTCCCCCGCATGGCATACCATGGTAATGCAAGATGATGGAGGTGGCCTCCTTCTCGGAAATACATCTCCGGATAACCCCATCCTTGCATATCTTAAGAGATACGGATCTTCCCAGAAATAGCTACGGACTTATGCATAAATCTCCTCTTTTGCTGTGTGGGCATCCCGTATGGTTTAATCCCATAAGCCAAGTAATTGACAAAGTCCGCGTACCAAGGAACTTCCCCGGGCCTTATGGCGTATAGCCTCTCATCAACACAGGAGTCATCGATGGGCAAGCTCTCGTCCTCCTTGTCACGAATAAGCCTAGACAAATGATCCGCCACAATGTTGTCCGTACCCTTCTTATCTCTGATTTCCAAATCAAACTCTTGCAATAGAAGTATCCACCTAATCAATCTAGGTTTGGCCGCTTTCTTGTTTAGAAGATACTTCAATGCCGCATGGTCGGTGTGGACAATTACCTTGGATCCAAGGAGGTAGGAGTGAAACTTTTCAATGGAATAAACGACCGCTAGAAGCTCTTTCTCCGTAGTTGTATAATTTTTCTGTGCGTCATCCAACGTTTTGCTTGCATAGAATATTGCATGAAGCTTTCTGTCTTTCCTTTGTCCCAATACCGCTCCAATGGCTTGGTCACTTGCATCGCACATGAGCTCGAAGGGAAGGCTCCAATCCGGTGGTTGTATGATGGGTGCAGAAATTAGTGCTTCCTTCAATGTATTGAACGCTTGTAAGCATTCACCTGAAAAAAACAAACGGGGCATCTTTAGCAAGCAAGGAGGTAAGAGGTCGGGCAATCAAGGCGAAATCCTTGATAAAGAGACGGTAAAACCCCGCATGACCAAGAAAGCCCCTAATGCCCTTAACATTAATAGGAGGAGGGAGTTTCTCGATTACCTCAATCTTCGCCTTATTAACCTCAATCCCTCTTGAGGAGACAAGGTGCCCAAGCACTATCCCTTCGGTGACCATGAAGTGACATTTCTCCCAATTAAGAGTAAGATTATTTTGTTGACATCTTTTAAGAACTTTGGTAAGATTAGCCAAACAAGAATCAAACTCACTTCCATAAACTGAGAAATCATCCATGAAAACTTCCATAATATTTTCAATATAGTCGGAAAAGATGGAGGTCATGCACCTCTGAAAGGTGGCGGGTGCATTACAAAGACCAAAGGGCATTCTTCGGTAGGCGTAGGTGCCATAGGGACAAGTAAAAGTAGTCTTTTCTTGTTCATCTTCATGCAAAGGAATTTGGAAAAACCCCGAATACCCATCCAAGTAGCAAAAGTATTTATGTTTAGCAAGCCGTTCAAGCATTTGATCTATGAAGGGTAGTGGGTAATGGTCTTTTCGGGTGGCTTTATTTAGTTTTCGGTAATCAATGCACATCCGCCATCCCGTGATAGTGCATGTAGAAATGGGCTCTCCTTTTTCATTTTTTATAACGGTCATCCCCCCTTTCTTGGGGACGACGTGAACGGGGCTAACCCATCTACTTTCAGAGATAGGGTAGATAATTCCGGCCTCAAGAGATTTTAGGATTTCCTTTTTGACCACCTCCTTCATGTTGGGGTTCAACCGCCTTTGAGGCTCTATGGAGGTGGCGTCAGTGTTTTTCAAATGGATTCTATATGTGCAAAGCCTATGGCTTATTCCCTTAAGATCAGAGATAGTGTAGCCAAGGACATCCTTGTGATCCCTAAGGACTTCTAATAGTTTTTCAAGTTGATCATGGCCGAGGTGGGCATTAACAATCACCAGGAAGGTCAATTTACTACCCAAGAAAGCATAACTTAGATTCGACGGTAATTGTGTAAGCTCTACCTCAAAGGGTGACGTACCCTCTGCTTCGTCATCTTGTGTGAGTTTGGCTTCTCCTTCAACATCTGAGTTTAGCTCATGTTCGGGTGGTGCACTCTCGAGTGGAGGCTCAGATTTGCTTCTTAGTGAGGACGGTGCATCGGAATAGACGCTCTCCAATTCTGTGCTAGCGTCGATAGGACCACCACTTTGCTCCGGTTCATTCCTGAGATCGAGAAATACGTCAGCAGATTCATAAACGCAAGAGTGGGGGTCGTAGAGTGTAACTCCCTGAATATCGATTTGCTCGAAGGATTCCTCGGGAGTGTAGTACTCTTTGACGCATGTTCTACCGCCATCAAAATATAGCTTGTCGTCCCTCACATCAACTCTGATATCGCCCCCAATAGTCCCATCCGGGGAGATTTGATCTATCACGAAGCTAGCAAACAATTGTTCGACGGGGTCCTCGATATTAATAGCAAAAGCTCCGGTAGCGTGGACCTTATCAACAAGTTCCTTAAGGAGCTCCACAAAGGATTCATCATCCCCCTGGCCAGAATCAGTCATTGGCATTGCATCCCCCATTTTACCTGTTAAGATCTTATGGAAAATTTCGGGAGAGCGTGCAAAATGGGGCTGTAAAAAGAGTTAGAAAAGAATGAAGAAATAAATAAAGAAACTGAAAAATAACCAGGTGATCGAAATCGAACTCCGTCAAAAACACTCCCCGGAAACGGCGCCAAAAACTTGGTCGCGCCCTGGATACACACCCGGGACGAGACTCGCTAGTCTTACCGCAAGCGCACGGTGTAGCGGTGAGCGGGTATCGAACACGAGGAGGGAAAATGACAGTGTCTTCTTCAATTCACCTGGCTATAAGAACAATCGAGAAATGTTCGCAATAAAGCGGTCACAGTCGTTCAATTGTATAAAGAAAATATCAAATGAATAAAAACGCCTAGGGGTAGGGAATCCCCGCTACAAACCGTATCTCATCATTGTGATTCGTAGGTGTCACAATTGCTAGACTTGAAATTCAGGTGAACTAGTTGCAACTAAATGTAAAACCAAGCTCACGCTCTCGCGCTATTGTCGGTCTATAGCAAACCTAGGGTAGGGTCCAATCTCTTGCAAACCCTAACCTAGGCAAGCTAGCGTGAAGAACAACATCATCGTTCAATCGTATCTCGAGCCCACTCTCGTGCAAACTCGAGCTACGACCTAGGTTGGGATAGTTCCTACCCGTCCAATCTCTTGCAAACGGGTATTGGTATAGAATTGCAATCGAAAACCCTAGTTTCGGTCCAATCTCTTGCAAACTGATTCCAGAGAAATCCAATTGTAACCGAATTCGAATTTCTAGGGCTTCCTATCGAGTTGGGATCCAATCTCTTGCAAATCCCAATCGGTATGAATTCCTAGCTATTCGTATTAAATCAATCCCAAACTAACCCTAATCAATTCTAGCAATAATTTCACCGATTCATCACGAATTAGAAATAGGGTTCGTAGGGTTCGTTGGGTTCATCCCTACACCCAAAGACGATAAAACTACTCACAATTCATAATGCAATTCAATGGAAATTCACAAATAAAATCAATAGAATTCATTGCAATATTCAATATATCAATAAAAATGAGGTTTTTGATAGAGAGAGAGACAAACCAATGAAGTTTCAATAGCATCCAACAAAATGGCACTTTTATCTCTCCCCTAAAATCTCAATCTAATCTCCTAAAAAGTAATCTAAAAAAGGCTGCAAAAAATTCTGAAAAGCTCTCTTAAACTAGGTTAAAAACTGGGGTTAAATACCCCCCAAAATCGCCCAAAAAATTGTGACGAAATTGCCCCTGTGCAGCCTCAAAATCGCAATTTACGCTACAGGCAGTGCGGCTCACTGGGCCGAGTGACAAACCCTGATAAATTCCAGTAACTTCGGACTTTTGGGGGTCGGCTCCTCGGGAGTCACTCGGCCGAGTGACTTTCTTTGCTTCGGCCGAGGGGACTTCTTCACTCGGCCGAGTCGGAACTCGGGACGGTACTAACAGATTACAGTAAGTTGGGACTTTTCATTTGCCATCGTCTTGATGCCACTCGGGCGAGTGGTGTCTCCGTGGTTCGGCCGAGTGGGCTGGCAACGGTCGGCCGAGTGCATGCTGATACTCAGTCTACTGCGTGTCCGATCTGGCCGGCCGAGCGGGCTTTCGATGGTCGGCCGAGTGACTCCTTCACTCGGCCGAGTGACATGCTGAAAATGCCCAATCTTCGTATTTTTGCTCCCTCGTCGCTCCTATGACGTTCTTTCTTCTTCCACTCCTCTCCAATAGCAAAATTTCCCTCGAAAGAGTCACGGGTGACACTCCGGAGTGGGTGCATCTCAGAATCACTCCAAATCGCTCGAAATCTCCTGAAATTCAACAAAAACAAGAAATCGTGAAAAGCATCGCAATATTGCCGAAAAATCGTGAAAATCGCGATTCGAGTGATCAAATTGGCATGCAAACATGCAGAAAAAAGGTGTAAAATATGGAGTGATCAACCTCCAAGTGGAAAAGAAGAGCTATCGCCATCGAGGAGGTCAACGACTTGAAGAATTACACAGTTGTGAACCTTATTGGCACTCTCAAGTCTTACAAAGTAAGACGGGAGAACCGATTAAAGATTCGAGCTATGATGAACCCTTCGGAGGCCAAGAAGAAAGCTTTGGCATTCAAAGCCAATTCCTCATCCTCCGATAGTGAAGAATCTGAAAATGAGATGGACTTAGATGAAATGGCTCAAATGGCGAAGAAGTTCCAACGCTTCTTTCGCAAAGGTAGATTTTCCTCTAAGAATAGATTTGATTCTACTAATAACACTTCCTCTATTTGCTTTAAGTGTAATAAGCCAGGGCACATCAAGAAGGATTGCCCAATGCTACGAAACAAAGAGAAGTGGAAGGCTCCGAAGTACCACAAGTCCGACAAGAATAAGAAAGATAAGAAGAAAGGACTAGTAGGTACATTCGATGACTCAAGTGGAGACTCATCAAGCGAATCCGATGATGAGAAGGGTGAAAGTGTCCACATGTGTTTCATGGCCCGGGAAGATTCACTCTCCAATGAAAGTGATTCTGACATCGAAGAAACCGAGGTAACTATGAATGAAGTGTGTATTGCTAATAAAGAATTATTTGCTAAGTATCAATCTTTAATGCTTAGATATACTAGTTAAAAGAAATTGAATGTTAGCAATCCATCCATTGCATGCATTATCAACAATGACACCATTGTTGATACTTTAACCCTTGAGAAAGCGAATTTAGCTTTCAAAATGTCACTTTGAGAAATGAGGTAAATACCCTCAAATCTCAACTAGATCAAACACATCCTAAGGATAATAGTGATCTAGTTTCACGACACACACAATTGGGTTTAGAGAATGATTCTCTTAAAATCCAAATGCACGAGTTCAAAGCTCGGGTGTCCACCTTGGATACCAATATTTCTTCTCTTCAGGAGAAATATGAGCTCATGTCCTCCGATATTGTGAGATTTAATAAGAGGAAAGGACAATTGGACGATTTGCTAGCAAACCAATTTCCGGCCACACATCGTGTTGGTCTTGGTTTTGTGGAAGAAAATGCAACCAATGCTCGCACCTCCTATAGTGGTGTCACTATAGACTTTGTGAGGCCATCCTCCGGTGCATCCACAAGTGGTGTCAAAGACACTATATGTAGCAAACATACCAAGAAAGTCACCACTTCACCGTCTCTTCTTTTTGGCAAGAAACCCACTAAGGGTGGAAACCAAGAGAGAAGCCATGCTTACATGTACACCAACCTTCATCCACGTAGGAAATATCCTACGTCACAAGTGGATACTCATGGCACTTTCTATGCTCAACACCCACGGACACGTACAAATCCACACATGAGAAATACTCATGTACGTGCTCCTATACACCCATATGCTCATACACATCATTCTTACATGTATGCACATCCTCCACATGTCATGTATGACCCATATGTTTCATACGACATGCATCTTCCTAAGCATGCAGACAACCCTCATATGTCCAATGCATATCCACTATCTCATTTCTATGCTAGAACCTGTCACGTTCCGCTTCCCAAAACAACAGAAACGAGACGTGACAAAGGTCCGCATGGGCCGGGGCTGAGAAGCCCATACCCAATAAGTGTATGTGAGGTACTCCAAAGCATTAAACAGGTCCCTGCATATAAAAGATACGGAACAACAAAAGTACACAAAGGGAAATGCATTCATTAATATAAAGAGATAATATCCAGCGAGTACAAAAGTCTAAACAGATGCCCAGCATGGCTACAAACTGCAGAAAGAAACAACTGGTGCAAGAACCCAACCTAGACAAGAAGTAAAGATGGTGCCATGCACCCAAACTACGAACAACGGAAACTCCAAGGTCAGCAACTAGGAACCCCTAAGACTGGTCCTTACTCGGGTCGTACTCCTGATCAGCAACGTACTCCTGCTCCAAGTCCTCTAGCACTTGCTCGTCTACGTACTCTGACTCAACACCTGACGTACAATACCCAAGAGAAAAGGAACTGTACGTCAGGTAAAGTCTACAAAGTAGAGGTGAGAGACTCTACTGCAAGTTTAAAGTAATTTAAGAGCAACATTTTACTGGTTGATTAACATGCTGTTGTGATGACATGGTAGTTATACTATGCAAGAAGTAAAGCGGTGCAGAAAAGTAAACGTGACAGGCAGTAGCCGTAGCGTGTGCTACCAGCTACTGGACTAAGCTTGACGGGATATGACAACCAAGACAAGACGTGTGTGTGACACCAAAGAGAGTTTGCGCCTGCAGCGTAGAGAGTGGCCAAACTCTCTATCTGGTGTCCGCTCACCCAACCCCACCCCAAGTGCTCAAGTCAAGACAATACTGGACTGTACGAGTACCGCTCACTCCCTTGGTGAGTGCCTCTTCCCACGTTCAGCCGGGACGCTTACTCCCCTGGTAAGACGCCAAGACTTCCCGTAAGGTATACACGGTCTACCGGGACGCTCACTCCCCTGATGAGACGCCGAGACACCCGTAAGGTATACACGGTCTGCCGAGACGCTCACTCCTCTTGTGAGACGTCGAGACACTCGTAACGTATACATGGTCTGCCGAGACGCTCACTCTCCTGGTGAGACGCCGATGTAAGGATCCTGTCTATGGGGAAAACACTAGAAGGGGGGGTTGAATAGTGTTTATGCAAATTTAATAGGAATTTATGCCAAATAAAATGCAATCCAACAAATAGTGCGGAATAGAAAACAACCCAAAGAGAAACACACGCAAACGCAGTTATGTTTCAAGGGTTCGGATTACCCAAGTCAACTCCCGACTTGTTCCCGGTAATCCTACGTCCCTACCACCCGGATACCACCGGATACTCAAGTTAGAACCCTAACTTGAGGTTTCCTTAAAAATCCACTTGTAGCAACCCTACAAGTGCAATCGAATACAATCGATGTCCTTGACTCCCACAACCAGGGAGCAAGCAAAAACCACTCTCACAATCGAGAGCACAATTCAAATAATGAAGTTATGAAATCTGAAAGCAACACTTACAATCACATATGCCTTGAAGTAGAACTTGAAGGAGAAGTATGATGTGTGTTGATGAACTCTCTTGGAAGAGAGGAGGAAAGCCCTTTCCCTTGACTGCACCAAATGCCTAAAGGATCAATCTTTGGTTCTAGGTTGGAGAGCAAGAGAATCAGATTTGGAAATACTTAGGGCTTTGGATTTGAACGCTTTGATCTTTGGAAATGAAAGCTTGAAGGATTTTGAAATGAATGAGTAACCATCCAATGAAACAGTAGAAGCTCTATTTATAGCTTTCTCAAATCCACAAAACAGTTTCGGCAAAAACCCAATCGAAATCCGTGAGAAAAATCTCAATGGATATAATCTGAACTCGCGATAGTCAACTGTTGAACAGACCACAGTCGACTGTTGCACAGTCAGCAAGGGTAGGTGAGAATTCATAACGGTAACTTACCACGTGGACAGTCGACTGATGAAGCCAAGACAGTCGTCTGTAAAATCAATAGGTGACTGTACATAATTCGACAAGCGACTGGCCGAGAGAAGAGTAAGTTAGATGAAATACTGGAAATCTCACAAGATACAGGACAGACGACTGATGCAAGGAACACAGGCGACTGTTAATCGGAACAGGCGACTGTATAACCTTAAACAGACGACTGTCACAGACAGGAGAAATTTCCAGAGAGCTAAGTCAAAGATTAGACTTACAGACAGGCGACTGTTGCAGCATGGACAGTCGACTGATCTAATATACAGTCGACTGTATATACAGCATAAGTCGACTGGCCGTAGAGATCGGATCAAACAGAGTTTGGGTAAGTAGAGACATGCGACTGATGAACCATTCATAGTCGACTGTCGCTAAGACATGCACCTGATAAACGTTCAACAGTGGCCTGTGCAAGATAATCAGAGAGGACCCAAAAACTGCATTGTAATAGTCTGTGCATAACAGGCGACTGTAGAACAAAACACAGTCGACTGTTTTGAGACAGGCGACAGTAAACTGTTAAGCAGTCGGCTGTTATAAACAATCCTAGCACAAACAAAAGAGAATTGAATTGAGATCAAAGGACAAAGGTCTAGAGGTGTCCTATGACCGAAAGTAGATGTGTGTGAGTGCTCCATCATAGTTCTACTTCTAAGCTACATACTAGAAGAGATAAAAGAAAAATTAAATTGATGAATAATCTCTTCTTTCCATCGTATGAGCTTGAAGTCTTTACGGAGCTTCAATCATCAATCTACTATCATCCAATTCATATCATTTACCTTCAATCACGTTTGTGAGTCATCCATTGCTAGTTGATCTTCATAGTAAGCTTAGACAATGGATTAACTGCAAAATAGGGGATTAGTCACAAGTATTTATGTTTGCTCATCATTAACACCAAGTAGGGAGAAGTCCAATACTCAACACTCTACCCCTTTTTGATGATGACAAACAAACATAAACAAAAAGATAAATAGTTGTGCGTAATGAAAACTTACTCCCCCTACATAGATGCCAATCAAGTTAGACAACAAATATTAGAGCATCTATATAGAAATTGAAGCAAATGAGTGAGATAAGAATGACTTTAATTCAAGAAATCTAGGAAATAAAAAATCCATATTCATTGTAATCTTACTCCCCCTGAATCTAAGGCAACGAAAATCTTAGATTCAAGCGTTAGAACACATACTTAGCACATCCATTATGAATCTTGTATGTTTATTTCTCTCCCCCTATGGCATTATCCAAAAAGGTGGGAGCAAATAACAACAAAAATAATATTGCTAAAATACGAACTAACAACAATCAAGGAGTATAAAGATATATCGAATCAAAAACTCATAAAGTCTCATCATATACATATGTGAGTAAAGGAATTGAAATCCAATATCAACATTTTAGATATTCGAAATGAAAATAATTTTCACATATTCATCACATCAAGGAAAGAGCATGAATTATCCAATATCAAATTCTTGTATTGTCTCAAAAACATAGCAAGAAGAGTGAAGCATACATAGAGACAATATATCATATATCACACAGACGTTAATCAATATAGCATAGTGTGACATAAAAGAGAGATGCAACAATATATATATATATAATATAAAACAGCTGAGTACATCAACGGATGGTCATCAACATGGCCATCCTAGAAAGATACATCATGAGCAACAAAAAAAGCTACATCATGACGACATCAAAGACTGTATATATAAAAAGTGTGGCATACAACATCATCCATCATACAACGAAAAAACATATAACAAAATCCAGAAATATCGATCTAAAGGTGAGCGACTCCAGGGTCTGCGGACGAGGGAGCAGGCTCTGACGCAGCAGGAGTGTCCTCTGGAGAAGGATCAGACGGAGCAACTGGAGCAACAGCAGCAGCAGCATCCTGTGTAGAGGCAACACCAGGAGGCTGAAGGGGCACATGGGTCTGAGGAAGATACTGTCTCAAATCCTCAGGGAAGGGAATTCCCTGATGGAGGAGAGAGAGAGACAGCAGCCGGTAAATACCAGAGATCATCGACAAAATAGTATCCTGAGGCGGTGGAGCAGATGATGATGAAGGCAAATCGGCTGGAGGCACAGTGGATGAGGATGGAGCTGAAGTAGTCTTCCTCTTCTTCGAGGCAGTCTGCAGAGCCGAAGAGGACTTCGACTTCGTAGAAGCGTCGAGGAGAGGGCCAAAGGGCATGGGCTCGTAATGGGTCAGGTCAATACCAAAGTGATGGAAGACACGAGTCAAAATACCACCAAAGGGAATGTGAGACGAGGAGGACGTGAACTCAACCTTGTCCATCCTGTCAAGGAGGACACCGGCCCAGTTCACGGGCATGCCAGAGAGAATAGCATACATACACTTTAGTATATCCTGAGACGGCTGATCGGACGATCCATATCTCGGTAGAATGTTGGACTTCACCACTAGGTGAACAGCCCAACCCCGTGCAGAGAACATGGATGATCTGACACCCGAATCAAGAGCTAAAGGAACCTCTCGAAACATATCCCTGAGAACAGACTGGTCAAGATCGTTAATCTCAGAAAAGCTGATATCAGTGGGGAGGGAACCGACAGAAGGAATCCTAAGGATAGTCCCTAAAAGAGAGGGAGTGAGCTGAATGTGGGTTCCCTGGACGACAGTATCAAGGATGCCATTAGTCGAATACTCACCGCGAACGCGGTTCGCATAGAAGAGCTTCACCAGAAATGGGTAGGCTCTGGGGGACTCGCTCTGAGAGAAGCGAAAAAGATCGGCTAGATGAGTAGCGGACAGAATGTCAGAAAGTCTTTCGGCAGTGAATGCGGGAAACGCAATGTACCGCTCCCTAAGCAGATTGATCCCAAGAAGAGAGTGGAACTTTGCCAGACAAAGATCGTCTCTGCAAACGGGAACCAGGGGATCTGAGGGGGGTACAGCATGAGTTTCTTCAGATGAACTGGATGTAGAAGGAGACACATGAGGAATCTCAGCAGCAGGCTCACTGATGTGAACACTAGTAGGCTTGCGCTGATGACGAATCAAGGGCTGAGCATCACTTGACGAAGAAGAAGGAGAATAACCCCGCGACGATGAACGTATGGGTGACTGGGCATGCTTGGTTCGAGCTTTATAGGGTTTCTTTCTCTTGGCAATGAGTTTCTTAGGAGCCCTAGGTTGTTTAGAAGTAATGATCTTCTCTTTTCCCTTAGGTTTAGGAGCCATGGGAACAAGAGAGGAAAAACAAACGCAACAAACGGAAACAACGACAGTCAAGAGAGAGAAAACACACCAACCGAGGGAAGACAGACGATTGAGAAGATGAAGATCAAAGACGACGGAAGACCATGATCGACAGCGACGTTTAGGAGGAGATCGACGGTTGAAGATACGAAATCGATTGATTTTGTAGAGAGAATCGAGCGTGAAGTTGAACGGTCGATGCGGAGGAGAGAGAAAAACGACGTGGGGAAATGATCGCGTCGATTGAATATAAATTAGGGAAAATCAATCTGAGCCGTTGGATCAAAGAATCGACGGCTCGGATCAAATCAAATGAACCGACACAGCAGGAGACAGTCGACTGGAGAACAAAAGTCAGTCGACTGTAAGAAGTGATAAAATTAAATCTCAGAGAGATGGGCAGTCGACTGGCAAGTATAATGCAGTCGCCTGTCCGCTGGACAGTCGACTGACATATACTCAACAGTCGGTTGGCCGAGAATTAATAAATATCATAAGAAAAACAGAGAACACTGAAAAAAAATTGACAGAGAGAACAGTCGCCTGATGACTAAATTGCAGTCGCCTGTTACATTAACAGTCGACTGTAAAACAGTCAACAGTCGGCTGAACGAAGGATATCAATTTTCATATGAAGGATATAGAGTAGGGCAGTCGACTGTCAAAAGAAACACAGTCGTCTATCCTGGTCCAAAAATGCACAATGAGATAGAATTCCAGAGAATAAGAACACGTACCCTAGGACCTATACTCTAAACACAAATACATCTTAAAATCATTATGAAAACAATAAATCTATTGAAACACAAATTATTCCAATCATCTTCGAAAACTCATGAAATCAAATAAGTCACAATTGCCTTTCTTAATCTCATAAAACAATAAAGCACATGAAGAAAGACAATCAAATATATATGAGCTCAATAAGGAGTTATAGCATGAAAAATTGAGCTTCTAGATTTCAGATTCACCCATAATTCCCAATTCTCCACGCAACCTCACAAATGTATCTTCTTTAAGAGGTTTAGTGAAGATATCGGCAATTTGTTTTTGGGTTTCAATGTACTCTAAGATGATGTCCGTCTTAGCTACATGATCATTTATAAAATTGTGTCTCACGTCTATGTGTTTGGTACGGGAGTGGTGTATCGGATTCTTGGAAAGACAAATAGCACTTTGATTATCAACCATGATAGGGCAAGTATCACAATTGACACCATAGTCACTAAGAGTGTGTCTCATCCAAAGAACTTGTGCACATGCATGACCCGCGGCAATATATTCCGCTTCAGTCATGGACAATGACACCGAATTCTGTTTCTTAGAGAACCAAGAAACTAAGGAATTACCTAAGAAATGGCATGTGCCACTAGTACTTTTCCTGTCGGACTTGCATCCGGTAAAGTCGGCATCACTATATGAGATTAACTCATACGTGCTAGACTTAGGGTAAAGTAACCCATAATCTAGGGATTGATTGAGATAATGAAATATTCGTTTAACCGTAATCAAGTGTGACTCCTTAGGTCTTGCTTGATATCTAGCACATATACATACGAAAAACATGATATCGGGCCTACTAGCGGTTAAGTAAAGTAAGCTACCGATCATACCTCGATATAGACGAACGTCTACATCTTTTCCGCTTTCATCCTTGTGTAGATGAGTAGTAGTACTCATGGGAGTCCTTTTGCTTGAAGACGATTCCATCTCGAATCGCTTAATAAGCTCCCCTGTGTACTTTGTCTGATGTATGAAAGTGCCATTCTCCATTTGTCGAATTTGCAATCCAAGGAAGTAGGTGAGCTCTCCCATGTGGCGCATCTCAAACTCATCCTTCATAGACTTGGAAAATTCTTGACAAAGATGAAAGTTAGTAGAACCGAAAATAATGTCATCTACATAAACTTGAATCAAAAGAATGTCATTTTCATAATCTTTAATGAAAAGTGTAGAATCAACTTCTCCCATTTTAAAACCTAAATTCAAAAGAAAGGTCTTAAGGCGATCATACCAAGCTCTAGGAGCTTGTATCAATCCATACAACGCTTTCTTAAGTTTGAAAACATGGTTTGGAAATTTCTCATGAATAAAACCGGGAGGTTGAGAAACATAGACTTCGTCATTTACAAATCCATTTAAAAATGCACTTTTAACATCCATTTGAAATAATTTAAAATTCGTATGGGATGCAAAAGATAAAAGCAACCTAATAGCTTCTAATCTAGCTACGGGGGCAAAGGATTCTTCGAAATCAATACCTTTCTCTTGCCGATAGCCTTGAGCTACTAACCTTGCTTTGTTCTGTGTAATTACCTCGTTTTCATCCGTCTTGTTCTTAAAGATACATTTGGTCCCAATAGCTTGGTGACCACTTGAAAGAGGTACAAGTTCCCAAACTTCATTTCTCTCGAATTGCGCTAGTTCTTCTTCCATTGCCACTATCCAAGAACTATCCTCACAAGCTTCTTGAATGTTCTTTGGCTCAATGGTAGAGACGAATGCACAATGGGAGAATTCTTCAATTCTTGATCTCGTTCGAACACACACACCAATATCTCTAATGATTTGGTTATGGGGATGGTTGCGAACGGTTGGATAAGCTTTGGGTAAACCTGGATCACTAGGAACAACTTCAACAACTTCGTTAGAAGTGTTAGTTTCAACAATATTATCATTAATCTTAACATTATTAAGAGAATCACAAAGAATATCTACATTATCATCATCAACATGAGGAAAATCAAAATCTTCATAAAAAGATACGTGAAGTGATTCCTCAATCGTTGAAGAAGTTTTGTTGTATATCCGGTAGGCTTTGCTACGTATGGAATATCCAACAAAAATTCCTTCATCGGATCTTGGCTCAAATTTGTCTAAATTACCAAAGGTGTTCTTTATAAAACATTTTGAACCAAAGACACGAAAATATTTCACTTAAGGCTTTTTATCGTAAAACAACTCAAAACAAGTTTTGTTTGTTCGGGGTCTCACTAGGATTCTATTGAGCACATAACATGCCGTGTGCACCGCTTTTGCCCAAAATTGTAGTCCTAAATGACTATCATGGAGCATAGTGCGAGCACACTCAATAAGAGTCATATTCTTTCTTTCTACAACACCATTTTGTGGTGGTGCACGAGGAAAGGAAAAGTTATGAGTTATCCCGGAGTCATCACAAAACTTAGTAAAAGACTCATTCTCAAATTCTCCTCCATGATCACTACGAATAGTGATAATGGTGGATCCTAAAAGATTCTGAATCTTCTTTGCAAATTTGGTAAACTCTCATGAGCTTCATTCTTATTAGTTAAGAATGAAACCCAAATAAATCTAGAAAAGTCGTCAACGACAACTAGTCCATAATGAGCATTACCTAAAGAAGCGGTTCTAGTTGGCCCAAACAAATCTAGATGTAGAAGTTCTAGGGGCCTCTTAGAAGTAATCCCTTCTTTAAGCTTAAATGAAGATTTACTTAGTTTACCTCTTTGACATGAATCACAAAAGTTTTTCTTATTAAAAACAATCTGAGGAAAACCTTTGACTAGATCATGCTTAGCTAACTTATATAAGTGCTTGAAGTGAACATGACCAAAACGGCGATGACATAATAGTTGTTCACTTGTGTCAGCAACTAAGCAATGTTCTACGGTTTTAGGCAAGCTTAAATAATAAATATTTTTACGCCTAATACCGGAAAATAAAACATTTGAATCACAATCAACAATAGTACACAATCCTTCTCCGAAGTTAACCTTGTAACCTTTGTCACAAAGTTGACTAATGGAAATGAGGTTGTGACATAACCCACTAACAAGATAAACATTAGTAATTAGGGGTTTGGAAGGATTACCAACGATACCTACTCCAATGATGGTTCCCTTTTGATTACCTCCAAAAGTGACCGTTGCACCATCTTTGATGCTAATCACTTCGGAGAGCAATGAGGGATCTCCCGTCATGTGTTTGGAGCAACCGCTATCAAGAATCCATCCTTTCCCTTTAGAGCTAATAAGGCATTTATTGCTCTTCTTCTTTCTTTTGGGTACCTATATAATATACCATAAGCTTATGGTACCCAATATTTGTTGGGTCCAAGGGGATTAGCCCTTTGGAAGCCAAGTCCAAGTGGACTTCCGCTTCCCAACATAGTTACTATTTTTAATTACATCATGAAAGTAGGAATCAACATAAGCATTCCTAACATTTAGACTAGTGTTCTTAGGACCCCAAATATTGTACATCTTGGGAGTCCTATTCCTAGTTGCATGCATATGAGTTGGATTTCTATGTGGTGCATGCTTCTTAGGAACATGATTTCTAGCATATATATGAGGTGGAGGATATGCATTGTACATTCTTGAATGATATGAATTCTTGGGAGCATGCATATTATATGAAGGATATTGATCATGCATGACATGTGTAGAATTAGCATATATGAAAGAATGATGTGTATGAGCATATGGGTGTGTGGGAGCACGTACATGAGTATTTCTCATGTGTGGTTGTGTACGTGTCCGTGGGTGCGGAGCATAAAATGTGTCATGATTATCCACTTGTGAAGTAGGATGTTTCCTACGTGGATGAGTATTAGTGTACATATAAGCATGGCCTTGCTTTTGGTTTCCACCCTTAATGGGTTTCTTGCCAAAAGGAAGAGAAAGTGATGTGGTGACATTCTTGGTAGGATTGCTACCTATAGTGTCTTTGACACCACTTGTGGATGCACCGGAGGAAGGCCTCACAAAATCTATAGTGACACCACTATAGGAGGTGCGATCATTAGATACATTTGCTTTAACAAATCCAAGGCCAACACGATGTGTGGCCGGAAATTGATTTTTAAGCAAATCATCCAATTGTCCTTGTCCCTTATTGAATCTCACAATACGGTAGGACATGAGGTCATATTTCTCCTTTAAAGAAGAAATGTTGGTATCCAAGGTGGACACCCGTGCTTTGAGCTCGTGCACTTGGGTTTTAAGAGAATCATTCTCTAATCCCAATTGTGTGTGGCGTGTAACTAGATCACTATCATCCATGGGATGTGTTTGATCTAGTTGAGATTTGAGGGAATTCGCCTCATTTCTCAATGTGACATTTTAAGAAGCTAAGTTTGCTTTCTCAAGGGTTAAAGTATCAACAATGGTGTCATTGTTGATAATGCATGGAATGGATGACTTGCTAACTTTTGATTTCTTTAAGCTAAAATATCTAAGTATTAAAGATTGGTATTTAGCAAATAGTTCTTCATTAGCTATGCGAAGTTCATCCATTGTTACCTCGGTGTTATCCGTATCGGAATCACTCTCATCCGAGAGTGGGTCTTCAAGTGCCATGAAGCACAAGTGGACGCTCTCACCCTTCTCATCATCGGAATCACTTGATGAGTCATCACTTGAGTCATCAAAGGTACCGATGAGTCCTTTCTTCTTGTCTTTCTTGTTCTTGTTGGACTTGTGGTACTTTGGTGCCTTCCACTTTTCTTTGTTGTTTAGCATTGGGCAATCCCTCTTGATATGCCCTGGCTTATTACACTTATAACAAAGAGAGGAAGTAGCATTAGTAGATTCAAAACGTTTGTTGGAGGGAAATTTACCTTTGCGGAAGAAGCGTTGGAACTTCTTCGCCATTTGGGCCATTTCACCCAAATCCATTTCGTTCTCGGATTCATCACTTTCGGAGGATGACGAATTGGCGTTGAACGCCAAAGCTTTCTCCTTGGCCTCCGAGGGATTCATCATGGCTTGAATCTTCAATCGGTTATCCTGTCTTACTTCGTAAGACATAAGAGTCCCGATGAGATTCACCACGGTGTAGTTCTTCAAGTCATTGACCTCTTCAATGGCGATTGCTCGTCTTTCCCATTTGGAGGTCATCCCCATGATAATCTTCCTTACCTTTTCAGGTTCGGTGTAGATTTGGCCAAGGGCTTCCAATTCGTTTGTGATGTCGGTAAAGTGTCCGTACATCGACGCAATGCTCTCATTTTCCTGCATGTGAAACAAGTCGAAGTTTTGCACGGCAACATATAACTTTGAAAGCTTTACCTTATTCGTTCCTTCGTGGGTAATGATGAGATGGTTCCAAATTTGATATGCACTCTTACATGTGCATATCTTGTTGAACTCATTCGGGTCCAACGCACAATGAAGAGCGTTCATTGCTTTAGCATTGTTGACTTCGGCAGACTTTTCGGAAGTCGTCCATTTCTCGAAATCATCTTCGGAGGGCTCGACATACTCCTTGTGGAGAGTTCTCCAAAGAGAAGCACTCCTAAGGAATGTCTCCATCCTACACTTCCAATAACCCAAGTTAGTACCATTGAAACGTGGAGGACGTACCGTAGATTGACCTTCGAAAAGTGTGGACGCTCCATCACGGTCGTGATTGTTGTACGTAGGCGGAGGAGGAACGTTGTTGTTGTTGGATGCCATAGATAAAACCTTGCGCTCTGATACCAATTGTAAGGATCCTGTCTATGGGGAAAACACTAGAGGGGGGGTTGAATAGTGTTTATGCAAATTTAATAGGAATTTACGCCAAATAAAATGCAATCCAACAAATAGTGCGGAATAGAAAACAACCCAAAGAGAAACACACGCAAACGCAGTTATGTTTCAAGGGTTCGGATTACCCAAGTCAACTCCCGACTTGTTCCCGGTAATCCTACGTCCCTACCACCCGGATACCACCGGATACTCAAGTTAGAACCCTAACTTGAGGTTTCCTTAAAAACCCACTTGTAGCAACCCTATAAGTGCAATCAAATACAATCGATGTCTTTGACTCCCACAACCAGGGAGCAAACAAAAACCACTCTCACAACCGAGAGCACAATTCAAATAATGAAGTTATGAAATCTGAAAGCAACACTTACAATCACTTATGCCTTGAAGTAGAACTTGAAGGAGAAGTATGATGTGTGTTGATGAACTCTCTTGGAAGAGAGGAAGAAAGCCCTTTCTCTTGACTGCACCAAATGCCTAGAGGATCAATCTTTGGTTCTAGGTTGGAGAGCAAGAGAATCAGATTTGGAAATACTTAGGGCTTTGGATTTGAACGCTTTGATCTTTGGAAATGAAAGCTTGAAGGATTTTGCAATGAATGAGTAACCTTCCAATGAAACAGTAGAAGATCTATTTATAGCTTTCTCAAATCCACAAAACAATTTAGGAAAAAACCCAATCGAAATCCGTGAGAAAAATCTCAACAGATATAATCTGAACTCGCGACAGTCGACTGTTGAACAGACCACAGTCGACTGTTGCACAGTCAGCAAGGGTAGGTGAGAATTCATAACGATAACTTACCACGTGGACAGTCGACTGATGAAGTCAAGACAGTCGTCTGTAAAATCAACAGGCGACTGTACATACTTCGACATGCGACTGGCCGAGAGAAGAGTAAGTTAGATGAAATACTGGAAATCTCACAAGATACAGGACAGACGACTGATGCAAGGAACACAGTCGACTGTTAATCGGAACAGGCGACTGTATAACCTTAAACAGATGAGTGTCACAGACAGGAGAAATTTCCAGAGAGCTAAGTCAAAGATTAGACTTACAGACATGCGACTATTGCATCATAGACAGTCGACTGATCTAATATACAGTCGACTGTATATACAACATAAGTCGACTGGCAGTAGAGATCAAATCAAACAAAGTTTGGGCAAGGAGAGACATGCGACTGATGAACCATTCACAGTCGACTGTCGCTAAGACAGGCACCTGATAAACGTTCAACAGTGGCCTGTGCGAGATAATCAGAGAGGACCCAAAAACTGCATTGTAATAGTCTGTGCATAACAGGAGACTGTAGAACAAAACACAGTCGACTGTTTTTGAGACAGGCGACTGTAAACTGTTAAGCAGTCGGCTGTTAAAAACAATCCTAGCACAAACAAAAGAGAATTGAATTGAGATCAAAGGACAAAGGTCTAGAGGTGTCCTATGACCGAAAGTAGATGTGTGTGAGTGCTCCATCATAGTTCTACTTCTAAGCTACATACTAGAAGAGATAAAAGAAAAATTACATTGACGAATAATCTCTTCTTTCCATCGTATGAGCTTGAAGTCTTTACGGAGCTTCAATCATCAATCTACTATCATCCAATTCATATCATTTGCCTTCAATCACGTTTGTGAGTCATCCATTGCTAGTTGATCTTCATAGTAAGCTTAGACAATGGATTAACTGCAAAATAGGGGATTAGCCACAAGTATTTATGTTTGCTCATCATTAACACCAAGTAGGGAGAAGTCCAATACTCAACAGCCGAGACACCCGTAAGGTATACACGGTCTGCCGGGATGCCCACTCCCCTGGTGAGACGCCGGGACACCCGTAAGTTATACTACATGAACTGAAGAAGACAAGATACAACCAGTTATGAATGTTGTATTGTTCAGTTGTTATTCTAGGGGGTCCACATGTACGCACACATAGAATAGCTCTAAGGTATCAGTTGTTGTTGTTGTTTGTTTGTTTGTGCTTAGACTTCGTCGTCAAGTCTAAGATGTCAGGGAGGGTCCCGGATGCTATCATTTCACCTCCGGTTCTCTTTAGTCGTACATTTTCAGTTAAAGGGCGATGGCCTAAACGTGGCTGAAAGTACGCAAGTGGAAACACTTGCCTACGGAGGCGAGTGAGTCGTCGATCTGAAGTGTCTCGTCGAAGTGGTGCGTCAGCGATGGTTCGTTTGAAATGAGTCAATGGTGGTATCAGAACGTGTTTTTCATCAATCCTATTAAGGTTTGTTTCTAAATTCAGCGGGACTACCCTAACAGTCAAAAGTCACATCTTTTTGATTCGTTTCAGCCTAATCGACGTTCTACCCTATGTGCACAGATATCAAGTCCGTTCGTCGATGTCTAAGGTTGCACAACATTTTAACAGAGCAGAAATGTAAACTTAGTTATCGTTGATGACTTTTAGATTATGTTTTAGATTCGCTACGATGTGGGTTCTTACTACACGTTAGGGGATTAACCTTTTCGGCGTTTGATCGTAGAGCAGACGTCGGGTCTGAACGGCGATGGATCTGTGTCGTCAGCAACTTCTCGGCCAAGGGTAGTGCAGCAAGACATGTACAGACAGTGAGGGGAAGGCGAGATCAGCGAGCACGGCATCGGATCTCTTCAGTTACGGGTAGCGCAACGAATCTACACGGCAGCGGCAACGTCGGGGAAAAACACACGAGATCGGAGACGTGCGTGAACTCCTAGGAGCAAAGGGCTGCTAGAGACTGAAGTAGGTCGATGGGAGGTTGCTCGGCTTGGTGGGTGGCTGACGGCGGCTGCGCACGGCGGCGACCGGTCGTGAAAAGGCGAAGAGGACAGATTTGCACAACGGGTCGCTGTTTTGCGTCGCAGCGGAGATGTGACGCGCTGAGGGGACAATGAACACTTGCAGTAGGTAAAGGGCATCGAGGGGAGCTTGATGGTGGAAGGGTGGTCGCCGGCGATGGTCGAACGGCGGCGTGCGGTGGGGTTTTCCGGCGATGGACAGATCTGTCAAAACTGTGTTCGGGTGAAATTGAGATGTGTTTTGAGGGAGATAGAGAGTAGAGGAAAGGGGGAGAAGGGTTGCTGGTGATAGAGTGGGTTAAGGGGAGTCGGACGGCGGTGGGGTTGGCCACCAGAGGTGGCCGGAGGCCGGCGGGCGGGAGCTTTTTCCGGCGGTTACACATATTTGGGTTTGTGCAGCTTTAGGGCTGTTGTTTTAGGTTTTTAAGAGGTGAGAGAGAGGAGAGGGAAGGGAGGAAGGAGAGGGAAAGTTCACCGGAGCTAGAGGTGGCCGAAGCCTCGTCGGCAGCGATAGGAAAGAGCAAGAAATTCGGCGGCTATGGGTTCATGCATGCCATGCTAGGGTTCGGGCTGAGTTTGTTTTAAAGATGGGAAATTTGCTACTGTGAGTATGAAAAGGGGTATATTTAAGTGATGACTAGGAGAGAGGGTGAGTGAGGGGGTGTGCAAAGTGGGTTAAACAGAGGTGATGGTAGCAACAGAAAATCCCACATGATACGTGAGAATCTCATGTGATTGGGATTAAGATTTGAATTTCAAATTTGATTAAGGCTAAACGGGCTTTGATTTTAATTAGTGGGTTAGGTTGGGCTAACGGTGTTTGAAAATTATGAAAAAAAATATCGGGACGATCGTGAAGACGAGAGGCTCGAGAGTATGGTGGTCGTTCGCGTGTTAGGTTCACAGAAAACGAACTAAAAATAAAAAGATCTGACGTCGCAGTCTAAAGTTGCGACGTCTCTCCAATCAAAGCTGATTTGCAGGAGAACGACCTGTGAAATGACATTCACTAAAAATCCCACAAATAACTTCTCTTCCATACGGTCACAACGACATATCACAACATAAGGTCCGGATACAAGAGGAAGTCAAATAAAATACGCGTACCAAAGTACATACATGTAGAAATACATAAGGTCAGAAAACGACCATTACATTCTACCCACCTAAGATTAAAGTCCGTCCTCGGACTTTCTAACTATAAATATGCATAGCCACTCTAGTAAATACCCCAGTCATATCACACGATAATTCAAAGCAGGTATAGTTATTACAAGTGCTTATATATGCACTAGATTAACACTACAAACATGTATTTATATATATGCACATCCTATACTTATATCTATCACAGACAGTCAAAATCATACACGTACTTCGATCATTCATATAGTCACGTACAACCTTATATAACTATCACTCATTATCACATAACTAAGTTACACATACTTACATAAAAAAGTAGTTTCTCACTAGCAAACACGATCACAATTCTTCACATATAGATAATTAACTATGCACAAAACAACATGGATATACTACTCCCTAATATCTCCTAGTGTACATTCACGACCAGCATATCAACGCATATGGTCACATCATACAATATTAAATCATGTAAGCTATATCTAATATACATCCATCACTACTATAATACACCAATATATAGTTATTCAAATACACACAGATATTTCATCTTATATATACATCACATACAATCCTATATTCAAGACGTGACACACATACCATAGTCACAAACACATATAGGTAAGCACATACCCGTGCATGGCACACACCCAACACGCTAATATACCATTCATACATACCACTCATACCACTATATATTTAGCATATTCTACACAACTAGTTTAGCTAACATATATACATTCAACCTGTAAAACCTTAGTAAATAACTATACTACAGGACCAACACCTATAACTATATAATGGTATAGCCACCCACAATCATGTGTGTAGCACAACCAGACACAACCAATCCTATCATTATACATACATCATCCATTACTATATTCATAGAATTACACGCAAGCCACGGACATATGTAACAATATACTTAGAGTTTACCCACTCAAGCTTGAGTGAGACTCAAAACCCATATCAGAATGCTCCATATACATAACACGATATTTATACTTATACCAACACCACTCCAATATATATATACACTAGTCATAACCCGTGCCGGCGGGCACGGTTCATTTAAAATTTTTCCCCACGAAATCTTTGTTCCCCAAAAAATTAGTTTCACAGCCAAAATTTTAAAAACAACAAATTATCATAAAAATATTTAGCGGCACGGACGCGGAACAACAAATTAGCGTAAAAAACTTTTCGGCGCCCGCACCGACGCGGGCGCCTTCGGCGCGGGACAACAAATTCGGTAAAATTTAGCGAGCGCCTTTGGCGCGGAGCAACAAAAATCAGGGTATTTTTATGCTAATTTGTTGTTCCGCTAAATTGTTTTACGCTAAATTTTTTATTTTGTTTAATTTAATGGATCATGATTCTCCACAATCTTTTCCTCCCAAATTTAATCTCCACGATCTTTCCCAAAGCACTTCTAATTTTAAAGTTTAGGTTCCCAAGGCACTTATCCCCCAAATTTAATCTCCACAATCTTTCCCAAGACACTTCTAATTTCAAAGTTTTGGTTCCCAAGACACTTTTCTCACCAAAATTTTCACAAAATCCAATCTCAACCATTGATTTACCAAGATCAAATCTCAGCCACTCTTTATCTTGTCCTAGTCAGCCCTAGAATTCAAAAAAGGTTGTCAAATGTATAATAGATATACCAACGTAACCACATACATACCATAGTAATATTACAAACATCAGCACACGTATATATTCAAATACATTATTCCATATGTGCATGCATCGTATAGCTACATACGTATAATATATATTCACACCTTAGCAATTTTCATGTAATTAGTATACTAATACATATACTTATCCATACATAGTTAAGACGTACAATAATCGTGTATACCTCATGGTATACACGCACACGCACAACCTCCCGCAAAGGCAAGTAATTCCAAACGAAATTATAACCCTGTTGTAATGCCCTGCTAAGCTACTGTACAAGTACTAGAGGGGGGGTGAATAGTACTTTAAAATAATTAAGAGGCTTATTCCTAATTACCTTGCAAACTCTACCAAACAATGCAGAAATGTGGAAATGTAAATGTTAGACAACAAAGAAACAATCGCAAACAAACGATATTACTGGGTTCGGATCCACCCAAGTCTCCCCGACTTGTTCCCGGTGATCCTACGTCCCAACCACCCGGATCACTTCTGGATACTTGAGTTAGAAACCCTAACTCAAGATTTCCACTATGAAATACTTGTGAAGAACCTTCACCAAGTCAAATCATACACAAAGGAAATTGTGACTCCCACAACCCGGGATCACAAACACACTCTCACAACCGAGAGTGAACACTTACAATAATGAAGTAAATGAAATAGAAATTGCTTACCGACAAAATCCTATGCCTTGAGTAAAACTTACGATTTAGGGCAAAGCGGATTTTGGGGAAGATGAAGAGGCACCAAGCCGTAGCTCCAAGATGTAGATCAGCTATGGAGAGCTATGAGGTTGTTGGTGACCTAGGATCAAGCACTTGGCTTGGAAGGCTCACAATCAATGAATCTCTCTTTTGAAATAAGAGTGAGAAGAGATTCAAGATTGGAAAGAAAGAGCTTTGAATGTGGAATGAATGCTTTCTCTTTGATCTCTAAACTTCTCTTAATATCAGCCTTGAGTGCAATGAATGCAGCTTAACAAGTATATATAGGTTAGAGGAAAGAGAGAGAGAGAGAGAGAGAGAGAGAGAGAAATGTTTCAATTAATGCTCCAACGACTCTATTCTGAACCAAACTAGTCGGTCAAAGAATAACCACTGATCGACTAGTTCATCAACTAGTCGGTCAGTCAATCAACATGAACCGACTAAGTGGTGAACATGAAATAGGTCGAAGTTCAGACTTAAGGAACTAGTCAGTCAAAGAACACTTGCCAACCGACTAGTTTCACAACTAGTCGTTCGGTGAGTCAACTTAAACCGACTAAGAGATAAAACAAATAGTCTGAGTACAAATTGAATTAGTCGGTCCAAGAACAAAAGTTGACCGACTAGTTCATCAACTAGTCGGTCGCCAAATGTACAATGACCGACTAACGACAAACAGTAACTTGGCATGTACAGTAGAAGCTCAACTAGTCGGTCTAAGAAGGATCACTGACCGACTAGTTCACAAACTAGTCGGTCGGTGATTCAACGTAGACCGACTAACTATAAACAGTAAAGAGCTATGATTTGAGAAGGCAAACTAGTCGGTCCAAGAAGCTTTACCGACCGACTAGATCACCATCTAGTCGGTTGGTTCTTCTTCTTGAACCAACTAACATGCACAAGAAGTCGCGAAACGAAGCGCGATGCTTCGGGAAAGTTAGTATGGACTTCTTACAAGTTCCTAGCTCTAAGATAGGAGCGTTATGAAGATTAAAACATAAGACCTACTCAAGGCGTAACATTCTACGGAACGAAGCTAAAAGACTATACATAAAACTTGACGAACCGTCTTCGAAAGCTTCGATCCGAATCTTCATGACTTCTAAAATGGTCCAAAAGCTTCAACAAAGCTTTAGGCATACGATCACGTGCTTTGAGAAGTCTCGAGACGTCGCTTTGGATGTTCAAATGAATTTGGCGATGATCTCCATAACTGCGCTCACAAATTGTTAGTTCACAATATATTTATGTTTGTTCATCATCCAAAACCAATCCGGGGAGTCCAATATCCAACATTCTCCCCCTTTTTTGGTGATGACAAAGCAACATAAATAATAATCAAATAATGATTCAAATGTAATTTACTTACTCCCCCTGCATTGATGACACGTTAATTCCAAAATGAATAATAATAATACACATCAAGCAGACGAGTAAAGTATAAAAATGAGAATCTATTATTGAAATATCGGATTTGAAATCCAATTTTTTTATATCTTAACTCCCCCTGAATCTAATATATCAAATTAGATTCTTGGAAAAATGCTTAAATTATCATTTAGCACATGTCATTATTATATCTCTCCCCCTTTGGCATTAACAAAAAGAGTGGGAGGAGATCAACGATAACAACAATGGCTTCAAATGTAAGCACGGGAGTCGTAGAATACGACCACAGTCCAAATGACACCAAAGAAAAATACGAATGAAATCAAAGCGTGTCAATGAGACCAAAGTCGAAAATCGATAAATAACATCATCAAAACTCAAATTAATTTTACGAATTGAGTTATGGAATATACTCTCCAATATCAACATTCTTGGTTAATTTAGTGCATGGAAAACAATTCTATGTTTTCATAAAATGAATTCTATTTAACCAAGTATTTTCGTCGAGCGACGAAATCAAAACATCATAGACATAAAATATTAAATGTGCACAACATAATGAAATGTCAACATCGATGTATATATATATGAATGAAGCATGAGTACAACAAAATGATACATCGCCGACATACATAACATCGATCCAACGATCGGGGCACAAAATACAACATCATATCACACATATACCAGAGTATCACAAAACATACCGACATCTATCCAAAATACATCAAAAATACATCAAAATGTCAAAAATATCCAGACCACACTCTATCCTATCCAACACTCTCTCACACTAGATCTATCATCTAAGGTGCATCGGAGAGTCCTCAGAGAAGCTCAAGAGGCAACGGCAAGATCTGCAGCAGCAGCAGGCTCTGCAGCAGCAGCAGGAGTAGTGATCATCGGATCAGCTGAAGTGTCCACGGGAGCGACGGTAGTGGCCTCAGGAGCACCAGTCGTAGCATCCACCGCAGGAACGGTGGCAACAGGAGTACTCTCGGGGTCACCAGCAGAAGAGGCAGCAGCTCCAGAAGTGCCCTCGGGGGCACGAGTAGAGACACGAACGAGCTCCTCAATCTCCTCCTCATCCAACTCCTCCTCGTCAGAGACTGACGGAGGGATCTCAATACCCAAACGTGAGGCGATACGAGCAAGTATCTCCTCAGTCCGAGCATAACGAGACTCCATACGTCTCACTGAACGTACGAGCTCGTTAAGAGTGGAAGAGGGAGCAGAGGCAGCAGAGGCTGAAGCAGACGTTGAAGCAGAGGGGGTCGTCCTCTGAACGTGACTGAGCGTCGTAAGAGACTTCTTGACGGCCGTCGCATTCAGAGGGGAACCGAGAGGACGCTCATCATCAGGAGGAAGTGTCAACAAGCAAGGATATAGGATATGCACAGACTTCATGGACTTCCGGATACACTCGAAAGAATCCATCTTATCGAGTATGATCTGGGCCCAGTTAATCTCGCTACCCATGAAGATGGCATAGATCAACTTCAGGAATGGCTGGGAAGGCAAAGACGAGGAGCCGTACTTAGGACGTAAGCATGACTTCAGAATCTAGTTCAGGACCCAGCCATTGGGCTTGAATGACTTGGAGGGGACGCCAATCATGGCAGGAGGAATCTCGTGAAAAATCTCAGAAAGGATGACCTGATCGAGGGAAGATATGTCATCTACGGAAATATCTGAAGGGAGGAGGCCAGACGACGAGCAACCTATTAACTCGCCTAAGATTTCTGCCTTGAGGACTATCGGAATCCCCAAGACAGTAGTCTCAATCGAGTGGGTCTCGTCGTACTGACCCCGGACACGGTTGGCGTAGAAAAGTTTCACAAGGCGAGGGTTGGGGTGAGAATTCACCTTAGGGTCAAACCAAAGATAATCGATAAGACCCGAAGACGACAGAAGGTCAGCTAGGCCTATGAAGTCAGAAAACTGAACGAAATGCTCCAGAAGCAGCGGACAGTGTTCGATACGTTTGTATGCCGCGAGACACAACGGGTCGTCGCGACACAACGAAATATCGACACCGCCCACAGGCATCGGACCCTTTCCCTTAGGCTGACGAGAGGAAGTACGGGGTCGGGAGCTAGACTCAGGTTGCCTAGGAGGAGGTGAAGGATCCCTATGGGTCTCAGTCTCGGGTATATACTCCGTGTCGGAATCAGATGGAGGAGTGGGGGCACGGAGAGACATAGGTTTGGGCTTGGGCTGAGATTGGGCTCGGGGCTTCGCTGTCGCCGACCTCTTACGCTTAAGAAGAGGCGAAGGCGAAGAAGGTTGAGTGGTCTTCGATCGGCGTTTAGGAGGGGTTCGCATAGGTTGATCGGGATCCGTAGGGGATGACTCTACGGTCATAGGCGAAGGGCTCGTAGGACGGATCGGGATTCGTGTTCTTGCCATAATCGAAGCAAGACACGACGCACAAGAGATCGAATCGAAGAAACCCTAAACAACCCCTAGAAACCCTAGCCGAAATCAAATGAAACTAGAGGAACCCTAACCCTAGACAGCTAGAAAAAGAACCCTAGTGAGCAAGGAGAGAAGTTAGAACAACCCCTAGGGGAGATCGACGGAGAAACGGTCGGAGATTGGTCGGAATCGACGGAGAGGGAGGAGGGAGACCAAACGGCAGGGGGGGTTTGAGCTGGAGAGAGATTTTGAACCGACTAGATTGAAAAGAAGTCGGTCGGATTGAGTTTTAATCGATCGGAAGTCGAAAAGACAAGACAGTCCCCGTTACAATTAGTCGGTCACAGTTCAAGCACTGATCGACTAGATCACGATCTAGTCGGTCGGTCAATGAGCTTGAACCGACTAATTGTAAACAGTAACTGAAACCAAAAATCCTGACAAGAATTAGTCGGTCTAAGCTCATTCACTGACCGACTAGAACTGAATCTAGTCGGTCGGCCAATGAACTTGGACCGACTAAAAGAGTCCAAAAATTTAGAATTAGAAAATTTTGATTTCTCTCCTAATCACACTTGGATGAAACATCGAAATACTCTCATTAATCATTATAATACCCCATTAAACATCGAAAATCTGAAATTTGACGATTACACACAAATCGAGCGAAAATTCCGAAAATTCAACAAAAATCCAGAAAATTCCAATAAATCTAGCATGTGCAAATATAATGAAATGAATAGCATGCAAGATTATTGAATAAAAATGAATCCTAAATCTCGGATTCACCCATATTCCCCAATTCTCGACGTAACCGCACAAAGGAGTCTTCCTTTAGGGGTTTCGTGAAAATATCGGCGATTTGCTTCTGGGTTTCAACGTACACTAATATGATGTCCTTTTTAGCAACATGATCATCTAAGAAATGGTAACGGACATCTATGTGTTTCGAACAGGAATGGTGTACCGGGTTCTTAGAGAGACATATTTCACTTTGGTTGTCCACCATGATAGGGCAAGTATCACAGTTTATACCAAAGTCTTTAAGTGTGTGTCTCATCCAAAGAACTTGAGCACACACGGCACGGCGGCAATATATTCTGCCTCGGTGGTTGAAAGTGATACAGAATTCTGTTTCTTGAAAAACCAAGAGACAAGAGAATTTCCTATAAAATGGCAAGTGCCACTAGTACTTTTCCTGTCGGATTTGCATCCCGCATAATCTGCGTCACTATATGAGATTAACTCATACGTGCTAGATTTTGGATAAAGTAATCCAAAATCAAGTGTGTAACTTAGATAACGGAAAATATGTTTTACCGCTACTAAGTGAGATTCCTTAGGTTGAGACTGATAACGAGCACATACACATACGGCAAACATAATATCGGGCCTACTTGCGGTAAGATATAGTAAACTACCTATCATACCTCGATATAGACGAATGTCTACATCTTTATCGCCCGCATCCTTATCAAGATGTGTAGTCGTGCTCATTGGAGTCTTCTTCCCGGAGGCATTCTCTATTCCAAATCGCTTTAGCAACTCCACCGTATACTTCTTTGGTGGATGAAGATTGCATCGTTCATTTGGCGAATTTGGAGACCTAAGAAATATTTGAGCTCATCCATGTGGCTCATCTCAAATTGATCCTTCATCACATTAGAAAACTCTTCGCAAAGAGCAAAGTTAGTAGCACCGAAAATGATATCATCAACATAAATTGAACTAAAATTATATCATTATTCGAATACTTAACAAATAATGTGGAATCAACTTCTCCCATTTTAAAACCTAAATCCAAAAGAAAATTCTTTAAACGGTCATACCAAGCTCGAGGAGCTTGTCTCAAACCGTAAAGTGCTTTCTTAAGTTTGAAAACATGGTTTGGGAATTTTTCATTTATAAAACCCGGAGGTTGAGAATCATAAACTTTCTCAACAACATCTCCGTTTAAAAACGCACTTTTTATATCCATTTGAAATAATTTAAAATCCTTATGGTGTGCAAAAGATAACAATAATCTAATTGATTCTAATCTAGCTACCGGAGCAAAGGATTCTTCGAAATCGATACCTTCCTCTTGCCGATAGACTTGAGCTACTAACCGAGCTTTGTTCCAGACGACGATTTGGTTTTCGTCGGTCTTGTTCTTGAAGATCCACTTTGTCCCTATGACGGTGTGGTTCTTCGATGGCAATGGAACAAGCTCCCAAACTTCATTCCTATCGAATTGAATGAGTTCCTCCTCCATGGCAAGGATCCAAGCACTATCTTCGCATGCTTCATTAACATTCTTTGGCTCAATCGAGGAGGCAAAGGCACAATGAGCGAAGTGGTTGACTTGAGATCTCGTCTTGACACTATAATGGATATTGCCAATGACTTACTCATGAGGATGGTGACGAACGGTATCAAGCCGTTTGGGAATTCCTTGATCACTAGGAACATTCTTAAAAACTTCATTAGTCGGGTTAGTATCAATAGAATCAATAGAATCAATAGAGTTACAATTACCAATTGAATCACATATGACATCCATGGAGTCATCATCATTAGTAATTCTAGTTGGAACAAATCCTTCATTAAATGAAACATGAAGCGATTCCTCGATCGTTGAGGTTCGTTTGTTGTATATCCTGTAGGCTTTGATACGTGAGGAATATCCAACAAAAATCCCCTCATCGGATCTTGTATCGAATTTGTCCAAACTACCATACGTGTTCTTAATAAAACATTTTGAACCAAAAACACGAAAATGTTTAACTTGAGGCAACCCACCAAACAACAATTCATAACAAGTTTGTTTAGTGACGGGCCTCAAAAGTATTCTATTTAACACATAGCAAGCGGTGTGTACCGCTTCCGCCCAAAATTGATGGCCAAGATGGCTATCATCAAGCATAGTGCGAGCACACTCCACTAGCGTCCTATTCTTTCTCTCAACAACACCATTTTGAGGAGGTGCGCGAGGGAATGAAAAGGTGTGTGTAATACCAACTTCATCACAAAATGTCTCAAAAGACTCATTCTCAAATTCCCCTCCATGATCACTACGAATAGTGACAATGGTGGTTCCAATGAGATTTTGTACTTTCTTAACAAAAATTGTGAAGTTATCAAAAGCATCATTTTTATTACATAATAAAAATACCCAAGTAAACCTAGAAAAGTCATCAACGATGACAAGTCCATATCGTGCATTTCTTAATGAAGCAACTCTAGTTGGCCCAAATAAATCTAGATGTAATAGCTCTAGTGGCCGCATAGATGAAATGCTTTTCTTAGGTTTAAACGACGATTTTGGAAGCTTGCCTCGTTGACACGAGTCACAAAAGCTTTTCTTTTGAAAGACTAGCTTAGGAAAGCCTCTAATAGAGTTTAACTTGGAAAGCTTAAATATTGTTCCAAAGTTCACTTGACCAAAACGTCGATGCCATAAGTGTTGTTCACTTGTGTTGGCAATGAGACATTGTTCATGTGATCTCGGAAGATCTAGGATATATATATCCTTATGGCGTATGCCAGAAAACAATAATTCATTATTATCTTTTCTTAAAATATGGCACATTCCTTTCGCAAAGCTAACTTTGTTAGCTTTGTCACAAAGTTGACTTATTGAAATAATATTGTGGATTAATCCTTTAACAAGGTAAACATCACTTATTAGGGGTTTAGAAGGATTACCCACTTTACCAACACCTGTGATGGTTCCGCTCTCGTTGCCTCCAAAGACGACGCAGTTTCCATTTGCAATGGGAACCACTCCGGAGAGCAATTGAGCGTCACCTGTCATGTGTTTTGAACACCCACTATCGAGTATCCAATTCCCCTTGGAGCTAAATTTAAATTTGTTGCTCCGTTTTCTTTTCTTGAGTACCTAAAGATAGAAAATATCGTATCATGGTACCCAAGGTCATTTGGTCCAAAAGATTAGACCTTTGGAATCCAAGTCCAATTGGACTTAGACTTCCCCACATAATTATCACTATGCACGACATTCGAAAAATAAGCATTCATGTAAACTTGTTTTTCATTCATGCTTGTGTCCGTTGGGCTCCAAATTGTGAATATTTTGGGAGCCCTCATCCTATTGGGTGCATGCATGCGTTGTTGATTTCTACGTGATGCATGTCGTGGATAGGCATAAGGAACATGATGAAATGGTGCATGTGCATAATTATTCATACGATGATGTGGGTGAACATATGCATGTGGAGGAACACGTGCATGAGGGTGTCTCACATTGTGTGCATGTGCCCTGAACGTGTAGCATAGAAATCATCATATGTGTGAGCATGTGGAGTAGGACGTGTATTCCTACGTGGCATGGTATTCGTGTACATTTAAGCATGGCCCTTCTTTGGAGATCCACCCAAAGTGGGTTTCTTTCCGAAAGAGGGTGTGAACGAGGTGGAAGCACCATTGGTAGATGAACTACCAATAGAGTGTTTGCTACCACTCGTTGAGTCACCGGAAGTTGGCCTAACAAAAGTAGAGTCCGATTTGGATGAACTTCCCATCGTATACCCCAAGCCAATGTGGTGATTGGCCGGAAGTAAGTCACTTAGGATTTTATCCAAATGGTCCTTACCCTTATTGAATTTATTAATTCAGCCTAATGTGTTCTCATATTTCTCGGTAAGAGAACGCATAGAAGCATCCAAAGTGGATACTTGCGATGTGAGCACATAAACACGAGATTTGAGAGTTTCATTCTCGATACTCAAAGTCGAGTTTTGAGAAGTCAAATCCGCTATCTTATGTTCTTTCGGATCCACAATGCTAACATGTTCAAGTTGAGTCTTGAGATTAACAATCTCATTCTTCAACTCTTCAACAACGGTGTCGTTATTGGTGATGATAGTTTTAGGCGAGGTTTGGATGCTAGCTAAATCATCTTTTACTTTAGTATACCTATTTACTAACTTAGTGTATTTAGACCATAATTGCTCATTAGCATTTCTAAGGTCATCCATGGTTACCTCATCACCTTCGTTGTCGCAATCATCGGAGGAAGCATCTTTATCTTGCTCCTCTCTAGCCATGAAGCACATGTGTGCTTGCTCCACTTGCTCATCATCCGAGTCTCCGCTAGAGGAATCCTCGGAGTTGGTGAATGTCCCAACAAGCCCCTTTTTGTACCCTTTCTTGTACTTCTTGGACTTGTCGAACTTCGGCGCCTTCCACTTCTCCTTTTCCTTGTTTAGAGGACACTCCGCTTTCATGTGTCCTGGCTTGTTGCATTTAAAGCACAAAGAAGAGGAGGCGTTAGAAGAATTAAACTTCGATTTGTTTTTGAAGTTTCCTTTCCGGAAGAACCGGTTGAACTTCTTCGCCATGAGTGCCATGGACTCCAAGTCCAACTCGTCTTCCGAGTTTTCATCATCGGTTGATGTGGAAGTAGATGGAGCGGCCTTGAAAGCAATAGCCTTCTTCTATGGCTCGTCTTGCTTTAGGTAGGAATTCATCTTTTCCTGCAACTTCAACTTGCTATCCTTGCGTACCTCATACAACATCAAGGTACCCATTAGTTGAACAACGGTATAAGTTTTCGTATCATTACCTTCCTCGATGGCGAATGTACGTTTCTCCCAACTAGAAGAAAGTCCATCGATAATCTTCGAGACTTTCTCCTTTTGGATGTAGGTCTTACCAAGAGCCTCCAACTCGTTTGTGATGTCGACGAAGCGAGCATAATACTCCTTCATCTTCTCACCCTGTAGCATATGAAATAACTCGTAATCTTTATTAATTACTACGAGTTTAGAGTCTCTTACCATACTTGTTCCTTCATGCAAGATGAGGAGGGAGTTCCATATATGATATGCACTCTCACATGTGCATATTTTATTGAAATCCTCGGGCTCCAAAGCACATTGCAAGGCGTTCATTGCCTTGGCATTGCTTACCTCCGCGGCGACCTCCGCGGTAGTCCACTTCTCGAAGTCTTCTTCGGCGGGCTCGACATACTCCTTCATCGTGGCCCTCCATAATGAAGCACTACAAAGGAAAGTTTCCATCCGGCATTTCCAGTACCCGTAGTTGGTATTGTTGAAGAAGGGAGGCCTCGTCGAGGAGTGTCCTTCCATCACCGAAGACGTTCCTTCACGATTCTTGAAGGTTCTATAGTCGGAAGGTGGACGAACTGTCTTGTTGTCGTTGGCAGACATAGCTATAGACTTGGCTCTGATACCAAATGTAATGCCCTGCTAAGCTACTGCACAAGTACTAGAGGGGGGTGAATAGTACTTTAAAATAATTAAGAGGCTTATTCCTAATTACCTTGCAAACTCTACCAAACAATGCGGAAATGCGGAAATGTAAATGTTAGACAACAAAGAAACAATCACAAACAAACGATATTACTGGGTTCGGATCCTCCCAAGTTTTCCTGACTTGTTCCCGGTGATCCTACGTCCCAACCACCCGGATCACTTCCGGATACTTGAGTTAGAAACCCTAACTCAAGATTTCCACTATTAAATACTTGTGAAGAACCTTCACCAAGTCAAATCATACACAAAGGAAATTGTGACTCCCACAACCCGGGATCACAAACACACTCTCACAACCGAGAGTGAACACTTACAATAATGAAGTAAATGAAATAGAAATTTCTTACCGACAAAATCTTATGTCTTGAGTAAAACTTACGATTTAGGGCAAAACGGATTTTGGGCAATATGAAGAGGCACCAAACCCTAGCTCCAAGATGTAGATCAGCTATGGAGAGCTATGAGGTTGTTGGTGACCTATGATCAAGCACTTGGCTTGGAAGGCTCACAATCAATGAATCTCTCTTTTGAAATAAGAGTGAGAAGAGATTCAAGATTGGAAAGAAAGAGCTTTGAATGTGGAATGAATGCTTTCTCTTTGATCTCTAAACTTCTCTTAATATCAGCCTTGAGTGCAATGAATGCAGCTCAACAAGTATATATAGGTTAGATGAAAGAGAGAGAGAAAAACGTTTCAATTAATGCTCCAACGACTCTATTCTGAACCAAACTAGTCGGTCAAAAAACAACCACTGACCGACTAGTTCATCAACTAGTCGGTCGGTCAATCAACATGAACCCGACTAAGTGGTGAACAGGGAATAGGTCGATGTTCAGACTTAAGGAACTAGTCAGTCAAAGAACACTTGCCAACCGACTAGTTTCACAACTAGTCGGTCGGTGAGTCAACTTAGACCGACTAAGAGATAAAACAAATAGTCTGAGTACAAATTGAATTAGTCGGTCCAAGAACAAAAGTTGACCGACTAGTTCATCAACTAGTTGGTTGCCAAATGTACATAGACAGACCAACGACAAACAGTAACTTGGCATGTACAGTAGAAGCTTAACTAGTCGGTCTAAGAAGGATCACTGACCGACTAGTTCACAAACTAGTCGGTCGGTGATTCAACGTAGACCGACTAACTGTCAACAGTAAAGAGCTATGATTTGAGAAGGCAAACTAGTCGGTCCAAGAAGCTTTGCCGACCGACTAGATCACCATCTAGTCGGTTGGTTCTTCTTCTTGTACCAACTAACATGCACAAGAAGTCGCGAAACGAAGCGCGAAGCTTCGGAAAATTTAGTATGGACTTCTTACAAGTTCCTAGCTCTAAGATAGGAGCGTTATGAAGATTAAAACGTAAGACCTACTCAAGGCTTAACATTTTACGGAACGAAGCTAAAAGACAATAAAAAAAACTTGACGAACCGTCTTCGAAAGCTTCGATCCAAATTTTCATGACATCTAAAATGGTCCAAAAGCTTCAACGAAGCTTTAGGCATACAATCACGTGCTTTGAGAAGTCTCGAGACGTCGCTTTGGATGTTCAAATGAATTTGGCGACGATCTCCATAACTGCGATCACAAATTGTTAGTTCACAATATATTTATGTTTTTTCACCATCCAAAACCAAATCCGGGGAGTCCAATATCCAATATTCTCCCCCTTTTTGGTGATGACAAGCCAACATAAATAATAATAAAAAATAATGATTCAAATGTAATTTACTTACTCCACCTGCATTGATGACACGTTAATTCCAATATGAATAATAATAATACGCATCAAGCAGACGAGTAACGTATAAAAATGAGAATCTATTATTGAAATATCGGATTTGAAATCCAATTTTTTTATGTCTTAACTCCCCCTGAATCTAATATATCAAATTAGATTCTTGGAAAAATGCTTAAATTATCATTTAGCACATGTCATTATTATATCTCTCCCCCTTTGGCATTAGCAAAAAGAGTGGGAGGAGATTAACGACAACAACAATGGCTTCAAATGTAAGCACGGGAGTCATAGAATACGACCACGGTCCAAATGACACCAAAGAAAAAAACGAATGAAATCAAAGCGTGTCAATGAGACCAAAGTCGAAAATTGATAAATAACATCATCAAAACTCAAATTAATTTTACGAATTGAGTTATGGAATATATTCTCCAATATCAACATTCTTGGTTAATTTAGTGCATGGAAAACAATTCTATGTTTTCATAAAATGAATTCTATTTAACCAAGTATTTTCGTCGAGCGACGAAATCAAAACATCAAAGACATAAAATATTAAATGTGCACAATATAATGAAATGTCAACATCGATGTATATATATATATATATGAATGAAGCATGAGTACAACAAAATGATACATCACCGACATACATAACATCGATCCAACGATCGGGGCACAAAATACAACATCATATCACACATATACAAGAGTATCACAAAACATACCGACATCTATCCAAAATACATCAAAAATACATCAAAATGTCAAAAATATCCAGACCACACTCTATCCTACCCAACACTCACACATACTAGATCTACCATCCAAGGTGCATCGGAGAGTCCTCAGAGAAGCTCAAGAGGCAACGACAGGATCTGCAGCAGCAGCAGGCTCTGGAGCAGCAGCAGGAGTAGTGGTCACCGGATCAGCTGAAGTGTCCACGGGAGCGACGGTAGTGGCCTCGGGTGTAATGCCCTACCAGCTACTGCACAAGTACTAGAGGGGGGGTGAATAGTACTTTAAAATAATAAGGCGTATAATTCCAAATTAAATTGCACACAACTACCAAATAAATTTGCGGAAGCTTAAATTGAATGACAACAATGAAATTAACAATGCTAACAAATGAAGTTAATGGGTTCGGATCCACCCAAGTCTCCCCGACTTGTTCCCGGTGATCCTACGTCCCAACCACCCGGATCCCTTCCGGATACTCGAGTTAGAAACCCTAACTCAAGATTTCCACTATGAATATCTTGTGAAAAACCTTCACAAGATCAAATCATACATGCAATGGCAAAGTGAATCCCACAACCCGGGATCACAAAATTCTCTCACAACCGAGAGAGCCAATAAGCAATATAAAGAGTTTATATGAAATAAATACTCTTACCACAAAATCCTATACCTTGAGTTTTTCTTACCCAATAGGTGGAATGAAGGATTTGAGGAAGATGAAGTCACCAAGCCCTAGCACCAAGGAAATGAGCAGCAATGGGTGCCTAGGGAAGAGTTGGAGACTTGGATCAAGCAATAGCTTGAAGAGCTCACCAAGAACAAGCTTCTCTCTAGATCTAGAAATGAGAGAGAATGGGTTTCTTGTGAGGAAGAGAGCTTTAGATTTGAGGGAGAATAGCTATCTCTTTAGAACTCAATGAATCTCTTAATGGCAGCTCTATTGAAGATAGAAATGACCTAGGTTCGTATTTATAGGGTCCCATAAAAACAAGTTAGGTCAATCTCCAACGGAAAGAAATCTGTGAGTATTAGTCGGTCAAAGAACACTCACTGACCGACTAGTTCATCAACTAGTCGGTCAGTCACAAAGCATGGACCTACTAAGAGCAGATCAGAGAAGAGATAGAATTTCAGACCTAGAAAACTAGTCGGTCCAAGAACACTGTCTGACCGACTAGTTTCACAACTAGTCGGTCAGCCAATGAACGTAGACCGACTAAGAGGCAAAATAACTTAGTCTGAAGCAAAGTGACTTAGTCGGTCCAAGAACAAAAGTTGACCGACTAAATTGTCAACTAGTCGGTCACCAAACGTTCTTAGACCGACTAACGGTAAACAGTAGCTTAGGAGAATTTTGGAGTGAACAGTAAGTCTCAACTAGTCGGTCAAAGAAGCATCACTGACCGACTAGTTCACAAACTAGTCGGTCGGTGAGTCAACATAGACCGACTAACTGTAAACAGTAAAGTCCAAGAAATTAAGGAATCAAACTAGTCGGTCCAAGAACACTTGCCGACCGACTAGATCACCATCTAGTCGGTCAGTACTTGTTCTTGTACCAACTAACATGCACAACAAAGTCCGAATCGAAGCGCGACGCTTCGAGGAAGTTAGAATGAACTTGTGCAAGGATCCTAGAGCTACGAAATGAGTGTAATGAAGATAGAAACTTAAGATATACTCAAGGCTTAACATTCTATCAATCGAAACTAAAAGACTATAAATAAAACCTTAATAAACGGTCTTTGAGAGCTTCGATTGAATCTTCATAACTTCCAAAGTGCTGCAGGAGCTTCAACGAAGCTTTAGGCTTGAATACGAGCTTTTGGAAGTGTTGAGATGTCGCTTTGAATATTCTCGTGAAATTGGCGACGATCTCCAATACTGCGCTCACAAATTGTTAGTTCATGGATTATTTATGTTTGCTCATCATCAAAACCAAATCCGGGGAGTCCAATATTCAACATTCTCCCCCTTTTTGGTGATGACAAACCAACATAAATAATAATCAAAGATAATAATTCAAATGTAAAATACTTACTCCCCCTGCATTGATGACACGTTAATTCCAACATGAATATAAATGAATTGCATCAAGCAGACGAGTAAGATAAATAAAGTGAATTGATTTTTGAAATATCGGATTTTGAAAAATCCTTATATGTATCTTAACTCCCCCTGAATCTAACATATCAAACTAGATTCTTGGAAATTGAGTTAAATTTTTCATTTGCGCTATTTATTATCATTATCTCTCCCCCTTTGGCATTATCCCAAAAACGGGGGGCATACAACGACAATAATTAGGAAATGTAAATCCAACATCGAGAGTCGTAGACAAAGACAATGGACCAACTTGACACCAAGGGAAAAATGTGGAAATCAAAACAAGGTGTGTCAAATTTTCCATTATCAATAAAAATCAACTATAATCAAAATCATCAAAAATACCAAATGTTTATTCATTTCTTGAATAAAGAAACATACTCTTCAATATTCAATATTCTTGGTTAAATTTGTGCATGGAAAACAATTCTATACAATTATAGAATTTAAATCTATTTAACCAAGTTTTCATGCGTCGAGCGACGAAATCTCATTTCAAATACATTCAACGAATATTAAAATTTGCACGACGAATAAAAGACAAAGTGAATGACGATGAACATATATATATGCATAGACAACATGAGTATATCCAAAAAGATATCACATCGAATATATGAGATACATCATATCAAGCGCTACATATCATCAAAAAGAAATACATCAACATCATCGATACAATATACCCATCAAAAGGAAATACACCATCATCATCATCATTCTCATCAAAATAAATACAGCAGCAGCGACGACATCCAAAATACATCAAAACATAATAACCCTCATACCCTATCCTAACCCATAATACTCTCGCTAAGATATATCATCCAAAGCGTATATGGAGAGTCCTCGGAACAACGATCACGAGGAGGAGGCAGGATCTGCAGCGTCCGTGGGTCCAGTCGACGGAGTGGACTCAGGATCTGCAGGGAGTAGAGGCGTCTCAACAGATGGAATCGTCGGGGCAGGAGTCGAGATCTCAGGAACAGGCTCTACAGCAGCAAGGGTCTCGACAGCAGAAGTGTCAACAGGAATATCAGCAGGCTCAGCAACAGGGTCAACAGCAGGCTCTGAAGACTGAAGTGCTGAAGCAGAAGGCTCTGGAGCACCGGAAGTGGTGCCAACTCCAGGAGCAGAAGAGGAAACACCAGCAGCAGCAGCAGTGGCCTCATCGCCACGGGCAAAAGAAGTGACAAGCTCGTCAAGCTCCTCATCGTCCATCTCCTCGGCCTCAGACACCGAAGGAGGAAGCTCAATCCCCATCATACGAGCCATACGACATACGACCTCCTCAGTACGAGCCAAACGGGAGTCGTGCTGACGAAGTAGACGTACGACATCGTCCAAAGTAGCAGGGGAAGAGGAGGCTGCAGCGGCTGACGGAGTAGACTGAGAAGCAGATGCGGTAGACCTCTGCACGTGACGAAGTGCCGCTAAAGATTTCTTCACGGCCGTCGCGTTCAGAGGCGTACCCAAAGGACGCTCATCGTCAGGTGGGAGAGGAACTCGAAAATGACAGAATACGAGAGTCAACAAGCAGGGGTATGGAATGTGTGCAGACTTATTGGTCTTGCGTATACACTCGAAAGAATCCATCTTATCGAGTATCACACGAGCCCAATTTATCTCGCACCCCAAGAAAAGAGCGTATATGAGCTTCAAAAACGGCTGAGAGGGGAGTGAAGAGGATCCATATTTCGGAAGAAGACATGATTTCAAAATCAGGTTAAGAACCCACGCATTCGGCTTAAAGGATTTCGAAGGAACACCAATGAATGCGGAGGGGATAACCTGGAAAATATCTGCAAGAATAGACTGATCCAAGGAAGAAATGTCGTCTACAGAAATGTCCGAGGGGAGGAGACCACACGACGCACAACCAAGGATCTCCCCCAAGATTTCTGCCGTGAGAACTATAGGAGTTCCCAAGACAGTCGTCTCAATGGAGTGGCTGGCGTCGTACTGGCCTCGAATACGGTTGGCATAGAACAATTTCACGAGGCGAGGGTACGGTTTGGGATTGGCCTTGGGGTCGTATCGGAGATAATCTAGAAGGCCACTATAAGACAGAAGATCAGCAAGGCCTAGGAAATCAGAGAACTGAACGTAATGCTCTAACAACAGTGGACAGTGCTCTATACGGTTGTACGCGGCGAGACCCTGAGGGTCATCGCGGCACAACGATATGTCTACACCACCAACTGGCATAGGAGCTTTACCCTTGGCCTTACGGGTCTTCGGAGGTGGGGTAGGTTCCCTAGTAGGCTCATCCTCAGGGATAAATTCAGAGTCGGAATCGGGAGGAGTAGCCGGAGTATGAAGAATAGGCTTTTTGGTCTTGGATTTGCGGGGCTTGACGGAAGCAGTCCTAGGCTTCTTAAGAGGAGGCGACGAAGGAGAGGCTTGGGTAGACTTGGCACGACGCTTAGGCTTCGGGGGATTCCTAGGGTCGGAAGGCCCTACGGTCATAGGAGAGGCCCCGGAAGAGGCGATCGGAATGCGAGTCTTAGCCATAGTTCTAAGAGCACAAGCAACTGATAATAAGATCAAGTACAACCTAGAGATCACAAGCCCTAGAAGTGAGAAACCGAAGCACAAGCCCTAGGAGCACAAATGTAATGCCCTAGGAGCACAAACCCTAAGAGAAACGAATCGGAAACCCTAGGGTAGGAATCGACCAAGGAGATGGAGGAATATACCTAGGGGGTGGAGTCGACGGCGGCGGACGGCGGCGATGGCCGGAGAAACGGCCGGAGACGACGGAATGCGAAGGGGCTCGAAGGGGGATTTGGGGTTTTCGGGCTTGAGCTGAGAGGAGACCGACTAAATAAGATTTTAGTCGAATAGAAAGTGTGTATAAGTCGGTCTGGAATCAAAAAGACACATTTGCCCTAACCCACTTAGTCGGTCACAGTTCAAGAACTGACCGACTAGATTACGATCTAGTCGGTCGGTCAATGAGCTTGAACCGACTAAGTCGAAACAGAGGCACAGATGGATTTTTAGGGCTAGATTTAGTCGGTCGCAGTATACTTACTGACCGACTAGTTTTCAATCTAGTCGGTCGGAAAGTGTACTAAGACCGACTAACGAAAGAAAATGATAGGAGATGGATATTTGCTTGATCTAGTCGGTCTGAGTTCATTTGCTGACCGACTAGATGAGCATCTAGTCGGTTGACAAGTGAACTGAAACCGACTAGAAGAGTCCAAAAGTAGAAATTTGATTTCTCTTCACAAACCACTTGGATGATACATCCTAACTCACTCATTAGTCATCTAAATTACCCCATAAAACGTCAAAATCTTAAATACGACATTGAAATACGAATTCGATCATAAATTCAAATAAATCACATAAAATTCCCAAAAATTCAATTAATCTAGCATGAATAAAGTATCGCGAAATATATTAGCATGCAAGATGATTGAATTTTAAATATGAATCCTATATCTCGGATTCACCCATAATCCCCAATTCTCGACGCAACCGCACAAAGGAGTCCTCCTTTAGGGGTTTCGTGAAAATATCGGTGATTTGCTTTTGGGTTTCAACGTACACTAGAATGATGTCCTTTTTAGCAACATGATCATCTAAGAAGTGGTGTCGGACATCTATGTGTTTCGAACGGGAATGATGTACCGGGTTCTTGGAAAGACATATTGCACTTTGGTTGTCAACCATGATAGGGCAAGTATCACAATTTATACCAAAGTCTTTAAGTGTGTGTCTCATCCAAAGAACTTGAGCACACGCGGCACCGGCGGCAATATATTCCGCCTCGGTGGTTGAAAGTGAAACCGAATTTTGCTTCTTGGAAAACCAAGAGACAAGAGAATTTCCTAGAAAATGGCAAGTGCCACTAGTACTTTTCCTGTCGGATTTGCATCCCGCATAATCAGCGTCACTATATGAGACTAACTCATATGTGCTAGATCTCGGATAAAGTAATCCAAAATCTAATGTGTAACTTAGATAGCGAAAAATACGCTTTACCGCTACTAAGTGAGACTCCTTAGGTTGAGACTGATAACGAGCACATATACATACGGCAAACATAATATCGGGCCTACTTGAGGTAAGATAAAGCAAACTACCTATCATACCTCGATATAGACGAATGTCTACATCCTTACCGCCCGTATCCTTGTCAAGATGCGTAGTCGTGCTCATTGGAGTCTTTTTCCCGGAGGCATTCTCCATTCCAAATCGCTTTAGCAACTCCACCGTGTACTTCGTTTGGTGGATGAAGATTGCATCGTTCATTTGGCGAATTTGGAGACCTAAGAAATATTTGAGTTCGCCCATGTGGCTCATCTCAAATTGTTCCTTCATCACATTAGAAAACTCTTCGCAAATAGTAGCACCGAAAATGATATCATCAACATAAATTTGAACTAATAAAATATCATTATTCGCATGCTTAATAAAAAGTGTTGAATCGGCTTCGCCCATTTTAAAATTCAAATCCAAAAGAAAATTCTTTAGGCGATCATACCAAGCTCGAGGAGCTTGTCTCAAACCATAAAGAGCTTTCTTTAGTTTAAAAACGTGATTTGGAAATTTTTCATTTACGAAGCCCGGAGGTTGAGAAACGTAAACTTCCTCAACGACATCTCCGTTTAAAAATGCACTTTTAACATCCATTTGAAATAATTTAAAATTCTTATGGCATGCAAAAGACAAAAGTAATCTAATTGATTCTAATCTAGCTACCGGAGCGAAAGATTCTTCGAAATCGATACCTTCCTCTTGACGATAGCCTTGAGCTACTAACCGAGCTTTGTTCCGGACGACGACTTGGTTTTCGTCGGTTTTGTTCTTGAAGATCCACTTTGTCCCTATGACGGTGTGGTTCTTCGATGGCAATGGAACAAGCTCCCAAACTTCATTCCTCTCGAATTGAATGAGCTCCTCCTCCATGGCTAAGATCCAAGCGCTATCTTCGCATGCTTCATTAATATTCTTTGGCTCTATCGATGAGGCAAAGGCACAATTTGCGAAGCGGTGAACTTGGGATCTCGTATTGACACTATCATAGATATTGCCAATGACTTGCTCATGGGGATGGTCACGAACCGAATGAAGCCGTTTGGGAATACCTTGATCACTTGGAACATTCTCAACAACTTCATTAGTTGGGTTAGTCTCAATAGAATCAATAGAATCATTAGACTTAGAATTTTCAAACGAATCACATAAAACATCCATAGAATCATTATCATTTGAAATTCTAGTTGGAACAAATCCTTCATTAAATGAGTCATGAAGCGATTCCTCGATCGTTGAGGTTCGTTTGTTGAATATCCGGTAGGCTTTGCTACGCATAGAATATCCAACAAAAATCCCCTCATCGGATCTCGGATCGAATTTGTCCAAACTACCATATGTGTTCTTAATAAAACATTTCGAACCAAAAACACGAAAATGTTTAACTTGAGGCAACCTACCAAACAACAATTCATAACAAGTTTGTTTAGTGCCGGGCCTCAAAAGTATTCTATTAAACACATAGCAAGCGGTGTGTACCGCTTCCGCCCAAAATTGATGGCCAAGTTGGCTATCATCAAGCATAGTGCGAGCACACTCCACTAGCGTCCTATTCTTTCTCTCAACTACACCATTTTGAGGAGGTGCACGAGGGAAAGAGAAGGTGTGAGTAATACCAACTTCATCACAAAATGTCTCAAAAGACTCATTCTCAAATTCACCTCCATGATCACTACGAATAGTGACAATGGTGGTTCCTAAGAGATTTTGTACTTTCTTAACAAAAATTGTGAAGTTTTCAAAAGCTTCATTTTTATTACACAATGAAAATACCCAAGTAAATCTTGAATAGTCATCTACGATGACAAGTCCGTACCTTGCATTTCCTAAGGAAGCTACTCTAGTTGGCCCAAATAAATCTAGATGTAATAGCTCTAGTGGCCGTTTAGTAGAGATGCTTTTCTTAGGTTTAAATGAAGATTTAGGAAGCTTGCCGCGTTGACAACAATCACAAAAACTTTTCTTTTCAAAAACAAGCTTCGGAAAACCTTTAATAGAATTCAATTTTGAAAGCTTATATAGCGTTCCAAAGTTCACATGTCCAAAGCGTCGATGCCATAAGTGTTGTTCACTTGTGTTGGCAACGAGACATTGTTCATATGACTTAGGAAGATCCAAAATATAAATGTCTTTACGACGAGTTCCGGAAAATAATAATTTTTCATTATCCTTTCTTAAAATATGACACAATCCTTTCGCAAAGCTAACTTTGTAACCTTTGTCACAAAGTTGACTTATTGAAATAAGATTATGATTTAAACCACTAACAAGATAAACGTCACTAATTAATGGTTTAGAAGGGTTACCGACTTTACCAACACCTATGATGGTTCCGCTCTCGTTGCCTCCAAATACGACGCGGTTTCCATTCGCAATGGGAACCACTCCGGAGAGCAAACGAGCGTCACCCGTCATGTGTTTAGAGCACCCGCTATCGAGTATCCAATTCCCTTTGGAGCTAAATTTAAATTTGATGCTCCTTTTCTTTTTCTTTTCCTTGAGTACCTAAAGATAGACACTTTCATATCATGGTACCCAAGGTCATTGGGTCCAAGGGATTAGACCTTTGGAAGCCAAGTCCAAGTGGACTTAGACTTCCCCACATAATTCTTACTATGCACAACATCCGAAAAATAAGCATTCATGTACATTTGTTTTTCGTCCATGCTTGTGTCCTTTGGGCTCCAAATAGTGAAAATTTTGGGAGCCATCATCCTATTGGGTGCATGCATGCGACGTTGATTTCTACGTGATGCATGTTGTGGATAGGCATACGGGACATGATGGAATGGTGCACGAAAAGAATTATTCATATGATGAGGTGGGTGTACATATGCATGTGTGTAAACACGTGCGTGAGGGTGTCTCACATGGTGTGCACGTGCCCGAGAATGTGTTGCATAAAAATCATCATATGTGTGAGATGGTGGAGTAGGACGTGTGTTCCTACGTGGCATGGAATTGGTGTACATATAAGCATGCCCCTTCTTTGGAGGTCCACCCAAAGTGGGTTTCTTTCCGAAAGAGGGTGTGGACGAGGTGGAAGCACCATTGGTAGATGAACTACCAATAGAGTGTTTGCTCCCACTCGTTGAGGCTTCGGAAGTTGGCCTAACAAAAGTAGTGACCGTCTTGGAAGAATTTCCCATCATATACCCCAAGCCAATGTGGTGTTTGGCCGGAAGTAAATCTTTTAGGATATTATCCAAATGGCCCTTACCCTTGTTGAATTTGTTGATTCGGCCCAATGTGTCCTCATATTTCTCTTTGAGAGAACGCAAAGAAGTATCCATAGCGGATATTTGCGATGTGAGCACATAAACACGAGATTTAAGATTCTCGTTCTCAATACTCAAAGTCGAGTTTTGAGAAGTTAAATCCGCTATCTCATGTTCTTCCGCATCCTCAATGCTAACATGTTCAAGTTTAGATTTGAGATTCACAATCTCATTTCTTAACTCTTCAACAACGGTGTCGTTGTTGGTGATGATATTCTTAGGCGATGTTTGAATGCTAGCTAGGTCATCTTTTACCTTAGTATATCTATTTACTAACTTAGTATATTTTGACCAAAGTTGAGAGTTAGCATTTCTAAGATCATCCATCGTTACCTCATCGCTTTCGTCATTACTATCATCGGAAGAGGAGGATCCTCGATCGTTCTCCTCTCTTGCCATGAAGCACATATGTGCTTGCTCCACTTTCTCATCATCCGACTCTCCGCTTGAGGAATCCTCGGAGTCGGTGAATGTTGCTCCGACAAGTCCTTTCTTGTACCCCTTCTTGTATTTCTTGGACTTATCGAATTTTGGCGCCTTCCACTTCTCCTTTTGTTTGTTGAGAGGACACTCCGCTTTCATGTGTCCTGGCTTATTGCACTTGAAACACAAAGGAGAGGAAGAGGCGTTAGAAGAACCAAATTTACCTTTGGTCTTGAAGTTACCTTTCCGGAAGAAACGGTTGAACTTCTTGGCCATGAGTGCCATGGACTCCAAGTCCAACTCGTTTTCCGAGTCTTCATCATCGGAAGATGTGGATGAAGCCGCCTTGAATGCAATCGCCTTTTTCTTAGGCGCATCTAGGTTCAAATATGACTTCATCTTTTCTTGTAGCTTCACCTTGCTATCTTTGCGTACCTCGTATGACATCAAAGTACCCATTAGTTGAACTACGGTATATTTGTTCATGTCATTACCTTCCTCGATGGCGAAGGTACGTTTTTCCCAAGAAGAGGGAAGTCCTTCAATAAGCTTTAAGCACTTCTCCTTTTGAGTGTAGATCTTGCCGAGGGCCTCTAACTCGTTTATTATGTCAACGAAGCGAGCGTAATATTCTTTCATCTTCTCGCCCTGTTGCATGTGAAACATTTCGTAATCTTTGGTTACGACAACGAGTTTAGAGTCTCTTACCCGACTCGTCCCTTCATGTAGTAGGAGGAGAGAGTTCCAAATTTGATATGCACTCTTACATGTGCATATCTTATTAAAATCCTCGGGCTCCAATGCGCATTGCAAGGCGTTCATTGCCTTGGCATTGCTTACCTCCGCGGCGACCTCCGCGGTAGTCCATTTCTCAAAATCTTCTTCTTTGGGCTCGTTGTACTCCTTCATTGTAGTCCTCCACAAAGATGCACTTCGGAGGAAGGTTTCCATCCGACATTTCCAGTACCCGTAGTTGGTACCGTTGAAGAATGGAGGCCTTGTAGAGGAATGTCCTTCCATCACCGATGACGCTCCTTCACGGTTCCTGAAGGTGTCGTAGTTGGAAGGTGGAGGCACGGTCTTGTTGTCGTTGGCAGACATAGCTGAGTATCTGGCTCTGATACCAAATGTAATGCCCTACCAGCTACTGCACAAGTACTAGAGGGGGGGGTGAATAGTACTTTAAAATAATAAGGCGTATAATTCCAAATTAAATTGCACACAACTACCAAATCAATTTGCGGAAGCTTAAATTGAATGACAACAATGAAATTAACAATGCTAACAAATGAAGTTAATGGGTTCGGATCCACCCAAGTCTCCCCGACTTGTTCCCGGTGATCCTACGTCCCAACCACCCGGATCCCTTCCGGATACTTGAGTTAGAAACCCTAACTCAAGATTTCCACTATGAATATCTTGTGAAAAACCTTCACAAGATCAAATCATACATGCAATGGCAAAGTGAATCCCACAACCCGGGATCACAAACTTCTCTCACAACCGAGAGAGCCAATAAGCAATATAAAGAGTTTATATGAAATAAATACTCTTACCACAAAATCCTATACCTTGAGTTTTTCTTACCCAATAGGTGGAATGAAGGATTTGAGGAAGATGAAGTCACCAAGCCCTAGCACCAAGGAAATGAGCAGCAATGGGTGCCTAGGGAAGAGTTGGAGACTTGGATCAAGCAATAGCTTGAAGAGCTCACCAAGAACAAGCTTCTTTCTAGATCTAGAAATGAGAGAGAATGGGTTTCTTGTGAGGAAGAGAGCTTTAGATTTGAGGGAGAATAGCTATCTCTTTAGAACTCAATGAATCTCTTAATGGCAGCTCTATTGAAGATAGAAATGACCTAGGTTCGTATTTATAGGGTCCCATAAAAACAAGTTAGGTCAATCTCCAACGGAAAGAAATCTGTGAGTATTAGTCGGTCAAAGAACACTCACTGACCGACTAGTTCATCAACTAGTCGGTCAGTCACAAAGCATGGACCGACTAAGAGCAGATCAGAGAAGAGATAGAATTTCAGACCTAGAAAACTAGTCGGTCCAAGAACACTGTCTGACCGACTAGTTTCACAACTAGTTGGTCAGCCAATGAACGTAGACCGACTAAGAGGCAAAATAACTTAGTCTGAAGCAAAGTGACTTAGTCGGTCCAAGAACAAAAGTTGACCGACTAAATTGTCAACTAGTCGGTCACCAAACGTTCTTAGACCGACTAACGGTAAACAGTAGCTTAGGAGAATTTTGGAGTGAACAGTAAGTCTCAACTAGTCGGTCAAAGAAGCATCACTGACCGACTAGTTCACAAACTAGTCGGTCGGTGAGTCAACATAGACCGACTAACTGTAAACAGTAAAGTCCAAGAAATTAAGGAATCAAACTAGTCGGTCCAAGAACACTTGCCGACCGACTAGATCACCATCTAGTCGGTCAGTACTTGTTCTTGTACCAACTAACATGCACAACAAAGTCCGAATCGAAGCGCGACGCTTCGAGGAAGTTAGAATGAACTTGTGCAAGGATCCTAGAGCTACGAAATGAGCGTAATGAAGATAGAAACGTAAGATATACTCAAGGCTTAACATTCTATCAATCGAAACTAAAAGACTATAAATAAAACCTTAATAAACGGTCTTTGAGAGCTTCGATTGAATCTTCATAACTTCCAAAGCGCTACAGGAGCTTCAACGAAGCTTTAGGCTTGAATACGAGCTTTTGGAAGTGTTGAGATGTCGCTTTGAATATTCTCGTGAAATTGGCGACGATCTCCAATACTGCGCTCACAAATTGTTAGTTCATGGATTATTTATGTTTGCTCATCATCAAAACCAAATCCGGGGAGTCCAATATTCAACATCGGGAGCACCAGTCGTAGCATCCACCGCAGGAACGGTGGCAACATGAGTACTCTCGGGGTCACCAGCAGAAGAGGCAGCAGCTCCAGAAGTGCCCTCGGGGGCACGAGTAGAGACACGAACTAGCTCCTCAATCTCCTCCTCATCCAACTCCTCCTCGTCAGAGACTGACGGAGGGATCTCAATGCCCAAACGTGAGGCGATACGAGCAAGTATCTCCTCAGTCCGAGCATAACGAGACTCCATACGTCTCACTGAACGTACGAGCTCGTCAAGAGTAGAAGAGGGAGTAGGGGCAGCAGAGGCTGAAGCAGACGCTGAAGCAGAGGGGGTCGTCCTCTGAACGTGACTGAGCGCCGCAAGAGACTTCTTGACGGCCGTCGCATTCAGAGGGGGGCCGAGAGGACGCTCATCATCAGGAGGAAGTGTGACACGGTAGTGGCGAAAAACAAGTGTCAACAAGCAAGGATATGGGATATGCGCAGACTTCGTGGACTTCCAGATACACTCGAAAGAATCCATCTTATCGAGTATGATCCGGGCCCAGTTAATCTCGCTACCCATGAAGATGGCATAGATCAACTTCAGGAATGGCTGGGAAGGCAAAGACAAGGAGCTGTACTTAGGAAGTAAGCACGACTTCAGAATCAAGTTCAGGACCCAGCCATTGGGCTTGAATGACTTGGAGGGGACGCCAATCATGGCAGGAGGAATCTCGTGAAAAATCTCAGAAAGGATGACCGTATCGAGGGAAGATATGTCATCTACGGAAATATCTGAAGGGAGGAGGCCAGACGATGAGCAACCTATTAACTCGCCTAAGATTTCTGCCGTGAGAACTATCGGAGTCCCCAAGACAGTAGTCTCAATCGAGTGGGTCTCGTCATACTGACCCCGGACACGGTTGGCGTAGAAAAGTTTCACAAGGCGAGGGTAGGGGTGAGGATTCGCCTTAGGGTCATACCGAAGATAATCGATAAGACCCGAAGACGACAGAAGGTCAGCTAGGCCTATGAAGTCAGAAAACTGTACGAAATGCTCCAGAAGCAGCGGACAATGTTCGATACAGTTGTAAGCCGCGAGACACAACTGGTCATCGCGACACAACGAAATATCGACACCGCCCACCGGCATCGGACCCTTTCCCTTAGGCTGACAAGAGGAAGTACGGGGTCGGGAGCTAGACTCAGGGTGCCTAGGAGGAGGTGAAGGATCCCTATGGGTCTCAGTCTCGGGTATATACTCTGTGTCGGAATCGGATGGAGGAGTGGGGGCACGGAGAGACAGAGGTTTGGGCTTGGGCTGAGATTGGGCTCGGGGCTTCGCTGTCGCCGACCTCTTACGCTTAAGAAGAGGCGAAGGCGAAGAAGGTTGAGTGGTCTTCGATCGGCGTTTAGGAGGGGTTCGCATAGGTTGATCGGGATCCGTAGGGGATGACTCTACGGTCATAGGCGAAGGGCTCGTAGGACGGATCGGGATTCGTGTTCTTGCCATAATCGAAGCAAGACACGACGCACAAGAGATCGAATCGAAGAAACCCTAAACAACCCCTAGAAACCCTAGCCGAAATCAAATGAAACTAGAGGAACCCTAACCCTAGACAGCTAGAAAAAGAACCCTAGTGAGCAAGGAGAGAAGTTAGAACAAACCCTAGGGGAGATCGACGGAGAAACGGCCGGAGATTGGTCGGAATCGACGGAGAGGGAGGAGGGAGACCAAACGGCACGGGGGGGGGGGGGGGGCGGGGGGGGGGCTTTTGAGCTGGAGAGAGATTTTGAACCGACTAGAGTGAAAAGAAGTCGGTCGGATTGAGTTTTAATCGATCGGAAGTCGAAAAGACAAGACAGTCCCCATCACAATTAGTCGGTCACAGTTCAAGCACTGACCGACAATTAGTCGGTCACAGTTCAAGCACTGACCGACTAGATCACGATCTAGTCGGTCGATCAATGAGCTTGAACCGACTAATTGTAAACAGTAACTGAAGCCAAAAATCCTGACAAGAATTAGTCGTTCTAAGCTCATTCACTGACCGACTAGAATTGAATCTAGTCGGTCGGCCAATGAACTTGGACCGACTAAGATAGTCCAAAAATTTAGAATTAGAAAATTTTGATTTCTCTCCTAATCGCACTTGGATGAAACATCGAAATACTCTCATTAATCATTATATTACCCCATTAAACATCGAAAATCTGAAATTTGACGATTACGCACAAATCGAGCGAAAATTCCGAAAATTCAACAAAAATCCAGAAAATTCCAATAAATCTAGCATGTGCAAATATAATGAAATGAATAGCATGCAAGATTATTGAATAAAAATGAATCCTAAATCTCGGATTCACCCATAATCCCCAATTCTCGACGTAACCGCACAAAGGAGTCTTCCTTTAGGGGTTTCGTGAAAATATCGGCGATTTGCTTCTGGGTTTCAACGTACACTAATATGATGTCCTTTTTAGCAACATGATCATCTAAGAAATGGTGACGGACATCTATGTGTTTCGAACGGGAATGGTGTACCGGGTTCTTAGAGAGACATATTGCACTTTGGTTGTCCACCATGATAGGGCAAGTATCACAGTTTATACCAAAGTCTTTAAGTGTGTGTCTCATCCAAAGAACTTGAGCACACGCGGCACCGGCTGTAATATATTCCGCCTCGGTGGTTGAAAGTGATACAGAATTCTGCTTCTTGGAAAACCAAGAGACAAGAGAATTTCCTATAAAATGGCAAGTGCCACTAGTACTTTTCCTGTCAGATTTGCATCCCGCATAATCTGCGTCACTATATGAGATTAACTCATACGTGCTATATTTTGGATAAAGTAATCCAAAATCAAGTGTGTAACGTAGATAACGGAAAATACGTTTTACCGCTACTAAGTGAGATTCCTTAGGTTGAGACTGATAACGAGCACATACACATACGGCAAACATAATATCGGGCCTACTTGGGGTAAGATATAGTAACCTACCTATCATACCTCGATATAGACGAATGTCTACATCTTTACCGCCCGCATCCTTATCAAGATGTGTAGTCGTGCTCATTGGAGTCTTCTTCCCGGAGGCATTCTCCATTCCAAATCGATTTAGCAACTCCACCGTATACTTCGTTTGGTGGATGAAGATTGCATCGTTCATTTGGCAAATTTGGAGACCTAAGAAATATTTGAGCTCATCCATGTGGCTCATCTCAAATTGATCCTTCATCATATTAGAAAACTCTGCGCAAAGAGAAAAGTTAGTAGCACCGAAAATGATATGATCAACATAAATTTGAACTAAAATTATATCATTATTCGAATACTTAACAAATAATGTGGAATCAACTTCTCTTATTTTAAAACCTAAATCCAAAAGAAAATTCTTTAAACGGTCATACCAAGCTCGAGGAGCTTGTCTCAAACCGTAAAGTGCTTTCTTAAGTTTGAAATCATGGTTTGGGAATTTTTCATTTATAAAACCCGGAGGTTGAGAAACATAAACTTCCTCAACAACATCTCCGTTTAAAAACGCACTTTTTACATCCATTTTTAATAATTTAAAATCCTTATGGCGTGCAAAAGATAACAATAATCTAATTGATTCTAATCTAGCTACCGGAGCAAAGGATTCTTCGAAATCGATACCTTCCTCTTGCCGATAGCCTTGAGCTACTAACCGAGCTTTGTTCCGGACGACGATTTGGTTTTCGTCGGTCTTGTTCTTGAAGATCCACTTTGTCCCTATGACGGTGTGGTTCTTCGATGGCAATGGAACAAGCTCCCAAACTTCATTCCTCTCGAATTGAATGAGTTCCTCCTCCATGGCAAGGATCCAAGCGATATCTTCGCATGCTTCATTAACATTCTTTAGCTCAATCGAGGAGGCAAAGGCACAATGAGCGAAGTGGTTGACTTGAGATCTCGTCTTGACACTATCATGGATATTGCCAATGACTTTCTCATGAGGATGGTCACGAACGGTATGAAGCCGTTTGGGAATTCCTTGATCACTAGGAACATTCTCAAAAACTTCATTAGTCGGGTTAGTATCAATAGAATCAATAGAATCAATAGAGTTAGAATTACCAATTGAATCACATAAGACTTCCATGGAGTCATCATTATTAGTAATTCTAGTTGGAACAAATCCTTCATTAAATGAAACATGAAGCGATTCCTCGATCGTAGAGGTTCGTTTGTTGTATATCTTGTAGGCTTTGCTACGTGAGGAATATCCAACAAAAATCCCCTCATCGGATCTTGGATCGAATTTGTCCAAACTTCCATACGTGTTCTTAATAAAACATTTTGAACCAAAAACATGAAAAGTTTAACTTGAGGTAACCTACCAAACAACAATTCATAACAAGTTTGTTTAGTGCTGGGCCTCAAAAGTATTCTATTAAACACTTAGCAAGCGGTGTGTACCGCTTCCGCCCAAAATTGATGGCCAAATTGGCTATCATCAAGCATAGTGCGAGCACACTCCACTAGCGTCCTATTCTTTCTCTCAACAACACCATTTTGAGGAAGTGCGCGAGGGAATGAAAAGGTGTGTGTAATACCAACTTCATCACAAAATGTCTCAAAAGACTCATTCTCAAATTCCCCTCCATGATCACTACGAATAGTGACAATGGTGGTTCCAATGAGATTTTGTACTTTCTTAACAAAAATTGTGAAGTTTTCAAAAGCATCATTTTTATTACATAATGAAAATACCCAAGTAAACCTAGAAAAGTCATCAATGATGACAAGTCCATATCGTGCAATTCCTAATGAAGCAACTCTAGTTGGCCCAAATAAATCTAGATGTAATAGCTCTAGTGGCCGCTTAGATGAAATGCTTTTCTTAGGTTTAAACGACGATTTTGGAAGCTTGCCTCGTTGACACGAGTCACAAAAGCTTTTCTTTTGAAAGACTAGCTTAGGGAAGCCTCTAATAGAGTTTAACTTGGAAAGCTTAAATATTGTTCCAAAGTTCACATGACCAAAACGTCGATGCCATAAGTGTTGTTCACTTGTGTTGGCAATGAGACATTGTTCATGTGATCTCGGAAGATCTAGGATATATATATCCTTATGGCATATGCCAGAAAACAATAATTCATTATTATCTTTTCTTAAAATATGGCACATTCCTTTCGCAAAGCTAACTTTGTAAAAATATTGAAATTAGATTGTGGTTTAATCCTTTAACAAGGTAAACATCACTTATTAGGGGTTTAGAAGGATTACCCACTTTACCAACACCTGTGATGGTTCCGCTCTCGTTGCCTCCAAAGACGACGTGTTTTCCATATGCAATGGGAACTACTTCAGAGAGCAATTGAGCGTCACCCGTCATGTGTTTTGAACACCCGCTATCGAGTATCCAATTCCCCTTGGAGCTAAATTTAAATTTGTTGCTCTGTTTCCTTTTCTTAAGTACCTAAAGATAGAAAATATCATATCATGGTACCCAAGGTCATTAGGTCCAAAAGATTAGACCTTTGGAAGCCAAGTCCAATTGGACTTAGACTTCCCCACATAATTATCACTATGCACGACATTCGAAAAATAAGCATTCATGTAAACTTGTTTTTCATTCATGATTGTGTCCTTTGGGCTCCAAATTGTGAATATTTTGGGAGCCCTCATCCTATTGGGTGAATGCATGCGTTGTTGATTTCTACGTGATGTATGTCGTGGATAGGCATAAGGAACATGATGAAATGGTGCATGTGCATAATTATTCATACGATGATGTGGGTGAACATATGCATATGGAGGAACACGTGCATGAGGGTGTCTCACATTGTGTACACGTGCCCGTGAACGTGTATCATAGAAATCATCATATGTGTGAGCATGTGGAGTAGGACGTGTGTTCCGACGTGACATGGTATTCGTGTACATGTAAGCATGGCCCTTTTTTGGAGATCCACCCAAAGTGGGTTTCTTTCCGAAAGAGGGTGTGAACGAGGTGGAAGCACCATTGGTAGATGAACAACCAATAGAGTGTTTGCTACCACTCGTTGAGTCACCGGAAGTTGGCCTAACAAAAGTAGTGGCCGATTTGGATGAACTTCCCATCGTATACCCCAAGCCAATGTGGTGATTGGCCGGAAGTAAGTCGCTTAGGATTTTATCCAAATGGTCCTTACCCTTATTGAATTTATTAATTCGGCCTAATGTGTTCTCATATTTCTCGGTGAGAGAACGCATAGAAGCATCCAAAGTGGATACTTGCGATGTGAGCACATAAACACGAGATTTGAGATTTTCATTCTCAATACTCAAAGTCGAGTTTTGAGAAGTCAAATCCACTATCTTGTGTTCTACCGGATCCTCAATGCTAACATGTTCAAGTTGAGTCTTGAGATTAACAATCTCATTCTTCAACTCTTCAGCAACGGTGTCGTTGTTGGTGATGATAGTTTTAGGCGAGGTTTGGATGCTAGCTAAATCATCTTTTACTTTAGTATACCTATTTACTTAGTGTATTTAGACCATAATTGCTCATTAGCATTTCTAAGGTCATCCATGGTTACCTCATCACCTTCGTTGTCGATATCATCGGAGGAAGCATCTTTATCTTGCTCCTCTCTAGCCATGAAGCACATGTGTGCTTGCTCCACTTGCTCATCATCCGACTCTCCGCTAGAGGAATCCTCGGAGTCGGTGAATGTCCCGACAAGCCCCTTTTTGTACCCTTTCTTGTACTTCTTGGACTTGTCGAACTTCGGCGCCTTCCACTTCTCCTTTTGCTTGTTTAGAGGACACTCCGCTTTCATGTGTCTTGGCTTGTTTCATTTAAAGCAAAAAGAAGAGGAGGCGTTAGAAGAATTAAACTTCGATTTGTTTTTGAAGTTACCTTTCCGGAAGAACCGGTTGAACTTCTTCGCCATGAGTGCCATGGACTCCAAGTCCTCCGAGTTTTCATCATCGATTGATGTGGAAGTAGATGGAGCGGCCTTGAAAGTAATAACCTTCTTCTATGGCTCGTCTTGCTTTAGGTAGGACTTCAACTTTTCCTGCAACTTCAACATTCTATCCTTGCGTACCGCATACGACATCAAGGTACCCATTAGTTGAACAACGGTATAAGTTTTCATATCATTACCTTCCTCGATGGCGAAGGTACGTTTCTTCCAACTAGAAGGAAGTCCATCGATAATCTTCGAGACTTTCTCCTTTTGGATGTAGGTCTTACCAAGAGCCTCCAACTCGTTTGTGATGTCGACGAAGCGAGCATAATACTCCTTCATCTTCTCACCCTGTAGCATATGAAATAACTCGTAATCTTTATTAATTACTACGAGTTTAGAGTCTCTTACCATACTTGTTCCTTCATGCAAGATGAGGAGGGAGTTCCATATATGATATGCACTCTCACATGTGCATATTTTATTGAAATCCTCGGGCTCCAAAGCACATTGCAAGGCGTTCATTGCCTTGGCATTGCTTACCTCCGCGGCGACCTCCGCGGTAGTCCACTTCTCGAAGTCTTCTTCGGCGGGCTCGACATACTCCTTCATCGTGGCCTTCCATAATGAAGCACTACAAAGGAAAGTTTCCATCCGGCATTTCCAGTACCCGTAGTTGGTATTGTTGAAGAAGGGAGGCCTCGTCGAGGAGTGTCCTTCCATCACCGAAGACGTTCCTTCACGATTCTTGAAGGTTCTATAGTCGGAAGGTGGACGAACTGTCTTGTTGTCGTTGGCAGACATAGCTATAGACTTGGCTCTGATACCAAATGTAATGCCCTGCTAAGCTACTGCACAAGTACTAGAGGGGGGATGAATAGTACTTTAAAATAATTAAGAGGCTTATTCCTAATTACCTTGCAAACTCTACCAAACAATGCGGAAATGCGGAAATGTAAATGTTTAGATAACAAAGAAACAATCACAAACAAACGATATTACTGGGTTCGGATCCACCCAAGTCTCCCCGACTTGTTCCCGGTGATACTACGTCCCAACCACCCGGATCACTTCCGGATACTTGAGTTAGAAACCCTAACTCAAGATTTCCACTATGAAATACTTGTGAATAACCTTCACCAAGTCAAATCATACACAAAGGAAATTGTGACTCCCACAACCCGTGATCACAAACAAACTCTCACAACCGAGAGTGAACACTTACAATAATGAAGTAAATGAAATAGAAATTGCGTACCGACAAAATCCTATGCCTTGAGTAAAACTTACGATTTAGGGCAAAATGGATTTTGGGGAAGATGAAGAGGCACCAAACCCTAGCTCCAAGATGTAGATCAGCTATGGAGAGCTATGAGGTTGTTGGTGACCTAGGATCAAGCACTTGGCTTGGAAGGCTCACAATCAATGAATCTCTCTTTTGAAATAAGAGTGAGAAGAGATTCAAGATTGGAAAGAAAGAGCTTTGAATGTGGAATGAATGCTTTCTCTTTGATCTCTAAACTTCTCTTAATATCAGCCTTGAGTGCAATGAATGCAGCTCAACATGTATATATAGGTTAGAGGAAAGAGAGAGAGAAAAACGTTTCAATTAATGCTCCAACGGCTCTATTCTAAACCAAAACTAGTCGGTCAAAGAACAACCACTGACCGACTAGTTCATCAACTAGTCGGTCGGTCAATCAACATGAACCGACTAAGTGGTGAACAGGGAATAGGTCGAAGTTCAGACTTAAGGAACTAGTCGGTCAAAGAACACTTGCCAACCGACTAGTTTCACAACTAGTCGGTCGGTGAGTCAACTTAGACCGACTAAGAGATAAAACAAATAGTCTGAGTACAAATTGAATTAGTCGGTCCAAGAACAAAAGTTTACCGACTAGTTCATCAACTAGTCGGTCGCCAAATGTACATAGACCGACTAACGACAAACAGTAACTTGGCATGTACAGTAGAAGCTCAACTAGTCGGTCTAAGAAGGATCACTGACCGACTAGTTCACAAACTAGTCGGTCGGTGATTCAACGTAGACCGACTAATTGTAAACAGTAAAGAGCTATAATTTGAGAAGGCAAACTAGTCGGTCCAAGAAGCTTTGCCGACGGACTAGATCACCATCTAGTCGGTTGGTTCTTCTTCTTGAACCAACTAACATGCACAAGAAGTCGCGAAACAAAGCGCGATGCTTCGGAAAAGTTAGTATGGACTTCTTACAAGTTCCTAGCTCTAAGATAGGAGCGTTATGAAGATTAAAACGTAAGACCTACTCAAGGCTTAAAATTCTACGGAACGAAGCTAAAAGACTATAAATAAAACTTGACGAACCGTCTTCGAAAGCTTCGATCCGAATCTTCATGACTTCTAAAATGGTCCAAAAGCTTCAACGAAGCTTTAGGCATAAGATCACGTGCTTTGAGAAGTCTCGAGACGTCGCTTTGGATGTTCAAATGAATTTGGCGACGATCTCCATAACTGCGGTCACAAATTGTTAGTTCACAATATATTTATGTTTGTTCATCATCCAAAACCAAATTCGGGGAGTCCAATATCCAACAGCTATTACCGTACGTATATCGCACATATCGGTCATTGGTACATACTTTAAAATACTTTCCTAAGTTAAATAGAACTTCAAAATCCTGTGTGTTAGTTTTATAATCATTGTCTTAAAATATTTTAAGAAAAGAAAATTTTCTGTTTTCTTTTTACAAGCCTATTTTTCATTGCAAATCGAACACTACGACACTATGCCCATATTAATCTTCACGTATTATTTGACTGATCACATTTTGCGTTTTAATTCATACAGTATGCTCACTATTCTACATAAATTATAACGACGTTATTTTTCCCTCACATATCCTTATCTTCATAATTATTTAATTATTCTTGGATATTTTGTGTCACCCAACCAAACTACTCGCTTATCCATACCACCTCTGGGGCCATCCATCACAGTATTAATTCATTACATCTCTCAACTCTGAATTCAACACTATTGATTAGTTTTCGCATTGGTGCTTATGAGTGCTTATGTCAGCTTTAATATTAGTATAGTGGGACCATTAGCAGTGATTGTAGTTTTGTTGTTGTGCATGTGTATAGATAGTGGGTGTGGGCCCGTGCGTGTGAATCTCTATGTACCACTTAGGTCTACATGTGTTTTCCCTTAATATATTAGTACAGTGTGATAATCTATTATTTCATGTGTGCATGTACGTACGGTAGATTGTGATAGGTATGTATTCAGACGAGTGTAGAGCAGTAAGTGTTATATTTATATTTAGGCGAGTGATTGGCTATATCACTATGGGAATAGCTGTGCGTATTAGATTTAGTTTTGGCTAACTACTTGGTGTATATGTACCTTAGTCGTACTTGTTAATGGTTGTAATTATATGCTAGTACTGTGATGTACATGATTATGTGTAATGATAATAGGTGTACGTATTGTTGTGTGTGCGGATTTTTTTGTGTGATTTGTATGTTAGTATGTATGGCGTGTACTCGCGCGTATATATGTACGTGGTTAGTTATTGGTACGTATGTATATATATTGTATAAATAAGTGTGTTGTATGCATAGTAAGATTATGATGTTACCCCTACGGGATGATGTGTGAGCATGTGTATACCAGGAGGTATGCATGGCCGTATGTTTGCGACTACGTATATGTGAATGTATGAAATAGTGTACTTGCCTATGTGGACTACCATGGTTGTGTATACCGGTGAGTGTATATGTGATCTATATAGATACGAGATAAGAGTGTGGTAGTGTGAGTATGTATATGTATGTGAAATTGATATATGTATGGGAATTTGAAAGTGTGTGCTATATGATTAAGTATATGTATATGGATGTATATGGTTTCATTATAATGTATGTGTGCATGGGATAGAATGACTTCAGTGTCTAAGTCAAGGGATTGTACAATTGAAATATTAATTGACTAAGAATGATTGTGTTTTGCATTAGTGGTATGTCTACGTGACATGTGGTACTATATCATTATAGATTGTGAGTAAATAAGATATACGGTAATACATTTGGTACCGATACGAATATTAGAAATACTTTTGGATATGGCATGCTGGTTGTTATGGTGTATGCGTTAGAAAAGAGGTGCGAGCGTTACCCTTACATTTTCCGGTGTCTTAGCCGATAAGATTCCGAGGACGGAATCGTTCTTAAGGTGGGTAGGATGTAACGACCAGTTTTAGCGATACGTAGTTCGTACTTCCTCTCGTGTTGTATATCCTTCTTCGTATCCGTAGTTAAGTCGTGTTGGACCCAGTATCCGTATCGGACCCGAACCCGTATCCATTTCTATTCTTTTCAAAACCTGTTATTATTATTCTTATCCCTTATAGTGAATTATTTTAAAAGTCTCTCCTTAAAGATTGTTTTAATTTTTGATTCAAAATTCATATTCGATATCTAAACTTTGTAAATGTTTAATAGGCTTTCTTCATCAGACCCCGTACCCGTATTCAATTATTAATCCCTTTACGTTTTAATTATTATTATTATTATTAATATTATTTTAAGTATCTCTTATTAAGTTGATTTTAAACTTTCACATTCAAATTTGAATTGCAAATCTTTTAACAATGTCACTGGAAACTTCCTATTATAAACCCATTAAACCAAATTGATTGCTATTAATCCCCTTGTTTTTAATTTAAAAATCATTATTAGTGATTCAAATCCCATTAAAAGAGTCTCAAATCTTTCCCTAAATATAACACTAACCCTATTACCTAACCCTATGGCCGAACCACCCAGCAACACTCACGCACACCTCTGCACACACCCACTTTCAGTTGAACCTAGGCTAAACAAGCAAACCTATTTAGACTCTACCCTAATATAATAAGAAATAATTTGAAACCAAAACCCCTCTCACGTGTTGCCCAAGCCCAGCCTATTTTCCTTACCCAAATATAATAAACCCTAAGGCCTATAGGCACAGGACCCTATATTCAAATGAATGAACCAATAAACAAAAACCCCCAAGAACTAGGCACGTGACTCTACCTCGTTATAAAAAAAACCCTAGCTATATTAATAAGGCCCCAGGACATGCTATCAGCCTAGACCCCCTCTCTTTCCAGCCGCCCCCTGCCATTGTCCCCACGCCAAGCAACACAGCCGCCCCCTATACCCCTCTCATCTCCCTCCGACAACGCACACGGGCGATTCTCCCTAGCCATCACAAACCCGCAGCAATCGCGCGGCCCCCTCTTTGAAAACCGCTCAGTCCCTTCTCCCCTCCGCCTAGATCGCCGGCGGCATGCTCAACCCCTCCCTCCGGCGCCGAGATCTCCCCTGCCCCGAAATCAGCCGCCCAGCCCGCGACACACCCCTGTTACGGCCGCCTACATCTCACCATAGCCTTTCGTCCCTACTCCCCGGTGCCCTACTCTTCCACCATCACCACGCCAAAGCCAACATCCCCAACCTCTACCAATACCCCGAAGACAGCCACCTCAAAAAGGCCAGGACCTCTCAT
>CM061141.1:286628038-286695035 GCA_030789695.1 Scilla litardierei
CATGCCCCGCTTCCCAAAATGGGTGCGAGGACGAAACGAAGGTCTGCATGTACCGGAGCTGTGAGGCTCGGGCCCAATAAGCGTCTGTAGAGATACTATTTAATTACATGTTCTTGCATATAAAGTTCATAACAATAAGATAAGAGTACTCGAAGGGAAACTGCATTCATTGATAAAAGAGATAACATCCAGCATTATGTCAAGTCTAGTAAAAGAAGCCCAAGCATGGCTACAACTGCAAAAAAGGAAACTAATGGTGCGACGCACCCAACCTAGACAAGAAGTAAAGTGGTGCTACGCACCCCAAACTAGAAAACACCAAAACCTCCGAAGGATAGCAACGGTGAGGAACCCCTAGGTCTGGTCCTCGTCTGGAACGTACTCCGAGTCAACGCCCTCTGACTCCAAGTCCTCAAGTAAAGCCGGCTTGTCTGTATACTCCGTCTCAGTTCCTGACATACAACTTCCAAGAGAAAGAAGTTTTACGTCAGGTAAAGTCTACAAGGGAAAGGTGAGAAGACTCTACTGTAAGTGTAAATGAATTTAAAGAAAACATTTTAAGGTTGATTTCATGAGATGCAACAGCATTGCATTTATACATATATGCAAGGAAAGTAAAAACTGTAGGGATCATCTAACCCTTGCAATACTAACAACATTCACTAGAGGGGGGTGAATAGTGTAATGCAATAAAATTGTCAACTTAAAATTTAACTTGCAAATGCGTAATTATAAATGCAAGAGGAATTAAAAGGCACAATCAATCCAAACGCAAACACAAAGTTTTACCCTGGTTCCCCAAACTTGGGTACATCCAGCCATACCAATATTCACTATAATCCCACACAGAGAAGTGAATACAAATCTCACAAGGAGATACCCCACAAAGAGGATTTATGCCATACACAAGGATCTAATCAATCCTACACGAGGATCAAGACTCCCACACAGAGAATCACTAACTCCCACTCAGAGAATTAGGGTTAGCCCTACACTAGGATACTAAACTCCCACAAAGAGAGTTACTCCCACAAAGAGAGTATCCTAAGTCCCATAAAGAGACAACCTCCCACAAAGAGAGAACCTCCCACAAAGAGAGAAAGTTGTAATTCCCACAAAGAGAATTAGAGACATAAATTACACCAAGTAAAATAAATACTCTTACATATGCCTTGAGATGCTTACTCATCAATGGATGCAAGGCATGGACGAGGATCTCCAAGTGTTGAGATATGCTTGAGAGCACTTGGAAGATTTCCCTTGAGCTGGGCTTCAATGCATGAAGAAAGATGAATGCTCAATAGAGGGAAATGAGGGAGCTTGAGAGTAGCTTATTGATCTCTTGAGATTTTCTATAGAGTCAAGAGTTATCAAGTGTTGTTGAGAGTTCTCAAGAGATGGCAGCACACTCCAATATATAGGAACGACTATAATCTGAGCCAGGACAGTCGATGATGAAGTCAATACAGTCGACTGACAAACAAGACAGGCGCCTTTTAATCCTTCAGCAGGCGACTGCTGCAGGGGATGGAACGAAACAGAGAGCTGCACTCTTTCTCCAATTCTTCGCACAGGCGACTGATGTTAATACTATAGTCGACTGTCAAATAGTCAGGCAACTGTACATTCTTCATTAGTCGTCTGCAGTATAAAATGGAGAAACAACAGAGAGATGCAGAGAATGCACTTACGCTATACAGGCGACTGATGACCAATCTCCAGGTGACTGTACAAATACAGGCGACTGTAAACTGATCGACAGACGACTGTGCGTAAGGCTCAAGTTTGAGTCAATTAAAATGTTGACTTGAGCTGTGCATGTCAGGCGACTGTAGAAGGATCTATAGGCGACTGGAAATCACCCAGTCGACTGTGTTCCCTTCAGAAGGCGACTGACGGAAAGCCAGAGACTACAAATGATTCTTTGGACAGAGTGAACATATTGGGTTAGATTCTATGATAATCCTAAGGTTCACTAAGATGGTCAAATGGATATGCATGATAAGTAAACCATCTAGCAAGGCATTACGATAACCTAGACTCAAAAAAGAGAGAAAGAAAATAAAGTAAATTACATGGATTACAATGCTTTCTTTAGAGTCTAAGTCTTAAATCTTGATGCCTTGATTGCTCTCTACCATCTCCAAGCTTTGGCACTCCTTGAGTCTAAGCTTTGGCTCTTCTCCACTTGATGTCCATCATTGCACCAAGTGATTAGTCTCCAAGAAAGATATTCTAGAGATAAAACTGAGAGACTAAAACATGAGAGTCATTAGCAACAACATAATGTTGTTATCATCATCAAAATAAGATTGGTATGAAACACCAATACTCAACAATCTCCCCCTTTTTGATGATGACACACATTATGTAAATCATAAAGAAATAAAGCACAATGCTAATGATCTCCCCCTACTTATATGGACCAATTACATAATTAGCTACACAATGGTAAATACTCATAATTCAATAAAAACATGGTGGCATATAATAGGCATGGATTACATAAACCAATTGTAGACCAAATGTAAGATACAATATCATACAAACATGCAAGGTTTATCTAATTCCATATATCTCTCTATTGGATATTGGACTCCCCGGATTTGGTTTTGGATGATGAACAAACATAAATATATCGTGAACTAACAACTTGTGAGCGCAGTTATGGAGATCGTCGCCAAATTCATATGAATATCAATTACAACATCTCGAGACTTCTCAAAGCACGTGATCGTATGCCTAAAGCTTTGTTGAAGCTTATGGACCTTTTTAAAAGTCATGAAGATTCGATTGAAGCTATTGAAGACGGTATCGTCAAGTTTTATTTATAGTCTTTAAGCTTCTATCGTAGAATGTTAAGCCTTGAGTAGGTCTTACGGTTTAAATCTTCATAACACTCATATCTTAGCTCTAGGATCTTAGTAGAAGTCCATACAAACTTTCCCGAAGCTTCGCGCTTCGATTCGCGACTTCTTATGCATGTTAGTTGGTTCAAGAAGAAGAACTGACCGACTAGATGGTGATCTAGTCGGTCGGCAAAGCTTCTTGGACCGACTAGTTTTTGGCAGTTAATTCTAAGCTCTTTACTGTTTACAGTTAGTCGGTCTAAGTTGACTCACTGACCGACTAGCTTGTGAACTAGTCGGTCAGTGATGCTTCTGTGACCGACTAGTTGAGCTTTCCCTGTACATGCACATTTGAGCCTGAGCTACTGTTTATAATTAGTCGGTCTGTGTTCTTTGATCGACCGACTAGTTGATAAACTAGTCGGTCAACTTTCCTTCTTGGACCGACTAGTTTAGCTGTACTGTACATGCCAATTTTCACCTGACTTACTGTTTATCGTTAGTCGGTCTATGCACATTTGGAGACCGACTAGTTCATGAACTAGTCGGTCAACATTTGTTCTTGGACCGACTAAATCAATTTGTGCTCAGACTTCAGTTTTATCTCTTAGTCGGTCTCAGTTAAGTAACCGATCGACTAGTTGTGAAACTAGTCAGTCAGCTACTCTTCTTGGACCAACTAGTCCCTTTTTTCTGTGCTTCGACCTTTTGGCTGTTCTTCCATTAGTCAGTCTATGTTAAATGTCCGACCGACTAGTTGATGAACTAGTCGGTCGGTGGTTGTTCTTTGACCGACTAGTTGGATTCAGAAAAGAGCCGTTGGAGCATTTAATGACTCGAATTTCTTTCTCTCTCTCCTCTATCCTATAAATACTTGTTGAGCTACATTCATTGCACTCAAGGCTGATATTATTGCAAGTTTAGAGATCAAGAGAAATCATTCCAAGCTCATTCAAAGCTCATTCATTCCATTCAATAATCTCTCCCCACTCTTACTTCCAAAGAGAGATTCATTGAGTGTGAAGCCTTCCAAGCCAAGTGCTTGATTCTAGGTCACCAACATCCCCATAGCTCTCCATCGCTGATCTACATCTTGGAGCTAGGGTTTGGTGCCACTTCTTCTTCTTCAAAATCATCTTTGCCCTAATTCGTAAGTATTACTCAAGGCATAAGTATTTTGTCGGTAAGAAGTTTTGTTTCATTTACTTTCATATTGTAATTGGTTCACTCTCGGTTGTGAGAGTGGTTGTGATCCCGGGTTGTGGGAGTCACAAATTTCTTTGTGTATGATTTGACTTGTGAAGGTTTTTCACAAGTATTTCATAGTGGAAATCTTGAGTTAGGGTTTCTAACTCAAGTATCCGGAGGGGATCCGGGTGTTTGGGACGTAGGATCATCAGGAACAAGTCGGGGAGACTTGGGTGGATCCGAACCCAGTAATATCGTTGTTTGCGATTGTTTCTTTGTTGTCTAACATTTACTTTTCCGCATTGTTTGGTAGAGTTTGCAAGTAATTAGGAATTAGCCTCTTAATTATTTTAAAGTACTATTTACCCCCCTCTAGTACTTGTGCAGTAGCTTAGCAGGGCATTACATTTGGTATCAAATCCAAGTCTATAGCTATGTCTGCCAACGACAACAAGACCGTTTGTCCACCCTCCGACTATAGCACCTTCAAGAACCGTGAAGGAGCGTCTTCGGTAATGGAAGGACATTCCTCAACAAGGCCTCCATTCTTCGACGGTACCAACTACGGGTACTGGAAATGCCGGATGGAAACTTTCCTCTGGAGTGCTTCACAATGGAGGACCACGATGAAAGAATATGTCAAGCCCACCGAAGAAGATTTCGAGAAATGGACTCCCGCGGAGGTTGCCGCGGAGGTAAGCAATGCCAAGGCAATGAACGCCTTGCAATGTGCTTTGGAGCCCGAGTATTTCAACAAGATATGCACATGTAAGAGTGCATATCAAATATGGAACTCCATCCTCATATTATATGAAGGGACGAGTAGGGTAAGAGACTCTAAACTCGTTGTTGTTAATAAAGATTACGAGATGTTTCATATGCAACAGGGTGAGAAGATGAAGGAGTATTATGCTCGTTTCGTCGACATCATAAACGAGTTAGAGGCTCTCGGCAAATCCTACACCCAAAAGGAGAAATGTTCGAAGCTTATCGAAGGACTTCCTTCGAGTTGGGAAAAACGTACCTTCGCCATCGAGGAAGGTAATGATATGAACAAGTATACCGTTGTTCAACTAATGGGTACTTTAATGTCATACGAGGTACGCAAGGATACCAAGTTGAAGTTGCAAAAAAAGATGAAGACCTACCTAAAGCAAGACGAGCCAAAGAAGAAGGCTATTGCTTTCAAGGCCGCTCCATCCACATCCACATCAACCGATGATGAAAACTCGAAAGACGAGTTGGACTTGGAGTCCATGGCACTCATGGCCAAGAAGTTCAACCGGTTCTTCCGGAAAGGTAATTTCAAAAACAAATCGAAGTTCAATTCATCTAACGCCTCCTCTCCTTTGTGTTTCAAATGCAACAAGCCAGGACACATGAAAGCGGAGTGTCCTCTAAACAAGCAAAATGAGAAGTGGAAGGCGCCTAAATTCGACAAGTCCAAGAAGTACAAAAAGGGGTACAAAAAGGGGCTTGTCGGGGCAACCTTCACCGACTCCGAGGATTCCTCAAGCGGAGAGTCGGACGATGAGCAAGTGGAGCAAGCACACATGTGCTTCATGGCAAGAGAGGAGCATGATCAAGGATCTTCCTCTTCCGATGATAGCGACAACGAAGGCGATGAGGTAACTATAGATGACCTTAGGAATGCTAATTCTCAATTGTGGTCTAAGTATACTAAATTAGTAAATAGGTATACTAAAGTAAAAGATGACTTAGCTAGCATTCAAACCTCGCCTAAAACTATCATCACCAACAACGACACCGTTGTTGAAGGGTTGAAGAATGAGATTGTTAATCTCAAGACTCAACTTGAACATGTTAGCATTGAGGATCCGGAGGAACACAAAATAGCGGATTTGGCTTCTCAAAACTCGACTTTGAGTATTGAGAATGAGAAGCTTAAATCTCGTGTTTATGTGCTCACATCGCAAGTATCCACTTTGGATGCTTCTATGCGTTCTCTCACCGAGAAATATGAGAACACATTAGCCCGAATCAATGAATTCAATAAGGGTAAGGGCCATTTGGATAATATCCTAAATGTCTTACTTCCGGCCAAACACCACATTATCTTGGGGTATACGATGGAAACTTCATCCAAATCGGCCACTACTTTTGTTAGGCCAACTTCCGGTGCTTCGACGAGTGGTAGCAAACACTCTATTGGTAGTTCATATACCAATGGTGCTTCCACCTCGTCCACACCCTCTTTCGGAAAGAAACCCACTTTGGGTGGACCTCCAAAGAAGGGGCATGCTTATATGTACACCAATACTATGCCACGTAGGAACACACGTCCTACTCCACCGGCTCACACATATGATGATTTCTATGCTACACGTTCACGGGCACGTGCACACAATGTGAGACACCCTCATGCACATGTTCCTCCACATGCATATGTACACCCACATCATCGTATGAATAATTCTCATAATGCACCATTCCATCATGTTCCTTATGCCTATCCACGTCATTCATCACGTAGAAACCAACAACGCATGCATGCACCCAATAGGATGAGGGCTCCCAAAATATTCACAATTTGGATCCCAAAGGACACAAGCATGGATGAAAAACAAGTTTACATGAATGCTTATTTTTCGAATGTTGTGCATAGTAGAAATTATGTGGGGAAGTCTAAGTCCAATTGGACTTGGCTTCCAAAGGTCTAATCTTTTGGACCCAATGACCTTGGGTACCATGATATGAAATTTTCTATCTTTAGGTACTCAAGGAAAATAAAAAGAAAAGGAGCAACAAATTTAAATTTAGCTCCAAGGGGAATTGGATACTCGATAGCGGGTGTTCAAAACACATGACGGGTGACGCTCAATTGCTCTACGGAGTGGTTCCCATTGCAAATGGAAACCGCGTCGTATTTGGAGGCAACGAGAGCGGAACCATCATAGGTGTTGGTAAAGTGGGTAATCCTTCTAAACCCCTTATATGTGATGTTTACCTTGTTAAAGGATTAAACCACAATCTCATTTCAATAAGTCAACTTTGTGACAAAGGTTACAAAGTTAACTTTGCGAAAGGAATGTGCCATATTTTAAGAAAAGATAATAATGAATTATTGTTTTCCGGCACATGCCATAAGGATATATACATCCTAGATCTTCCAAGATCGCATGAACAATGTCTTATTGCCAACACAAGTGAACAACACTTATGGCATCGACGTTTTGGTCATGTGAACTTTGGAACACTATTTAAGCTTTCCAAGTTAAATTCTATTAGAGGCTTCTCTAAGCTTGTCTTTCAAAAGAAAAGCTTTTGTGACTCGTGTCAACGAGGCAAGCTTCCAAAATCTTCATTTAAACCAAATAAAAGCATTTCTTCTAAGCGGCCACTAGAGCTTTTACATCTAGATTTATTTTGGCCAACTAGAGTTGCTTCATTAGGTAATGCTAGATATGGACTTGTCATCGTTGATGACTTTTCTAGGTTTACTTGGGTATTTTCATTATGTAATAAAAATGAAGCTTTTGAAAACTTCACAATTTTTTTAGAAAGTACAATATCTCTTAGGAACCACCATTGTCACTATTCGTAGTGATCATGGAGGTAAATTTGAGAATGAGTCTTTTGAGACATTTTGTGATGAAGTTGGTATTACACACACCTTTTCATTCCCTCGTGCACCTTCTCAAAATGGGGTTGTTGAGAGAAAGAATAGGACGCTAGTGGAATGTGCTCGCACTATGCTTGATGATAGCCAACTTGGCCATCAATTTTTGGCGGAAGCGGTACATACCGCTTGCTATGTGTTTAATAGAATACTTTTGAGGCCCGGCACTAAACAAACTTGTTATGAATTGTTGTTTGGTAGGTTGCCTCAAGTTAAACATTTTCGTGTTTTTGGTTCGAAATGTTTTATTAAGAACACGTATGGTAGTTTGGACAAATTCGATCCAAGATCCGATGAGGGGATTTTTGTTGGGTATTCCTCACATAGCAAAGCCTACCGGATATTCAACAAACGAACCTCAACGATCGAGGAATCACTTCATGTTTCATTTAATGAAGGATTTGTTCCAACGGGAATTACTAATGATGATGACTCTATGGATGTCTTATGTGATTCAATTGGTAATTCTAACTCTATTAATTCTTTTGATTCTATTGATACTAACCCGACTAATGAAGTTGTTAAGAATGTTCCTAGTGATCAAGGTATTCTCAAACGGCTTCATACCATTCGTGACCATCCTCATGAGCAAGTCATTGGCAATATCCATGATAGTGTCAAGACGAGATCGCAAGTGAACTACTTCGCTCATTGTGCCTTTGCCTCCTCGATAGAGCCAAAGAATGTTAATGAAGCGTTCGAAGATAGTGCTTGGATCTTAGCCATGGAGGAGGAACTCATTCAATTCGAGAGGAATGAGGTTTGGGAGCTTGTTCCATTGCCATCGAAGAACCACACCGTCATAGGGACAAAGTGGATCTTCAAGAACAAAACCGACGAAAACCAAGTCGTCGTCCGGAACAAAGCTCGGTTAGTTGCTCAAGGCTACCGTCAAGAGGAAGGTATTGATTTCGAAGAATCCTTCGCTCCGGTAGCTAGATTAGAATCAATTAGATTACTATTATCTTTTGCATGCCATAAGGATTTTAAATTATTTCAAATGGATGTAAAAAGTGCATTTTTAAACGGAGATGTTGTTGAGGAAGTTTATGTTTCTCAACCTCCGGGTTTTATAAATGAAAAATTTCCAAATCATGTTTTTAAACTTAAGAAAGCTCTTTACGGTTTGAGACAAGCTCCTCGAGCTTGGTATGACCGTCTAAAGAATTTTCTTTTGGATTTAGGTTTTAAAATGGGAGAAGTTGATTCCACATTATTTGTTAAGTACTCGAATAATGATATAATTTTAGTTCAAATATATGTTGATGATATCATTTTCGGTGCTACTAACTTTGCTCTTTGCGAAGAGTTTTCTAATGTGATGAAGGATCAATTTGAGATGAGCCACATGGGTGAGCTCAAATATTTCTTATGTCTCCAAATTTGCCAAATGGACGATGCAATCTTCATCCACCAAACGAAGTATACGGTGGAGTTTCTTAAGCGATTTGGAATGGAGAATGCCTCCGGGAAAAAGACTCCAATGAGCACGACTACGCATCTTGATAAGGATACGGGCGGTAAAGATGTAGACATTCGTCTATATCGAGGTATGATTGGAAGTTTACTTTATCTTACTGCAAGTAGGCCCGATATTATGTTTGCCGTATGTGTATGTGCTCGTTATCAGTCTCAATCTAAGGAGTCTCACTTAGTAGCGGTAAAGTGTATTTTCCGTTATTTAAGTTATACACTTGATTTTGGATTACTTTATCCAAAATCTAGCACATATGAGTTAATCTCATATAGTGATGCCGATTATGCGGGATGCAAATCCGACAGGAAAAGTACTAGTGGCACTTGCCATTTTATAGGAAATTCTCTTGTCTCTTGGTTTTTCCAAGAAACAGAATTCCGTATCACTTTCAACCACCGAGGCGGAATACATTGCCGCAGGTGCCGCGTGTGCTCAAGTTCTTTGGATGAGACACACACTTAAAGACTTTGGTATAAACTGTGATACTTGCCCTATCATGGTGGACAACCAAAGTGCAATATGTCTTTCCAAGAACCCGGTACACCATTCCCGTTCGAAAGACATAGATGTCCGACACCATTTCTTAGATGATCATGTTGCTAAAAAGGACATCATATTAGTGTACGTTGAAACCCAGAAGCAAATCGCCGATATTTTCACGAAACCCCTAAAGGAAGACTCCTTTGTGCGGTTGCGTCGAGAATTGGGGATTATTGGTGAATCCGAGATATAGGATTCATTTTTATTCAATATTCTTGCATGCTATTCTATTCATTATATTTGCTCATGCTTGAAGTATTGAAATTTTCTGGATTTTTGTTGAATTTTTGGAATTTTCGCTCGATTTGTGCGTAATCGTCAAATTTCAGATTTTCGATGTTTAATGGGGTAGTATAATGATTAATGAGAGTATTTTGATGTTTCATCCAAGTGTGATTAGGAGAGAAATCAAATTTCAAAGATTTTCAATTTTTGAACTCTCTTAGTCGGTCCAAGTTCATTTGCTGACCGACTAGATTCAGTTCTAGTCGGTCAGTGAATGAGCTTAGACCGACTAAATCTTGTCAGGAAATTTTCCTTCAGTTACTGTTTACAACTAGTCGGTTCAAGCTCATTGACCGACCGACTAGATCGTGATCTAGTCGGTCAGTGCTTGAACTGTGATAGACTAGTTGTGCCAGGGACTGAATCGTCTTTTGGCTTCTAATCGACTTATATCCTCATCCGATCGAATTCTTTCGCGTTTAGTCGATCGATCTCAGCCAAAGCCCCCGACCCTTCGACTTCCACTCCCTCTCCGATCGTCCTCCGGCCTATTTCCGACCATCTCCGGCCGATCTCTCTAGGGTTTCTCCTCTACACTCTCTCCTATCCCTAGTTCTAGGGTTAGATTCTTTAGCTCCTGTGCTTAGGTTAGGGTTTAGTTCATTTCGGCTAGGGTTTTAGCTTGCTTAGGGTTTGTGATTTTTGATCTCTTGTTTGATTGCTTCGTGTCGTGCCGTGCTTATGGCTCGTACACGAATCCCGATCCGTCCTACGATCCCATCGCCGATGACCGTAGAACCATCCCCTACGGATCCCGACCAACCCTCGCAACCTAGACGCCGATCTAAGCCTACCCAACCCTCGTCGTCTTCGCCTCCTCTCAAGAAGAAGAGGACGACGACCGCCAAGCCTAGAGGCCAACCCAAGCCTAAGCCCAAGCCCAAGGAACTTGCGTCTCCCTCCTCTTTCCATACGCCTACGGATTCCGATACGGAGTATAGACCCGAGACTGAGACTCATAGGGACCCCTCACCTCCTCCTAGGCAGCCTGAGTCTAGCTCACGTACCCGTACCCGTCAGCCTAAGGGAAAGGCTCCGATGCCGGTAGGCGGTGTCGATATCTCGTTGTGTCGCGAAGACCCTCTGTGTCTCACGGCTTACAACCGTATCGAACACTGCCCACTGCTTCTGGAGCATTTCGTCCAGTTCAGTGACTTCCTAGGCCTCGCCGATCGTCTTTCGTCCTCCTGTCTTCTCGATTACCTTCGATATGACCCGAAGGCGAACCCTCACCCCTACCCTCGTTTAGTGAAACTATTTTATGCCAACTGCGTCCGGGGTCAGTACGATGCGACCCACTCGATTGAGACGACTGTCTTAGGGACTCCTATAGTCCTCACGACAGAAATCTTAGGAGAGATTTTGGGTATCTCCTCGTCTGGCCTCCTTCCCTCCGATATATCTGTTGATGACATATCCTCTCTTAATCAGGTCGTTCTCTCTCAGATCTTCCATGAGATTCCCCCCGCCATGATTGGCGTTCCCTCCAAATCCTTCAAGCCTATCGCCTGGGTCCTAAATTTGATTCTGAAGTCGTGCTTGCTTCCTAAGTACGGCTCCTCCTCTCTACCGTCCCAGCCTTTCTTGAAGTTGATATATGCTATTTTCATGGGGAGCTCGATTAACTGGGCTCACATTATACTCGATAAGATGGACTCTTTCGAGTGTATTCACAAGTCCACGAAGTCGGCTCATATCCCCTTCCCGTGCTTGTTGACTCTGGTATTTCGTCACTTCCATGTCACATTGCCTCCTGACGATGAGCGTCCACTTGGTCCTCCCCTGAACATGACGGCCGTCAAGAAGTCTCTTACGGCGCTCCGTCACGTTCAGAGGACGACACCTTCAGCGTCCGCCTCAGCCTCTGCCTCAGCTGCTCCCTCTTCCACTCTTGTCGAGCTCGTTCGTTCTCTGCGACGTTTGGAGTCTCGTCAGGCTCGTTCTGAGGAGATTCTCTGCCGTATAGCTCGTCACCTTGATATTGAGGTCCCTCCGTCTTTTTCTGACGAGGATGAGTTGGATGAGGAGGACATTGAGGAGCTTGCTCGTGCTTCTACTCGTGCCCCCGAGGGCACTTCTGGTGATGCTGCTGCTGCTTTGTCTGCTGGTGCCCCCGAGAGCACACCTGTTGCCACCGCTCCTACGGTGGATGCTTCGACTGGTGCTCCCGAGGCCACTACTGTTGCTGCTCCAGAGATTTCCACTTCTGCCGCTCCCGTGGACACTACTGATGACCCAGTGACCACCTCCGCTCCTGCAGAGCCTGCTGCTGCTGCAGATCCTGCCGATTCCTCTTGAGCTTCCTTGAGGACTCTCCGATGCTCCTTGGATGATACATCTAGTGTGTGTGAGTTTGGGTAGGATAGAGTGTGGTTCTTGATGTTTTGATGTATTTTGATGTACGTTGGATGGATGTCGATATGTTTTTTGTGATACTTCCATATATGCTGTATTCTGAGATATATGATGTTGTATTTTGATCTCCGATCGTTGGATCGCTTTCTGGATATCAGTGATGTATATTTTTGATGTTCTCTGGTTCATACTTATATATATATACATCGCAGTTGACATTTCATTCTATTGTGCACATTATATAATTTTTTTATGTCTCTGATGTTTAATTTCGTCGCTCGACGATATTAACTTGGTTAAATAGATTTCACTTTATGAAAACATAGAATTGTTTTCCATGCACTAAATTAACTAAGAATGTTGATATTGGAGAGTATATTCCATAACTCAATCCGAAAAATTGATTTGAGTTTTTGATGATTTCGTTTTACGATTTTCGGCTATGGTATCATTGACACGCCTTGATTTTATTCGTATTTTTCTTTGGTGTCACTTGAGCCGTGGTCGTATTCTACGACTCCCGTGCTTTTAATTTGAAGCCATTGTTGTTGTCGTTGATATCCTCCCGCTCTTTTTGCTTATGCCAAAGGGGGAGAGATATAATAATAACGATGTGCTAAATGATAATTTAAAGCATTATTCCAAGAATCTAATTTGATATGTTAGATTCATGGGGAGTTAAGATATATAAATGGATTTTCAAATCCGATATTTCAATAACCAACATTTGTTATTCGATATTTCAATAATCGATTCTCATTTATATACTTTACTCGTCTGCTTGATGCGTATTATTATTGTTTAATTTGGAATTAACATGTCATCAATGCAGGGGGAGTAAGTAAATTTCATTTGAATTATAATTGTTGATTATTATTTATGTTAGTTTGTCATCACCAAAAAGGGGGAGAATGTTGGATATTGGACTCCCCAGATTTGGTTTTGGATGATGAACAAACATAAATATATTGTGAACTAACAACTTGTGAGCGCAGTTATGGAGATCGTCGCCAAATTCATATGAATATCAATTACGACGTCTCGAGACTTCTCAAAGCACGTGATCGTATGCCTAAAGCTTCGTTGAAGCTTATGGACCTTTTTAGAAGTCATGAAGATTCGATTGTAGCTATTGAAGACGGTATCGTCAAGTTTTATTTATAGTCTTTAAGCTTCTATCGTAGAATGTTAAGCCTTGAGTAGGTCTTACGGTTTAAATCTTCATAACGCTCATATCTTAGCTCTATGATCTTAGTAGAAGTCCATACAAACTTTCCTGAAGCTTCGCGATTCGATTCGCGACTTCTTGTGCATGTTAGTTGGTTCAAGAAGAAGAACTGACCGACTAGATGGTGATCTAGTCGGTCGGCAAAGCTTCTTGGACCGACTAGTTTTTGTCAGTCAATTCTAAGCTCTTTACTGTTTACAGTTAGTCGGTCTAAGTTGACTCACCGACCGACTAGTTTGTGAACTAGTCGGTCAGTGATGCTTCTGTGACCGACTAGTTGAGCTTTCCCTGTACATGCACATTTGAGCCTGAGCTACTGTTTATAATTAGTCGGTCTGTGTTCTTTGATCGACCGACTAGTTGATAAACTAGTCGGTCAACTTTCCTTCTTGGACCGACTAGTTTAGCTTTACTGTACATGCCAATTTTCACCTGACTTACTGTTTATCGTTAGTCGGTCTATGCACATTTGGAGACCGACTAGTTGATGAACTAGTCGGTCAACATTTGTTCTTGGACCGACTAAATCAATTTGTGCTCAGACTTCAGTTTTATCTCTTATTCGGTCTCAGTTAAGTAACCGACCGACTAGTTATGAAACTAGTCAGTCATCTACTCTTCTTGGACCGACTAGTCCCTTTTGTCTGTGCTTCGACCTTTTGGCTGTTCTTCCATTAGTCGGTCTACGTTAAATGACCGACCGACTAGTTGATGAACTAGTCGATCGGTGGTTGTTCTTTGACTGACTAGTTGGGTTCAGAAAAGAGCCGTTGGAGCATTTAATGACTCGAATTTCTTTCTCTCTCTCCTCTATCCTATAAATACTTGTTGAGTTGCATTCATTGCACTCAAGGCTGATATTAATGCAAGTTTAGAGATCAAGAGAAATCATTCCAAGCTCATTCAAAGCTCATTCATTGCATTCAATAATCTCTCCCCACTCTTACTTCCAAAGAGAGATTCATTGAGTGTGAAGCCTTCCTAGCCAAGTGCTTGATACTAGGTCACCAACATCCCCATAGCTCTCCATCGCTGATCTACATCTTGGAGCTAGGGTTTGGTGCCACTTCTTCTTCCTCAAAATCATCTTTGCCCTAATTCGTAAGTATTACTCAAGGCATAGGTATTTTGTCGGTAAGAAGTTTTGTTTCATTTACTTTCATATTGTAATTGGTTCACTCTCGGTTGTGAGAGTGGTTATGATCCCGGGTTGTGGGAGTCAAAAATTTCTTTGTGTATGATTTGACTTGTGAAGGTTTTTCACAAGTATTTCATAGTGGAAATCTTGAGTTAGGGTTTCTAACTCAAGTATCCGGAGGGGATCCGGGTGTTTGGGACGTAGGATCACCGGGAACAAGTCGGGGAGACTTGGGTGGATCCGAACCCAGTAATATCGTTGTTTGCGATTGTTTCTTTGTTGTCTAACATTTACTTTTCCGTATTGTTTGGTAGAGTTTGCAAGTAATTAGGAATTAGCCTCTTAATTATTTTAAAGTACTATTCACCCCCCCTCTAGTACTTGTGCAGTAACTTAGCAGGGTGTTACACTCTCCCTATAGAGATATCTCTCCCCATATGCATATGTATATATCTCTCCCTCTAGAGATATGCTTACATAATGCATATATCTCTCCCCCTTGACATCGTCAAAAAGGTGGACATCAAATATATCCCCCTTTGTCATCTTAACCAAGATGATACAATATACAAGAAATGAAAGATATGTATGATACCAAATTTAAAAATTTAGTGGGTATCAATTCACTATCCCATGCTCCCCCTAGATCAAAGAAATGGTCAACTTTTGACTTCTAGGATCTAATACCAATTAAAATAAATGGAGCCATAGGCCTAATGTGTATCAAAGCAATAGATATGGAAAAAAATCAAGCTTCAAAGATACACACAGAATATTGCCAAAAACAAATATATCATGAAACAAGTTGGCAATATACAAACGGTTTGGTTTGAGATCAAAAACAACCAAATGTGAATAAAGATCTCAAATAACCTCCGAAATGAGAGTTAAAATATGTCTTAAAATAATTTAAACATATAATATATTAACTCCCCCATTGACTTACACATGGATAAAAAATGCATGTATGTCAACAAACCCCAAGGTCCCCATTTTCATGAAAAATAAGTTTGAAAATATTTTCAAAATCATGAAACACACACAAACAATGGGTATGCTAAAAAGTAAACATTCAAGCACAATACCCATGCAATATGCATATGTGTAAGGAACCTAAACATTAGGCAACCAAACCCAAGACGAGTTTGATTTCCTAATGTAATCACATGACGTGATCACATCCCTAACTAGAGAGTTAATGTAACTATCCCTCTCTTGCACACTAACCTTAATGGGAATCCATAATCTCAAGGATTTCCTAGGCAATAGTTTTGCCTTTGCAAGAGGGGGAGGGGATGTGGCAATGCTTAAGTGTAGAAACGAATTTCTTGGCATGCAAAGAATGAGGAATTTGCTTCTTAGCAAAAAAATGAAGATTTTTCATTCTTCCTCATTACCTCGTGATCTACATGCTTCTTGTTGATGTTATTGTTGTACAAGAAAGCATGGTGATTCTTCATAGGTGCTTTAGTAATATTTCTTATATTAGCACCATAAGAGGAATTAGAGGTGGGTTTGAGAACCATATTTTGAATATAACCCAAACATCCTCTATGATTTGCCGGATGTTGTTTTTCCAACAAATCGTGGAGTGAATGCCTAGAATACACAAAGCTTATGAGCTTACGGAATTCCTCTTCACATTTCAACGTAAGTTGTTGAATGTGAGCATCTAAGCTAAGGTTTTGAGCAACAAGTTTTTCATTAGAAAGGCTCAATTCCTTAACTTGAGAGAGAAGTGTGTCTCTCTCACAAGTGTCATAAACATGCTTTTCATCATGAATTACACTTGCAATATCTAGTTCATGCAATCTACTCTTAGCAATCTTATATTTTGCTTTTAATCTATTGTAAGAGTTGATGCACTTACTAGCCTTTTCGGAGACCAAGTCAAAATTGATCTTGAGCTCCTTGTATGAGATCTTTTCTTCCTCGATCTCAACAGCAACATCATCATCCTTGCTAAAGCTTGATGATGACTTGTCCTCCATAGCCATGAAGCACGAATCCTCATAGGAATTGTATGCGTCAAGACAAGCATCCAACTCTTCTTCATTTAATCTGGAGGGGATTGGTGTAGGAACATCAATGGCTACAAAGCATGCATGAGCATCCTCCTTTGTATCCACTTCTTCGTTACTTGAAGTGTCCTCACTTGAATCATCAAAGGTCCCGACAAGTCCCTTCTTTTGGTTCTTGGACTTTGACTTTCCTTTCCAATGCTTCTTCCCTTTACCCTTGTAAGTTTCTTTGTTGGGTTTGGAAGGGCATTCGGTGGACAAGTGACCTTTTCCATTGCAAGTGTAACAAGTAGGAACCTTGTTAGAATTGGAGGCAAACTTTGACAAAGACTTACCTTGCTTGCATTTGAGGAATGCTTTGAATTGCTCGGCAAGCTCCTCAATTTCTTCTCCACTTGCATCTTCTTGCTCATCTTCTTCACTAGGAGCTTCTCGATGGAATTTCCTCCTCCACTTGATTGGCTCCTCCTTGGCATGGAATGCAACCCCCTTTTGCTTCTCTAGCTTCTCGGGCTTTGTTGGTTGAATCTTCTTCTTGTGTTGAAGCTTCAATTCATACGCCATGAGATTACCAATGCACTCCTCAACGTTATATTTGGACGTCTCATAAGACTCCAAAATTCCGTTGGCCTTTAACTCCCAACGAGGTGTGTGAGAGTCAAGGATCTTCTCTACACGATCCTATTGGGAAATCAAATTCACGAGTCCCTCAAAAGCGTTCACGATCTCAGTGAACCTTATGAACATCTCTGAAATACTTTCGTCTTCCTGCATCTTAAACATTTCATATTTAGATCTAAACACAGTTTGTTTAGATTTCTTTGCCTTCGTTGTCCCTTCATGACAAATCTCCAAGGTATGACAAATATCGTTGGTCGTTTTACACATGGAGATGCAGTTGAACTCATTTGCTGAGAGAGCTCAATGTAATGCATTCATAGCTCTCTCATTGAACTTGATCGAGTCCTTCTCCTCCTTTGTCCTTGAAGTCGCGGGTGTAGTGGGCTTCTCAAATGGCACCTCCGTGATGTCCCATAGGTCTTGACCCTCCATGTAGATCATCATCCTGATCTTCCAACTTGGGTAGTTGGTTCCGTTGAAGAGCGGGGGTCGAACGGTTGAGTGACCTTCTTCATGAAATGCGGATGAGGCATTGAAAGCCATTGTTGCAGTATGCTTTAACGTCGCTCTGATACCAATTGTAGGGATCGTCTAACCCTTGCAATACTAACAACACACACTAGAGGGGGGGTGAATAATATAATGGCAATAAAATTGTCCAATTAAAATTTAACTTGCAAATGCGAAATTATAAATGCAAGATGAATTAAAAGGCACAATCAATCCAAATGCAAACACAAAGTTTTACCCTGGTTCCCCAAACTTGGGTACATCCAGCCACACCAATATTCACTATAATCCCACACAGAGAAATGAATACAAATCTCACAAGGAGATACCCCACAAAGAGGATTTATGCCCTACACAAGGACCCAACCAATCCTACACGAGGATCAAGACTCCCACACAGAGAATCACTAACTCCCACTCAGAGAATTAGGGTTAGCCCTACACTAGGACACTAAACTCCCACAAAGAGAGTTACTCCCACAAAGAGAGTATCCTAAGTCCCACAAAGAGGCAACCTCCCACAAAGAGAGAACCTCCCACAAAGAGAGAAAGTTCTAATTCCCACAAAGAGAATTAGAGACACAAATTACACCAAGTAAAATAAATACTCTTACCTATGCCTTGAGATGCTTACTCATGAATGGATGCAAGGCATGGAAGAGGATCTCCAAGTGTTGAGATATGCTTGAGAGCACTTGGAAGATTTCCCTTGAGCTGGACTTCAATGCATGAAGAAATATGAATGCTCAATAGAGGGAAATGAGGGAGTTTGAGAGTAGCTTATTGATCTCTTGAGATTTTCTATAGAGTCAAGAGTTATCAAGTGTTGTCCAGAGTTCTCAAGAGATGGCAGCACACTCCAATATATATGAACCCCATATCAAGCCCTAAAATCCAAGGAAACAGCCAAAGAAAGAATTCTGCAACGGCTAGAAATTGGGTAAAAACGACAGGAACAGTCGACTGATGATCAAAAGACAGTCGACTGATCAACGGCTAGAAAATATCCAACGACTATAATCTGAGCCAGGACAGTCGACTGATGAAGTCAATACAGTCGACTGACAAACAAGACAGGCGCCTGTTAATCCTTCAACAAGCGACTGCTGCAGGGGATGGAACGAAACAGAGAGCTGCACTCTTTCTCTAATTCTTCGCACATGCGACTGATGTTAATACTACAGTCGACTGTCAAATAGTCAGGCGACTGTACATTCTTCATCAGTCGTCTGCAGTATAAAATGGAGAAACAACAGAGAGATGCAGAGAATGCACTTACGCTATACAGGCGACTGATGACCAATCTCCAGGCGAAGGTACAAATACAGGCGACTGTAAACTGATCGACAGACGACTGTGCATAAAGCTCAAGTTTGAGTCAATTGAAATGTTGACTTGAGCTGTGCATGTCAGGCGACTGTAGAAGGATCTACAGGCGACTGGAAATCACCCAGTCGATTGTGTTCCCTTCAGAAGGCGACTGACGGAAAGCCAGAGACTCCAAATGAGTCTTTGGACAGAGTGAACCTATTGGGTTGGATTCTATGATAATCCTAAGGTTCACTAAGATGGTTAAATGCACATGCATGATAAGTAAACCATCTAGCAAGGCATTACAATAACCTAGACTCAAAAAAGAGAGAAAGCAAATAAAGTAAATTACATGGATTACAATGCTTTCTTTAGAGTCTAAGTCTTCAATCTTGATGCCTTGATTGCTCTCCACCATCTCCAAGCTTTGGCACTCCTTGAGTCCAAGCTTTGGCTCTTCTCCACTTGATGTCCATCATTGCACCAAGTGATTAGTCTCCAAGAAAGATATTCTAGAGATAAAACTGACAGACTGAAACATGAGAGTTATTAGCAACAACATAATGTTGTGATCATCATCAAAATAAGATTGGTATGAAACACCAATACTCAACAAAAACTGTGCAAAAAGTAAACGTGGCAGGGAATCGTCGTAGCATGTGCTATCGGCTATAAGACGAGACTACCAAGCGACTCGACACCAAGACTGTGTGACACCAAGCGACTCGACACCAAGAGGGTTCACACCTTCAGCTTAGAAAGTGGCCAAACTCTCTAACCTGGTGGCCGCTTAACCCTACCCCACCCCAAGTACTCAAGACAAGACTAGACGAGAACCACTCACTCTAGCTTGATGAGTGCCTCTATCCCCACAGGTTGCAGGGTCACTCACTCTAGCTTGGTGAGTGCCGAGCTTCCCGTAAGTTGTTCTGTACCAAGGATCACTCTCTCTGTCTTGGAGAGTGTTATTATTCCCCGCAGGTTCCAAGGACACTCACTCTAGCTCGATGGGTGCCAGGTTCCTGCAGGTTATCCATACAAGGGGGTCACTCTCTCTGTCTTGGAGAGTGCCCTATTGCCCGCAGGCTGTGTAAGACATTTCGTGAATGATGTTACATGGCATGACATGAATATAGTATGTTCTTTTCATTCTAGGGGGTCCACATGCGCGCACACACATAGATAGTTATTAGCATGACATTATAGAAATTTATACCTAGACTTCGTTGTCAAATCTAGGCTATCATGAGGGGGTCTCGGACGCTAACATTTCACGTTCGGTTCTCTTGTTCAATAATTTTCAATTTTAAGAAGGAAGTGTCCTAGACGTAGTCGTAACTATGCAAGTGGGGGCACTTGCCTGCGGTGGCAAGAATAACGTCTGTAGGAAGCGCCTCGTCGCGGGTAGCATTTCGGTCAAAGTCCGCTGTCACAAGTCAACGGTGGCGTCAGGACCAGTTTTAGCAAATCCTATTAATTTGTCTTTAAGTTGATCGTGGTTATCCTATCAGTTTCAAATCCAGTTTGATTGTTCAGCCTATCCGACGATTCTACCATATGTACACAGTTAAAAAGTCCGATCGTCGATCTACGGTTTCACAATGTTGTAAAGGAGTGAAAAGTAAATTTACTGTGTTAAGTTGCCGATTTTTATTTAGGTTTCAATGTCGTATGGTTTGGGTTGCTATAAGTAGAGGGACCAACCTAGTACGACGAACGTGCATGCATCTGACGTCGGATCTGGAACAGTGGCGGTGCTCGGTGTCCTCGACTGCAGGTAGCGTAGTAAGGATCGCCTCGTGATCGTTTCGACTGCGGGTAGCGTAGCGAAGCGGTACATCATCATGGTTACCTCGGTTACGAGTAGCGCAATGAAACTGAGAGTGGGAACGGCAACGGCAGCGACGTCAGGAGAGTGTGCGAGATCTGCGGCGTGCGTGGGCTCCTAGGGCGCAAAGGGGCTGTCGTAACAGTGGGAGGAGGAAGCGATGAGTGCATCGAGTAGAGAAGCGATGGCGGGTGCTCGAAAGTAGGGAGGTGCGGCCTTGGGTGGTTTCGTGGGTGTTTGAAGAGCCGGGTTACTTGCGGCTTGGTGAAAAGGAAGAGGCCAGGTTTAAATATATATGAAGGTCTCCTAGGTTTTTGGTTTGTGCTCGGAGGAGGAGAGAGTGACTGTAACGACTGGTTTTTCTATATTCGTGCTCGGAGCTGGATAACTATATGCATCTCATCTCCGTTATTTTCAGTACTTGTGGATGGATCTCCTGTGGGGGTTTTTAGCTCCAATAGGGGACTGCGTCAGGGAGACCCTCTCTCTCCGTATCTCTTTGTCCTTGTAATGGAAGCGTTCTCGCTACTAATGGCTAATGCGGAAGTTCTACAATCTATTCATCCAATGCGCCGATCAGGAGCTATATCACATCTCCTATTTGCTGACGACCTTTTGGTATTTATCCGGGCAAATCCTCATTCATTCAAGGGTCTCAAGGAGCTGTTACATAGATTCAACCAATTCACAGGGCTTCAGATTAATTGGGATAAAAGTTCAGCTATATTTAGTAAAGGAGTTCGGAATGCAGGTAATCTTTCTAACATTCTTGGTATTAAAATGGTTTCCTCCTTTAATGTTTATCTGGGTCTCCCCTTATCCTCAAAATACCCGAAAGCTTCACTGTTCGGCAGACTTGCTGATAAATGCAAAAAAAGGATTATAGGGTGGACTACCTCCCTCCTCTCTATCTCAGGAAAGATAGAATTGGTGCGTTCGGTCATTTATGGGATGGTGGCTTTTTGGATGTAGGCCTATTACATTCCACCATCTGTGATTCGTACTATCAACTCTATTTGTAGGAAATTTATTTGTGGTAAACTCAATATTTGGTCTTGGAAGGATATGTGTATCCCAAAAAAGGAGGGGGGAGTTGGACTTAGATCTCTTGAAGATTTAAATGTGGCTTCTGGCATCCGGCTTACTTAGAGAGTGCTTGCTACTAAAGGTATTTGGGCAGATTTTATGAGAAAGCATTATAGTACTATTAACTATGGTTTTTATTGTACTAAAGCAAGGCCGACTGATTCGGGTTCATGGAAGTTCTTACTGAAATGTCGCACTCATTCCCATTTGCTTATTAAACGTGTGGTGAAGGATGGTATGTCAACATCCTTTTGGTATGATAATTGGCATCCATCGGGGCCCCTATACCTGATTCAAGAGCCTCCCCAAGGGACTGAAATGGCTAGGGTAAGTGATTTCTGGGTGGGTACCAGTTGGAGTATTAATCCGGCCATTGATGGAATTCGGCATCTTCTTGCGAATTTATCTTTATGTGATGGCTCTGATGCTTGGAAATGGCTTCCTGGGCCGGTTTTCTCCTTAAGTTCCACATGGACTGGTGCTAGAACTCCCTATTCTTCTTTTGCTTACTATGATTCTATTTGGTTTGCTCACCAGGTGCCGAAATTTGGGCTCACATTACTAAAAGCTATTCGGAACAAACTTCCAACAAAAGATCTTCTCATTTCAAGAGGGATCATGTGTGACATTGATTGCGTCCTCTGTGATTCCAATACTCCTGAGAGCATTTCACATATCTTCTTTAATTGTGATTACTCACTATATATTATTACTAGATGTTTCTTGAAGTTGGGCTACCCGGGTCAATTTCCCAAATCTATTCAAGGAATTTGCGACCTATTTCATGCTATATATAGTAAGAAGGATCCTCTGAATGTTCTGGCCAGATTAGTCCTATCCTCTTCTGTTTGGCACATATGGAAGGAGCGTAATAGGCGAATATTTGAAAGCAAAAGTAAAAGTAAGACTGTGTTGTTTGATGAGATTGCGAATGACGTTAGAGCTGCTCTTCTTCAATTCGGTAAAGATGAGGCTTCGGATCCAGTTCCTTTCTCTAACTGGGGGTTTATGGATGCAAACTAGACGATCTAGTTTGGATTTTGTAAAAGTGATGTTTTTGTGTTGTACATTCTTTCGCTTAGCAGTTCTGTAGATAATAATTAGTAGAGGGTGACGGCGCTTGTGCCCTATCCCCTCTCTAATTAAAGTCTACTTGTAGCTATTAGAGCGACTTTGTAACCGTTTTGACTTCATTAATATAGACTAACTTATTCGCCATATATATATATATATATATATATATATATATATATATATATATATATATATATATGTCTTGGTGGATTTTCTCCTTACGTGCGATTTCCGTCTCCATAGCCTTCGCTTTCGTTCGTTTCGTTGTGATTCTTTAGCTTCTTCCTTAGATCGTTGGGTTTGGAGTAAGTCACTCATGACGAGCTTCATATCGCTCATATCTTAGAGATAGGTTGATCTTAGAAGCCGTAGGAATCTTCCCGAAGCTTCGCGCTTCATTTCGGCACTTTTCGTGCACGTTAGTTGGTTCAAGAAGGAGAACCAACCGACTAGATTCCAATCTAGTCGGTCAGGAACTCTTCTGGAACCGACAAGTTCATTAAATCAATTATTCAGGAGTTACTGTTTACTCTTAGTCGGTCTAAGAACAATCACCGACCGACTAGATGTGAAACTAGTCGGTCAGAACTTGCTCTCAGACCGACTAGTTCCTTTGATTAATTCCACCTAAGTTACTGTTTATCGTTAGTCGGTCCATGAACACTCACCGACCGACTAGGTCTCGAACTAGTCGGTCGACGGGCCTTCATAGACCGACTAATTCACTTCCCAGATTTCTTCCTTCTTTCGCTGTTTGGTTTTAGTCGGTCACAGTTGAACGACCGATCAACTAGTTTCCAAACTAGTCGGTCAGCCATCCTTCGTTGACCGACTAAATCACCCAGAAACCCTAGGTTTGCCCTAGCCGCCGCAGTTTTCCTATAAATAACCCCCGATCGTTTTCTTTTCTTTCTTTCGTTTCTCATGGCCATTTCCCTTCCCCTAGACCTCTGATCTTCCCCAACCTTCCTCTAGCCCTTCCTCCTTCCTCAAGAGCCCCTCTCACCCTCCATTTAGGCCGGCCTCCATGCTTTAGGCCACCTCCAACCCCCAAAACCCCATCAAACCCCATCAAACCCCATTTTCTCCAGATTTTCTCCCAGTTTCCAGATCTGAGCCGTGGTTCCCCGGATCGTTTCTTCCGTTGCCGTGCTTGCTTGGCATCGATCTTCCGCTTCATACGGTAGTGAATCGATCCTTTAATATTCTCATAAACCGTTTTGTGATTTTTGTTAAACCCTAATAAAACTAGGTTGGATATTGTTCTAATGTTGTTTTGTCATGGCAGCGATTCCATTCCGTAGAATAGAGTTGTGTGACGTTTTATCATCGATCGTCATCGTCGGTATTAGGCAAGTGAAACTTGCCACTTAGGATTTTAGGCCATGTTTTAGGCCATTTGCTTATTGTAGGCATAAAAGAGACTTGGCGACGAAATGATACTCGCCTAGGCGCTAAATTCAGGATCTAGCTTGACAACGAAGCTTGATCCGACTACTTTTCATTATTTGCACTCGTTGCCATCCATGCATCTTAACTGCCATGTTTAATACTTTAACTGTATGCCTTGCACTACTATTTGCCATGCCATGTCATCCATGTTGAATGTCGCATTCATAGCACACGCTACAATACTTGTGTTTCCTGGCTCGTGTTCCAGAAGTGGGCCACGTGTGTTGGTCGATAGCCAATGCCCGATCTACTTGTTTCCGGCTAGGCACCTGCTTTTTAGCGGGCACAACCCTATGCCAAATACACTTCCTGGCTCGTGATCCAGAAGCGAGCATTCCGTGTTCGGGGGTAATGCCCTGGCTCGATACACGTGGAGGGGTAGGGATAAGTGGTCACCTGAGCTTACGAGTTGGCCCGATCAGCCACTCTAGCCAGCAGACGAAATCTCTGTGCACGACGTGTTTACTTGACGTGATTTACTTGACTTGTACTTGTCCATGTTCATACTTGTAAAACTTATCATCCATGCCATACTTGCTACATGTTACTTGTTACTTGCACTTTACCTTACTTGTTACTTCCATACTATACTTGCCATGCTGTGCATCATACTATAACTGCTAGGTTGTTAGTTTACATTCCTTTCAGTTTCCTTGCCCAAGTCTCCTGTAGACTTGCTGACATGTGCCCCTTGCTCTTTTGGGTGACACATGTTAAATCCCGAGCTAGAGGTCGTTGCAGAGGACGTAGTGTTTGCTGAGCGCTGAGCCAATGGTTACCGAGGAGGAGTTTGTGGTCACTGGTGACCTGTCTTAGAGGCCGCTTGTGTTTTCTTCCTTTGTTTAGGTTTCCTGTTAGTTGTCGGTGCATGGCACCCTTGCTTGTATGTTGTACTTTGTTGGCCATGTTTGGGCCTTAGTTTTTCCTTTTGAGCCTGGTGGCTTTTCTGTGATATTGTAATTTATTTTATGGATATTCTTAGATTTAATAAATTACTTATTGTCTCATTTCCTTATTATTATCGTTGTCTTGTATTGCGTTGCAAGGACCTGCCAATTGAATTTTATACGCTTATCAGACTGCAGCTTCACAGCTCCACGTCTGAGCGGACCTCTTCACGTCTCGCCTTCCATTTTAGGGAAGCGGGGCGTGACTGGTTTTATTGGTGGCCCATGCAGGTCCATTTGCAAATGCGAACTATCAGAACAACGATAATAATTATAGAATGTCCATTAAATAAGTTAGAACATCCAAATTATAAGCCCGGAGTCTAGATTTTTAGCGTTCCTATGTCTTAGGTGGCCGGTAGGCGTGTTAGAGCACCTGTCCCAGCGTGGTAGGAAATCCATTAGGTCAGGACTATAGTAAGACTTAGTTAGACTTTTGTGCTGGCTATTTAGGGATCCCTGATTGTTTGTTGGACTCCATGCTAGTGATTGATATGATAGTTTTAAGAGTTACCCTAGTGGTTCCTGTCTAGCTCTGACCATGATAGACTCCTAGGAATTCTTTAGCCGTTCGCTTGGGTTCATTGATTTCGGGCCCAACAAAATATGATCTCGATTCTCTTAGAACCTTCCCTTAGGCCTCTAATATACTCTAGCCATTAGGAAGCCTTAGTGTTAAGTTTTCTTGACCTTTAGTCAACCGATGATTAGGACTCTCTGATTCAATCTTTCCCTGGTCACTACACTCCTGTGTTACTGACCGTAGGTTTTCATCGTAGTTTTCTTGAATCGTAATTTAGGTGCATTCATCACGCAAACCGCATTCATTGCCCTCGATTCACATGATCCCCTCATTACTATCATCGTTGATCTTTCAAATCATTTCCGTTGCAAATCTGGATTCTTCCAAAGTCGTTTTCAAATTTTTCCTTATTAACAGTTTCCACTCGATTTAAATTTTGTTTTAAACCTTCTTTTAGTATATTTCCATTACTTCCGTTTGAGCTAAAGATCATTCTTAGATTTTGAAGACTATTTGGTCGTAATTTTAAATTACTATCTTGTAACTATTTTTCTAACATATATCGTCCGCACTTGATTTTAAACTTTAGTTCTATTTTGATAATTCGATATACCACCTTTTCTAAATTGCGAAATTCATTTTAGCTATTTACCATACGTACTTTAAAATACTTCTTTCAAGATAAGTAGAACTCCGATTAATTTACGAATATATACTAATTATCAGTTTGTCGTACCCGTACTTCAAGTCTTTATACCAACCCATTCTTGTGGCAAATCCTAGTTTCCCCTAAAAGTATTTTCGATGTTCCTCTTTCGCTAAGTTTAAATTTGTTCGAAAACTTTTAATATATATATTAGATTTCATACTCTTTCGCCGACTTAAATTTATTTGTTCTTTTCTAAATATTGAAACTTTTGTCGAGATTTTTGATTATTAGTTTATAACATTTTCCAGCATATACCTTTTCATACCTATATAAATACCTTGCCCTTTTCATATACCAATTTTATTCTGAACCGTACTTTTGTTTTTCCTAACACGAGTTATAATTTTCTTTTCTTACTTATGCCATTAAAACTTATTCGAATACCGCATCGTGCTTACTTCTTATATACCTTTCAAGTCACATGGGACTTCAGCTTTCAGCAAGTCGATTTTATGCTCAACGTTTTCCCTATTCAGATTTTTGTAAAAATTACTTTTCGTAACCATTTCCTGATTTAGACCTCCATAATTCGGTTTTAAAGCTTTATTACTAGTTTAAAAAAATTCTATATATATCCTCCCACTTACTCCATACTACCAAGATGTTATTATCTTTTCATTCATCATACATATTTCTAAAGATGATTTCTAGAATGGAACTTCAATTATTTTTATATATCAGTACTATGTTCGTTGTGCTTGTGCGATAAGACCCTTGTATAAATCAGTTTCTGCTGGCGAATCCGGATTCTCTAAAATTTCTTTGAATACGGTTTATTTGGAATTTCTCTTCAGTTTTAAACTTGGAAAAACATTTGGCATGAGAATAAACCCTCTACACTATATTTGATCTGATTTCATTCCTTGAATCTCGAAACTTTTCCAAAATTTTTAAACTACTACCGCATAATATTTTTCTAACCTATGTCCTTAATGTTCGTGTAAATGATTTACTTTTACTCGTGATAGCTTTATATAAGCTAAATAAACCATTCGTCTTATTATGTATATACGACTCAAACTTATTTCGAACGGCTCATTTTATTGACTGGTTTCATACTCTTCGTTTTAACTTATATCTTTTACACACTATTTTCCATGTATCCTAATGGAGCATCATTACATCGTTACACGACCGTTCTCATGCTTTTCGATACTTCTATTCGTTACACTTTTGATTTCAGTTGCTTTCCTTTTGTCTAGCCAATAGAGCTTGTCGTCGCCCGTGTCAACCTTAATATAGTTTGGTGGGCCCCATTAGTGTAATTTGATGTGTCGTCGTAGTGTATTAAATTTCATGGTGTATATGAAGTTGTATGTGTGTTGGTATTGGTATATTGTGTGTAGGTAGTTATGTATTAGCTGCATGAGTATAAGTGTGATATACATATGATAGTATGATTATAATTGTTTGATTGGTATTACTTGTTTTTATGAGATGTCGTATGCGTGTATACCATGAGGTATACCCGACTACTGTATAACTTAACTAATGTATGAAGTAAATGTATTGATGTACCAATTATAGATGGATGGATATGGTATGAATATATGATACATGTATGTGACTATACGATGACTGCATTTATTAGGGAGAATATTGTAATTATAAGTGTGCTGATGTTTGTAATATTATTATGGTATATAAAGTGATTGAAATAGGTGATATTACCTGATTAAATATTAAGGGTGTTTGACATTATGATATGTATATGGTTAGGTTGGTAGATGTGTATGCATTAGAATAGTGTTGGTATATGTATGGATGCTGTGTTATGTGTATAGAATATTCGGCTATGATTTTGAGTCTCACTCAAGCTTGAGTGGGTATACTCTATGTACATTGGTGTATTTGTCTGTGATTGGTGTGAGGTGTTGGATGATGTATGTATAATGTTTGGATTGGTTGTGTCCGGTTGTGTTACGCACATGATTGTGGGACACTAAACCAGTATATAGTTATAGGTGTTGGTCTTGTGGTATAGTTATTTATTAGGGGGCTTGCCTACGTGAATATATATATGTGCTAGCTAAAACTAAGTGTGTCGATGTACTGAGTTTATAATTGTATGGTTTGTAAATATGAATGAAATGTTAGCGTGTGTGGGTGTGCACCATGCACGGGTAAGTATGTGCCTAATTATACGTATTGGTGACCATGGTATGTGTGGCGTGTCGTGAATATAGTTATAGGACTATATTCGAGGTAAATATATGGTGAAGTATCTGTGTGCGTTTGAATGACTATAAATTGTGAAATTATAATGATGGTGGAAGTATATTAAATATAATAACTTGAGTCTAGGATGGTGTGGTGTGGTTACATATGTTGACGTGTTTGGTATTGGATGTGTACTAGGAGATATAGGTAGTAGTGTATTCTTATTGCCTTGTTCTTAGGTAGCTACCTAACGTAGAGTATTACGATGGTATTTACTGGTGTGAACTATTTAATTGGTTGTAAGTATATGGACTATTGTTTTGTGCTAGGTAAGTAATAGCTATATAAGGGATGTATGTATATAAATATATAATGGAAATACGTGTATGCATCTGACTGACTATGATGGGAATAAGTGTATGATGTGCGTGAATATATATATATATATATATATATATATATATATATATATATATATATATATAGACATATCAGTAGTGTTAATGTTTGACTACCTAGTGCATATATATAAGCACTTGTAATGAATATACCTAGTTGAACTGTTAATGTGATATTGATTGAGGGTAGTTACCAGAGCAACTAGATATGTTAGAAAGTCCGAGGACGGACTTTATTCTAAGGTGGGTAGGATGTAACGACTGGTTTTTCTATATTTGTGTTATCGATATATATATATATATGTCTTGGTGGATTTTCTCCTTACGTGCGATTTCCGTCTCCATAGCCTTCGCTTTCGTTCGTTTCATTGTGATTCTTTAGCTTCTTCCTTAGATCGTTGGGTTTGGAGTAAGTCACTCATGACGAGCTTCATATCGCTCATATCTTAAAGATAGGTTGATCTTAGAAGCCGTAAGAATCTTTCCGAAGCTTCGCGCTTCATTTCGGCACTTTTCGTGCATGTTAGTTGGTTCAAGAAGGAGAACCAACCGACTAGATTCCAATCTAGTCGGTCAGGAACTCTTCTGGAACCGACTAGTTCATTAAATCAATTATTCAGGAGTTACTGTTTACTCTTAGTCGGTCTAAGAACAATCACCGACCGACTAGATGTGAACTAGTCGGTCAGAACTTGCTCTCAGACCGACTAGTTCCTTTGATTAATTACACCTAAGTTACTGTTTATCGTTAGTCGGTCCATGAACACTCACCGACCGACTAGGTCTCGAACTAGTCGGTCGACGGGCCTTCACAGACCGACTAATTCACTTCTCAGATTTCTTCCTTCTTTCGCTGTTTGGTTTTAGTCGGTCACAGTTGAACGACCGACCGACTAGTTTCCAAACTAGTCGGTCAGCCACCCTTCGTTGACCAACTAAATCACCCAGAAACCCTAGGTTTGCCCTAGCCGCCGCAGTTTTCCTATAAATAACCCCCGATCATTTTCTTTTCTTTCTTTCATTTCTCTTGGCCATTTCCCTTCCCCTAGACCTCTGATCTTCCCCAACCTTCCTCTAGCCCTTCCTCCTTCCTCAAGAGCCCCTCTCACCATCCATTTAGGCCGGCCTCCATGCTTTAGGCCGCCTCCAACCCCCAAAACCACATCAAACCCCATCAAACCCCATTTTCTCCAGATTTTCTCCCAGTTTCCAGATCTGAGCCGTGGTTCCCCGGATCGTTTTTTCCGTTGCCATACTTGCTCGGCATCGATTTTCCGCTTCATACGGTAGTGAATCGATCCTTTAATATTCTCATAAACCGTTTTGTGATTTTTGTTAAACCCTAATAAAACTAGGTTGGATATTTTTCTAATGTTGTTTTGTCATGGCAGCGATTCCATTCCGTAGAATAGAGTTGTGTGACGTTTTACCGTCGATCGTCATCGTCGGTATTAGGCAAGTGAAACTTGCCACTTAGGGTTTTAGGCCATGTTTTAGGCCATTTGCTTGTTGTAGGCGTAAAAGAGACTAGGCGACGAAATGATACTCGCCTAGGCGCTAATTTCAGTATCTAGCTTGACAACGAAGCTTGATCCGACTACTTTTCATTATTTGCACTCGTTGCCATCCATGCATCTTAATTGCCATGTTTAATACTTTAACTGTATGCCTTGCACTACTATTTGCCATGCCATGTCATCCATGTTGAATGTCGCATTCGTAGCACACGCTACAATACTTGTGTTTCCTGGCTCGTGTTCCAGAAGCGGGCCACGTGTGTTGGTCGATAGCCAATGCCCGATCTACTTGTTTCCGGCTAGGCACTTGCTTTTTAGCGGGCACAACCCTATGCCAAATACACTTCCTGGCTCATGATCCAGAAGCGAGCATTCCGTGTTCGGGGGTAATGCCCTGGCTCGATACACGTGGAGGGGTAGGGATAAGCGGTCACCTGAGCTTACAAGTTGGCCCGATCAGCCACTCTAGCCAGCAGACGAAATCTCTGTGCACGACGTGTTTACTTGACGTGTTTACTTGATGTGCTTACTTGACGTGTTTACTTGACGTGATTTACTTGACTTGTACTTGTCCGTGTTCATACTTGTAAAACTTGTCATCCATGCCATACTTGCTACTTGTTACTTGTTACTTCCATACTATACTTGCCATGCTATGCATCATACTATAACTGCTAGGTTGTTAGTTTACCTTCCTTTCAGTTTCCTTGCCCAAGTCTCCTGTAGACTTACTGACATGTGCCCCTTGCTCTTTTGGGTGACACATGTTAGATCCCGAGCTAGAGGTCGTTACAGAGAACGTAGTGTTTGCTGAGCGCTGAGCCAATGGTTGCCGAGGAGGAGTTTATGGTCACTGGTGACCTGTCTTAGAGGCCGCTTGTGTTTTCTTCCTTTGTTTTGGTTTGCTGTTAGTTGTCGGTGAGTGGCACCCTTGCTTGTATGTTGTACTTTGTTGGCCATGTTTGGGCCTTAGTTTTTCCTTTTGAGCCTGGTGGCTTTTCTATGATATTGTAATTTATTTTATGGATATTCTGAGATTTAATAAATTGCTTATTGTCTCATTTCCTTATTATTATCGTTGTCTCGTATTACGTTGCAAGGACCTACCAATTGAATTTTATACTCTTATCAGACTGCAGTTTCACAGCTCCACGTCTGAGCGGACCTCCTCACGTCTCGCCTTCCATTTTAGGGAAGCGGGGCGTGACAGGTTTTATTGGTGGCCCATGCAGGTCCATTTGTAAATGCGAACTATCGGAACAACGATAATAATTATAGAATGTCCATTAAATAAGTTAGAACATCCAAATTATAAGCCTGGAGTCTATATTTTTAGCGTTCCTATGTCTTAGGTGGCTGGTAGGCGTGTTAGAGCACCTGTCCCAGCGTGGTAGGAAATCCATTAGGTCAGGACTATAGTAAGACTTAGTTAGACTTTTGTGCTGGTTATTTAGGGATCCCTGATTGTTTGTTGGACTCCATGCTAGTGATTGATATGATAGTTTTAAGAGTTACCCTAGTGGTTCCTGTCTAGCTCTGACCATGATAGACTCCTAGGATTTCTTTAGCCGTTCGCTTGGGTTCATCGATTTCGGGCCCAACAGAACATGATCTCGATTCTCTTAGAACCTTCCCTGAGGCCTCTAATATACTCTAGCCATTAGGAAGCCTTAGTGTTAAGTTTTCTTGACCTTTAGTCAACCGATGATTAGGACTCTCTGATTCAATCTTTTCCTGGTCACTACACTCCTGTGTTACTGACAGTAGGTTTTCATCGTAGTTTTCTTGAATCGTAATTTAGGTGCATTCATCACGCAAACCACATTCATTGCCTTCGATTCACATGATCCCCTCATTACTATCATCGTTGATCTTTCAAATCTTTTCCGTTGCAAATCTTGATTCTTCCAAAGTCGTTTTCAAATTTTTCCTTATTAACAGTTTCCACTCGATTTAAATTTTGTTTTAAACCTTCTTTCAGTATATTTCCATTACTTCCGTTTGGGCTAAAGGTCGTTCTTAGATTTTGAAGACTATTTGGTCGTAATTTTAAATTACTATCTTGTAACTATTTTTCTAACATATATCGTCCGCACTTGATTTTAAACTTTAGTTCTATTTTGATAATTCGATATACCACCTTTTCTAAATTGCGAAATTCATTTTAGCTATTTACCATACGTACTTTAAAATACTTCTTTCAAGATAAGTAGAACTCCGATTAATTTACGAATATATACTAATTATCAGTTTGTCGTACCCGTACTTCAAGTCTTTATACCAACCCGTTCTTGTGGCAAATCCTAGTTTCCCCTAAAAGTATTTTCGATGTTCCTCTTTCGCTAAGTTTAAATTTGTTCGAAAACTTTTAATATATATATTAGATTTCATACTCTTTCGCCGACTTAAATTTATTTGTTCTTTTCTAAATATTGAAACTTTTGTCGAGATTTTTGATTATTAGTTTATAACATTTTCCAGCATATACCTTTTCATACCTATATAAATACCTTGCCCTTTTCATATACCAATTTTATTCTGAACCGTACTTCTGTTTTTCCTAACACGAGTTATAATTTTCTTTTCTTACTTATGCCATTAAAACTTATTCGAATACCGCATCGTGCTTACTTCTTATATACCTTTCAAGTCACATGGGACTTCAGCTTTCAGCAAGTCGATTTTATGCTCAACGTTTTCCCTATTCAGATTTTTGTAAAAATTACTTTTCGTAACCATTTCCTGATTTAGACCTCCATAATTCGGTTTTAAAGATTTATTACCATTTAAAAAAACTCTATATATATCCTCCCACTTACTCCATACTACCAAGATGTTATTATCTTTTCATTCATCATACATATTTCTAAAGATGATTTCTAGAATGGAACTTCAATTATTTTTATATATCAGTACTATGTTCGTTGTGCTTGTGCGATAAGACCCTTGTATAAATCAGTTTCTGCTGGCGAATCCGGATTCTCTAAAAGTTCTTTCAATATGGTTTATTTGGAATTTCTCTTCAGTTTTAAGACTTGGAAAAACATTTGGCATAAGTATAAACCCTCTACACTATATTTGATCTGATTTCATTCCTTGAATCTCGAAACTTTTCCAAAATTTTTAAACTACTACCGCATAATATTTTTCTAACCTATGTCCTTAATGTTCATGTAAATGATTTACTTTTACTCGTGATAGCTTTATATAAGCTAAATAAACCATTCTTCTTATTATGTATATACGACTCAAACTTATTTCGAACGGCTCATTTTATCGACCGGTTTCGTACTCTTCGTTTTAACTTATATCTTTTACACACTATTTTCCATGTATCCTAATGGAGCATCATTACATCGTTACACGACCGTCCTCATGCTTTTCGATCCTTCTATTCGTTACACTTTTGATTTCAGTTGCTTTCCTTTTGTCTAGCCAATAGAGCTTGTCGTCGCCCGTGTCAACCTTAATATAGTTTGGTGGGCCCCATTAGTGTAATTTGATGTGTCGTCGTAGTGTATTAAATTTCATGGTGCATATGAAGTTGTATGTGTGTTGGTATTGGTATATTGTGTGTAGGTAGTTATGTATTAGCTGCATGAGTATAAGTGTGATATACATATGATAGTAGGATTATAATTGTTTGATTGGTATTACTTGTTTTTATGAGATGTCGTATGCGTGTATACCATTAGGTATACCCGACTACTGCCTAACTTAACTAATGTATGAAGTAAATGTGTTGATGTACCAATTATAGATGGATGGATATGGTATGAATATATGATACATGTATGTGACTATACGATGACTGCATTTATTAGGGAGAATATTGTAATTATAAGTGTGCTGATGTTTGTAATATTATTATGGTATATAAAGTGATTGAAATAGGTGATATTACCTGATTAAATATTAAGGGTGTTTGACATTATGATATGTATATGGTTAGGTTGGTAGATGTGTATGCATTAGAATAGTGTTGGTATATGTATGGATGCTGTGTTATGTATATAGAATATTCGGCTATGATTTTGAGTCACACTCAAGCTTGAGTGGGTATACTCTATGTACATTGGTGTATTTGTCTGTGATTGGTGTGATGTGTTGGATGATGTATGTATAATGTTTGGATTGGTTGTGTCCGGTTGTGTTACGCACATGATTGTGGGACACTAAACCAGTATATAGTTATAGGTGTTGGTCTTGTGGTATAGTTATTTATTAGGGGGCTTGCCTGCGTGAATATATATATGTGCTAGCTAAAACTAAGTGTGTCGATGTACTGAGTTTATAATTGTATGGTTTGTAAATATGAATGAAATGTTAGCGTGTGTGGGTGTGCACCATGCACGGGTAAGTATGTGCCTAATTATAAGTATGGGTGACCATGGTATGTGTGGCGTGTCGTGAATATAGTTATAGGACTATATTCGAGGTAAATATATGGTGAAGTATATGTGTGCGTTTGAATGACTATAAATTGTGAAATTATAATGATGGTGGAAGTATATTAAATATAATAACTTGAGTCTAGGATGGTGTGGTGTGGTTACATATGTTGACGTGTTTGGTATTGGATGTGTACTAGGAGATATAGGGAGTAGTGTATTCTTATTGCCTTGTTCTTAGGTAGCTACCTAACGTAGAGTATTACGATGGTATTTACTGGTGTGAACTATTTAATTGGTTGTGAGTATATGGACTATTGTTTTGTGCTAGGTAAGTAATAGCTATATAAGGGATGTATGTATATAAATATATGATGGAAATACGTGTATGCATCTGACTGACTATGATGGGAATAAGTGTATGATGTGCGTGAATATATATATATATACATATCAGCAGTGTTAATGTTTGACTACCTAGTGCATATATATAAGCACTTGTAATTAATATACCGAGTTGAACTGTTAATGTGATATTGATTGAGGGTAGTTACCAGAGCGACTAGATATGTTAGAAAGTCCGAGGACGTACTTTATTCTAAGGTGGGTAGGATGTAACGACTGGTTTTTCTATATTCGTGTTATCGATATATATATATATGTCTTGGTGGATTTTCTCCTTATGTGCGATTTCCGTTTCCATAGCCTTCGCTTTCGTTCGTTTCGTTATGATTCTTTAGCTTCTTCCTTAGATCGTTGGGTTTGGAGTAAGTCACTCATGACGAGCTTCATATCGCTCATATCTTAAAGATAGGTTGATCTTAGAAGCCGTAAGAATCTTTCCGAAGCTTCGCGCTTCATTTCGGCACTTTTCGTGCATGTTAGTTGGTTCAAGAAGGAGAACCAACCGACTAGATTCCAATCTAGTCGGTCAGGAACTCTTCTGGAACCGACTAGTTCATTAAATCAATTATTCAGGAGTTACTGTTTACTCTTAGTCGGTCTAAGAACAATCACCGACCGACTAGATGTGAAACTAGTCGGTCAGAACTTGCTCTCAGACCGACTAGTTCCTTTGATTAATTACACCTAAGTTACTGTTTATCGTTAGTCGGTCCATGAACACTCACCGACCGACTAGGTCTCGAACTAGTCGGTCGACGGGCCTTCACAGACCGACTAATTCACTTCTCAGATTTCTTGCTTCTTTCGCTGTTTGGTTTTAGTCGGTCACAGTTGAACGACCGACCGACTAGTTTCCAAACTAGTCGGTCAGCCACCCTTCGTTGACCAACTAAATCACCCAGAAACCCTAGGTTTGCCCTAGCCGCCGCAGTTTTCCTATTAATAACCCCCGATCGTTTTCTTTTCTTTCATTCATTTCTCTTGGCCATTTCCCTTCCCCTAGACCTCTGATCTTCCCTAACCTTCCTCTAGCCCTTCCTCCTTCCTCAAGAGCCCGTCTCACCCTCCATTTAAGCCGGCCTCCATGCTTTAGGCCGCCTCCAACCCCCAAAACCCCATCAAACCCCATCAAACCCCATTTTCTCCAGATTTTCTCCCAGTTTTCAGATCTGAGCCGTGGTTCCCCGGATCGTTTTTTCTGTTGCCATGCTTGCTCGGCATCGATCTTCCGCTTCATACGGTAGTGAATCGATCCTTTAATATTCTCATAAACTGTTTTGTGATTTTTGTTAAACCCTAATAAAACTAGGTTGGATATTGTTCTAATGTTGTTTTGTCATGGCAGCGATTCCATTCCGTAGAATAGAGTTGTGTGATGTTTTACTGTCGATCGTCATCGTCGGTATTAGGCAAGTGAAACTTGCCACTTAGGGTTTTAGGCCATGTGTTAGGCCATTTGCTTGTTGTAGGCGTTAAAGAGACTAGGCGACGAAATGATACTCGCCTAGGCGCTAATTTCAGGATCTAGCTTGATAACGAAGCTTGATCCGACTACTTTTCATTATTTGCACTCGTTGCCATCCATGCATCTTAACTGCCATGTTTAATACTTTAACTATACACCTTGCACTACTATTTGCCATGCCATGTCATCCATGTTGAATGTCACATTCGTAGCACACGCTACAATACTTGTGTTTCCTGGCTCGTGTTCCAGAAGTGGGCCACGTGTGTTGGTCGATAGCCAATGCCCGATCTACTTGTTTCCGGCTAGGCACCTGCTTTTTAGCGGGCACAACCCTATGCCAAATACACTTCCTGGCTCGTGATCCAGAAGCGAGCATTCCGTGTTCGGGGGTAATGCCCTTGCTCGATACACGTGGAGGGGTAGGGATAAGCGGTCACATGAGCGTACGAGTTGGCCCGATCAGCCACTCTAGCCAGCAGACGAAATCTCTGTGCACGACGTGTTTACTTGACGTGTTTACTTGATGTGTTTACTTGACGTGTTTACTTGACGTGTACTTGTCCGTGTTCATACTTGTAAAACTTGTCATCCATGACATACTTGCTACTTGTTACTTGTTACTTGCACTTTACCTTACTTGTTACTTCCATACTATACTTGCCATGCTATGCATCATACTATAACTGCTAGGTTGTTAGTTTACATTCCTTTCAGTTTCCTTGCCCAAGTCTCCTGTAGACTTGCTGACATGTGCCCCTTGCTCTTTTGGGTGACACATGTTAGATCCCGAGCTAGAGGTCGTTGCAGAGGACGTAGTGTTTGCTGAGCGCTGAGCCAATGGTTGCCGAGGTGGAGTTTGTGGTCACTGGTGACCTGTCTTAAAGGCCGCTTGTGTTTTTTTCCTTTGTTTAGGTTTGCTGTTAGTTGTCGGTGAGTGGCACCCTTGCTTGTATGTTGTACTTTGTTGGCCATGTTTGGGCCTTAGTTTTTCCTTTTGAGCCTGGTGGATTTTCTGTGATATTGTAATTTATTTTATGGATATTCTTAGATTTAATAAATTGCTTATTGTCTCATTTCCTTATTATTTTCGTTGTCTCGTATTGCGTTGCAAGGACCTGCCAATTGAATTTTATACTCTTATCAGACTGCAGCTTCACAGCTCCACGTCTGAGCGGACCTCCTCACGTCTCGTCTTCCATTTTAGGGAAGCGGGGCGTGACAGTGACTGTCAGCCTTGGGGGCTGTTGTGGACGTGTCCAGCAACTCGAGTGAAGGGAGAGGTGGTTCGACGGGATGGAGGATAGCCGGCAACTTGCTGCATTGCGTGGAGGACACCGGGCGTGCGCGGGGTCTGCTGTGGGAGGGATAGTCGGCAGCCGGCATCCCTGGTCGGAAGGGGGTGGGTAGAGGGTTATGAGTGGGGATTGTCGGTAGTTTTGTGGGTACGGTGGCCTGCTGTCGAGACGAGGCTGGAGCATGGGAGGAGGATGGAAGTTTTGTGGCCGGAGGGCTAAGCGAGGGGTCTCTGCATGGAGGAAATGAGGGAGAGGGGGAGAAGAGCATGGCCGGCGGCAGCTTGATGGCCGAAGGGAAAAGGAAGTTTGGCGGTTGCAAGGGGGAGAGAGGGCTGGCAAGGAGAAGTGTGATGGCGGCTGGGTTTGGAGAACAAAACCCAAGGGCTTTGTTACGTTATAATGTGGGAAATTTGCTAAAGTTGGAGGAAAATAGTGGGTTTAAGGGTTAAATTGGAGAGAGTGTGTGAGAGAGGGGAGGGTAGACTCAGTGTGACAAATTGTCTAGGAATATATGATATGATTCGTAGGATCCCCTAAATATTAGATTAGGATTTGAATTGGGGATTTGAAATTTGAATTAACTTAGGGCTAATTAATAGATTAAAAGTAATTAAGGTGAAAGGTCAGTCTAACGGTGTCCGAAAAATACAAGAAAAATATCGGGACGACCGTGGCGACGTGAGGATCGAGAATACAGTGGTAAGTCACGTGCTAGGTTCACGAAAAACGATACTAAAAATAAAAAGCCAAAACGTCGAAGTCTAAAGTTAAGACGCCATATCATTCAAAGCTGATTTGTGGAAGAATGACCGGTGAAATGACGTTCATAAAAAATTCCACATTAACTACTCTCTCTGAGGGTCACAACGATATATAAATTTGCACATTTGGGATACAAAAGGAGGTCACAATAAATACGCATACGAAAAAGAAAATACGCGCCAAAAATGCACGATCGAAAAGCGATCGTTACATCCCACCCACCTTAAGAAATGATTCCACCCTCAGAATCTACATCAACTACTGCTCAGGAAATAAATGCGGGTATCGCTCTCTTATATCTTCTTCGCGCTCCCAAATGGACTCTCAAGATGAACCGTGACGCCACATCACTCTCACCAGGTCGACTACCTTGTTCCTCAACTGCTTCTGTCGATGGTCCAAAATCTGCACCGGCTGCCGCCCATAAGTCAGATCCGGTCAAACCGTGATCTCTGAAAAATCCACAGTGTGCGATGGGTCACTGACGTTCGACATAGCTGAGATACGTGTAAAACGTCGTGAACTCCATCCAAAGATGATGGCAGAACAAGGTGATAAGCCAATGCTTCCACACACTCCAGCAGATCAAATGGTCCAATAAACCTCGGACTCAGCTCTCCTTTCTTCCCGAAACGAATGACTCCGCGGTTCGGAGAAATCTTCAGAAAGACATGATCTCCCGGCTGAAACTCCAAAGGTCGCCTCTTGGTGTCTGTCCAATGCTTGTAACGATCTTGCGCAATCCGAAGCTTATTCCTGATGTCCCTCACGACATCCACAGCTTCTACAATCATCTCCAGACCGAACATCTCTCGGTCTCCGATGTCATCCCAGCTCAGTGGCGATCGACATTTCCTTCTATATAGGGCAGCAAACGGCACCATGATAAATGCTTGCCTGGTAGCTGTTGTTGTAAGAGAATTTGATGTGTCATTATATTCCACATTTTATCTATATGATTACACGTCAAAATGATTGCTCAATTACATATTTCATATGCTTTTATGCTCATAATTGGAACTATTGTACTTTAAGAGCGTTTGGTTGCATTTCAGGGAATATCGAGCGATTTGGAGTATATTGGAGGAGGGAGTGCATGCTTCGACACCGGAGCACCTGAAGCGCCGCGTTCGGTGACTCAAAACTGCTGGGGAGGAAGTAAGGGGCAAGAGAGAAGGGAAAATAAGAGGAGAATGAAGAAAGCATGGTTCTATAATAACATGACTTATGGATTCCAGGTCGCTCGATCGAGCTATGATGCGGCGAAGGAATCGAGCGACCCAAAGTGCTGGAAACAGGACATCCGTGCACTATTTTCAAATCTGCTATCACCTGGAATTTTTTTAGTATTTTTCTGATATTTTTTCCTGATAGTATACTTCAAGACGGTTCCAACTCCACCAAGAACGTACCAATCGGAGGTTGAATGAGCTGTAGGAAATTTCTACAAGCTGATGCTACATTGTTAAAATCTGTTTTCAGCAACCTACTCGACCGAGCAGCACCATCCTCGATCGAGCAGAGTGCTGCAATGCTGAAATTCAGCTGAACATCAACCTACTCGATCGAGCAGTTGGCTGCTCGACCGAGCAGCTGGCTCCTCGACCGAGCAGCCGCCAACTTGACCGAGCAGCTACGTACTCGGTCCGAGCAGGCAGTGCGTTGTTTTGTGCGATGAATCCAGACTTCTGACGACTCGATCGAGCAGCTACCTGCTCGACCGAGCAGAGTGACGACTCGACCGAGCAGACCCTACTCGGTCCAAGCAGACAGAGCGAAGTTTGAGCAATGATTCCATATTTCCTGACGACTCGACCGAGCAGCTTCCTACTCGGACCGAGTCGCCGTGGGGTCAAAGTTTAAGTTGCGCTCGGATTTTGGGGACAATTTGGAGGGGTATTTTCTAGGTTGTTTCGTGAGGGTTTTATAGGGGGGATATTAGGAGGGCAGCCGTCACTTTTGAGGGGAGAACTTTTGTATACTTTTTGAGGAGCTTAGATCTTTTTAAGACTTTTTTGGAGACGATCTTTTGGGAGTTAGGCTGTGCTCTAGGCCCCTCCCTTGTAGCAAGATAAGTATTTTTGTTCTCTTGAATTCTATTTTTAGTTCTTCTTATTGATTGCTTATTGTTTATATCTCTTGATGCATGCAATGAAGTTTTCTATTGTTCTTAAATCTATTGCTATGATGCATGCTTAGTTCTATCGAGGGCTAATGGATTAGCCCTAGGATTTTAGGATTTAGATGTAAAGTTGGGATTTTTATGGTGCGTTGGTATAAAGGGGTTGTATTTTGGTTGATCTAGCAAAATCCATAGGAGAACTCGTACTGAGATCGTACCCACGGTCGGTGGAATCGATTAGCTTAAGGAGTATCCTACGGATTTAATTAGGAAGTTAGTGAATCCAACCAAGGCTCGTGACCATTCCCGGCTCGTGCCTTGAGGGGATCCACCGATGAACTATATCACTACTTTGACGGCTACTGCCATTGCATCAATGAGAGCCACCGAAATACCTCGAAGCTCTAACCCATGAGAGTGGTACGAGTTGAGAGCATTTGAACCACGAGAGTGGTGAGATTATTGTAGATCCTTAATGCACGTATCGTATCCGCGTATCTCATGAGCGGGTTTAACTCGATACGTTAGATTCATGATGCCCAGACACATGAATTCACTTCCTAGATGCTTCAATCCCCAACAAAACCAATGCGACGTAAGAGTCATAGCCTAGAGTCGACATCCGACAGTCCTAGTGGCGAGTCCTAAAGCCCTAATTTTTTATATTTTATTTCTTTCTTTCTTTGTGTGGAATCACTTGTTTGTGACGTTGAGTGACACAACCTTCACATCCATCACCATTACGACCCTCCATACTCCACATCCACCAATAAACCCGCAAGTCTAACTCAACCTAGGAGTAGATAGGTAGTATATCGCTGTTTCACCATGTTCGATACCCCTTGCCACTATACCGTGCGCTTGCGGTAAACGACATCGTTTCGGAATTAGTTTCGGCTCAATCAAGTTTATGGCGACGTTGCCGGGGATTTATCTCCGTGGAATTCGAGCCATAACTAGGTCGCTCTAGGGTTACATTTTAGACGCATCAAGTTTATGACGCCGTTTCCGGGGAGGCATTTCACCATATTATCTATTTACCACAATTAGGTTGATTAGATTGCGTTAAAAACAAACAAAAACAAAAACAAAAAAATAATAATAACAGAGAGTGATTTTTCCCCACCACCTGCTACTATTATTACCTTTATCTCTCTTTGTACCACTGACGTCTTTTCCAGGTTGTCTACTTTGCTTGATCAGGTACAGTTGATACATCGATGGTGCTTCCAAAGATACGACCAGGTTCTATACGATCCTATACTGATCTCGCTACATTCTATCAGGATGATGTCGAGTCCTCCAGAGAAGTCTTGTGCAAGTTCGAAAGAATGTTAGGAATGTTCCAGATGGAGTCAGACCATGAGTGGGATGGTTCCATGCTATTTGATATCTTCGCTAGAAGGCTAAAGGGACCCTAACGTGAGTTTATGGAGAGGATAAAAGTGAGAAAGTTCAGTGATCTGCAGTTGGCAGCAACCTTGGAGCAAATGATAGATGATGCTCGATCTACCGGTTCTCTAATAGTTATGGTAGGTAAACCATCCGATCAAGTATTTATCGATTTTGTTATGGCTAATGTCTCTGGTGCAGGTACTATCATATATGGAGTGTATGCTTCACTTGAAGGTGATCATATCCACCTTTACACCATCAACACTCCACAAATATAGACGCCCGAGTTGACAGAGGAGGACACATATATGGACCTATTGAGAAGCATCATGGACACAGTTCGATACACCGGTCCATTAACAATAACGGCAGGTGACCCTTTTGAGCTTGGATTTCAAAACTTTATTACTCATCGTATCTCTTCCACAGGAAAAATTGATGATGGAGTCTACGCTCTAGTTGAGGGGCACAAGAGCCACTTTTATACCGTGGCCGAGATACATGAGCCCATAGAGCCACCTGCACCTACCGTAGAGAGGGCCAAGCCACACCATCCAGTGCCTCGAGTTCTAGGAGGGAAACGAAGACATAGGCATAAAAGGAGAAGATGAAATTCACTTTGCCTACTATACCAGAGGAACCCGAAGAGGAGGCCGAAGCACTGCATCGCGAGGAGACATAGCTATATTTATTTTACAAATTACATGCGGAGCCAGAGACTTTCACGGAGGAGGTCGTGCATTGGGACGAGAACACTGCCATTCATGAGGATCCCGAGCATTACCATCCTTCTTTTGAGCTACCGCAGCCACCTCCACTTTCTACAGAGGCTGAGCATCCCTCATAGGATCACCCTTCTACTAACACCGAGGACTATCCCACTGAGCTTATTGCTCCTATTCAGGGAGAATCTTTTACTCCCTCGTCCTTTGTTGTTGATTCCCCTCATGTATATGATGTTGTTTATGATTCAGATTTTGATGACTCATCGTGCCTTTTGCAGGATACAAATACATATGATCAAGAGGTACAATGGGACGCATATGAGGAGGAAAGCGAGGAATTAGCATACATGGATGCTATTGGATATGATCAGGAAGTGCAATGGGATAAGTTTGACAATGATGAAGAGTTGCCTGATGAAGCCCATGCATATATGCCAAAGCTACCTGAACAACCTGAGGCGAACAACGAGGAGTTGATCGACGTGGTGCACGAGAGTATAAATTTATTTCCAGGGAAGTGTTGTCAACCAATCTTAATTTTAAATATTATTGTTGATGACCCTCTTTGGAATATTTATATTTTGGAGAAGAATTTTCCACATCAGATTGATGCGGCTTATCTATTACATGGTCCAGGTGGAGTCCTTGGGGAGATGCTGGAAGCTGCATTGCTGGAATCTGATGGAGTCTGTGGACACACACACCTAGCGGAGCCACGGAAGGAGTAGTTAGAACAGTTTCCTGCACCAGCAAAGATACTGGATCCGCCTTTTGCTATAGGCGATATCAATCCAGTAGTGTAGTATTTTATGCTTTCAATAATCACGAATCCTCTTGGCAGCGAGAGGACCGTATATGATTTAATATGTTTTTAGTTTAATAAATTCACCCCATATGATGGCTCAATTATCTTTTGCACCCAACCCACTATTCATCACCCATGCCCATCCTTGTATTTGGTGCTTATTTCACCTCTCTCCCCAATTTTTATGTGATGTTTATGCTTTGGGGAGAGAGACTATTTTGTTGAGTGGCCCCCTATCTTGTCGTTGTCCTCTATTTATATCATACACACATTGAGGACAATGTGATGTTTAAGCTTGGGGCAGTGCATAGTGCACACACTTTGTTTCATCGTGAAACACACTTCGAAATTTCCATATGAACCATGTTCACTTCTATATTTATGTCTCATATGCTTCATTTTCTATGAAATATCGTGGATTTATTTTTTTATTATGAACTCTGATATCTGTTAGATTAGAGTTCGGTTCCTTAATTAGTGTATCTTTGTTAATATGCTTTTTCATAGTAGAATCCATGGTTCCACAACCATATTCTCGAAACAGTTAAACTAAAAATGAATGAATCAAATCTGAAAATCATTTGACTCCTGCGTGATTTGATTGATAATTCTATTGCTTCATGGATGTTTAGTGATTCATAAGAGATATGATAACCACACGACAACCAAAGTAGTGATGATTAGAATTCTTGAAACCGAGCCATGACTAAATTCTATGCTTTTTCCTTTTCTTTTGTGAATAGCCAATAAATGATCTTTCATCATGTTTTGTATTCCATCGCGTTTACGTGAGTTTGCAAAAATCCAAAAAATGTAAAAATCAAACAAATATCCTGAATAAAAGGCCCTAGGGGCTCTTCGTAACCAAATGCCTTAAGACCGTCTGGTCTGGGATGCATTGGCCGCTTTGTGTATATATTGAGTTATCTCGTGTATATAAAGAAAGAAAAATGCATATAAAATATACATATAGCCAAAACAATATAAAACTAAAAAAATCCCATATCCTTATCTCCATTTCTATATAGAACTAAGACATGGCAAAGTTGATGGGTTCTAGGAGTCATGAAATGGTCGTAGTGTGGTGATGCCTTACCTTGATTGAATTTGCTAAATTCATTCCATGAATTATAACAAAATACCACACATGCTTGAAAACGTTTGATCATGGCATATTATACTGCTTAGAGAATGAGTTATGGACATTGGTTTCATTTCTGTGAACTTAGTATATTGCATGATAAACTATGATATGATATAACTCTACTCTCATTTTATCACATATCAAGTTCATTACATTTATCGAAATCCATGTTATTTCAATTTGAGCGAGATTTAATTATTTGTTGTGTATATGTGCTCTAATTTCATATTGACGTGTGTTCACGAGATCTTGCATACCATGGGTTCTTTATTTTCTGAATTTGAGATTGAACCACTTGTCTCCATTATACACCACTGCCTCACATCTCCATTGTATCTCTCTCCCGTGTTAGCTTCTACTAGTCTTCCTCGAGGACGAGTAAGAGATAAGCTTGGGGGATTTTGATGTGTCATTATATTTCACATTTTATCTATATGATTACACATCAAAATGATTGCTCAATTACATATTTCATACTCTTTTATGCTCTTAATGGGAAATATTGTACTTTAAGAGCATTTGGTTGCATTTCAGGAAATATCGAGCGATTTGGAGTATATTGGAGGAGAGAGTGCGTGCTTCGACACCGGAGCTCCTGAGGCGCCGCGTTCGGTGACTCAAAACTGCTGGGGAGGAAGGAAGGGAAAAGAGAGAAGGAAAAAATAAAAGGAGAATGAAGAAATCATGGTTCTATAATACCATGACTCATGGATTCTAGGTCGCTCGATCGAGCTATGATGCGGCAAAGGAATCGAGCGACCCAAAGTGCTGGAAACAGGATAGCCGTTCAATATTTTCAAATCTTCTATCTCCTGGTATTTTTAATATTTCTCTGATATTCTTTTCCAGATATTAGACTTCAAGACGGTTCCAACGCCATCAAGAACGCACCAATTGGAGGTCAGATGAGCTCTAGAGAATTTCTGCAAGCTGATGCTACTGTGCTGAAATCTGTTTTCAGCAACCTACTCGACCGAGCAGCACCCTACTCGACCGAGTAGAGTGCTGCAGTGCTGAAATTTGGCTGAACATCAACCTACTCGACTGAGCAGTTGGCTACTCGACCGAGCAGCTGCGTGCTCGACCGAGCAGTTGGCTGTTCGACCGAGCAGTTGCCAACTCGACCGAGCAGCTACGTATTCGGTCCGAGCAGGCAGTGCACTGTTTTGGGCGATGAATCCAGACTTCTGGCAACTCGACCAAGCAGCCACCTAATCGATCGAGTAGAGTGACGACTCGACCGAGCATGCTCTACTCGGTCCGAGCAGACAGAGCGACGTTTGAGCAATGATTCCAGATTTCCTGACGACTCGACCGAGCAGCTTCCTACTAGGACCGAGTCACCGTGGGCCCAAACTTTAAGTTGTGCCCGGATTTTGGGGATGATTTGGAGGGGTATTTCCATGGTTGTTTCGCGAGGGTTTTATAGGGGGATATTAGGAGGGCAGCCGTCACTTTTTAGTGGGGAACTTTTGTATACTTTTTGGGGAGCTTAGATCTTTTTTAGACATTTTTGGAGAAGATCTTTTGGGAGTTAGGCTGTGCCCTAGGCCCCTCCCTTGTACCAAGATAAGTATTTTTATTCTCTTGAATTCTATTTTTAGTTCTTCTTATTGATTGCTTATTGTTTATCTCTCTTGATGCATGCAATGTAGTTTTCTATCGTTCTTAAATCTATTGCTAAGATGCGTGCTTAGTTCTATCTAGGGCTAATGGATTAGCCCTAGGATTTTAGGAGTTAGATGTAAAGTTGGGATTTTTATGGTGCGTTGGTATAAAGGGGTTGTATTTTGGTTGATCTAGCAAAATCCCTAGGAGAACTCGTACTGAGATCGTGCCCACGGTCGGTGGAATCGATTAGCTTAAGGAGTATCATACAGATTTAATTAGGGAGTTAGTGAATCCAACCAAGGCTCGTGACCATGCCCGGGTCGTGCCTTGAGAGGATCCAACGATGAACTATATCACTACATTGACGGCTACCGCCATTGTGTCAATGAGAGCCACAGAAATACCTTGAAGCTCTAACCCATAAGAGTGGTACGAGTTGAGAGCTTTCGAACCACGAGAGTGGTGAGATTATTGTAGATCCTTAATGCACGTATCGGATGCACCTATCGCGTGAGCAGGGTTAACATGATACGTTAGATTCATGATGCACAGACACATGAATTTACTTCCTAAATGCTACAATCCCCAACAAAACCAATGCGACGTAAGAGTCCTAGCCTAGCGTCAACATCCGAAGGTCCTCGTGGCAAGTCCTAAAGCCCTAATCTTTTATATTTTAGTTTTTTCTTTCTTTATGTGGAATCCTTTGTTTGTGACGTTGAGTGACACAACCTTCACATCCATCACCATTACGACCCTTCATACTTCACATCCACCAATAAACCCGCAAGTCTAACTCAACCTAGGAGTAGATAGGTAGTATAGCACAGCTTTCCCATGTTCGATACCCGCTTGCCATTATACGTGCTTGCGGTAAATGACATCGTTTCGGAGTTAGTTTCGGCTCGATCAGAATTCCACCAAGTGGAGATGATCTTCCCACGAACCCTTCAGATCGAGCGTACAAGCTCACAGCATATCCTCCAGAATCTGAATAGTCCTCTCCGACTGGCCATCAGTCTGCGGGTAGTACGTCGTGCTGAAACTCAGACTTATACGAAGGTACTCTTGCAGACTCCTCCAGAACTGAGATGTAAATCTCGAGTCTCTGTCAGATACGATGCTCACCGAAACTCCATGTAAGCGCACAATCTCCTACACATACATGATCTACATCACGATCTAAACTCAAGGAGGAATTATAAATATATAAGTAAAATATCTTTACCTCTAAATACTTCCTCGCCAAGACTTCCATGGACTGTCCCACTCGGAATGGGATGAAGTACGTAGACTTGGTCAATCAGTCAACGATCACCCAGACTGCGTCGTTCTGCTTCAGGCTCCGAGGTAGGCCTGTCATGAAATCTATCGTGATGTGCAGCCACTTCCACTCTGGAATAGGAAGCGGTTGCCACAATCCTGCTGTACGATGGTGCTCCGCCTTCACTTGTGGCATACCAAACACTTGGCAACGCTCCGTGCCACACTCATCTTCATGCCAATCCACCAATAGTTGAGACAGAGGTCATTGTACATCTTCATGCCTCTAGGATGTATGGTATAAGGCGACTTATGTGCCTCATTCAACAGTTCATCTCTAATGTCACCTGCAGGTACGCAGAGTCTATTGCCGTACCTCAGCGATCCATCCTCATGAATGATGAACTCCGTCTGAAGTCCCACTTTTACCTGTCTTCTGATCCTCTGCAGTTTCGGGTCTCCTGCCTGAGCTACCTTGATACGATCCACAATCGTTGACTGAATCTGCAAGTTCATCAACGAAATAATCACTCATGGCATAACAATCTCAATGTTCATTGCACTCAGCTCCTGCTGTACTCTCCAGTCGGCATTATGCATCATCACCACGGGGAGTCTACTCAAAGCATCAGGCACTACATTCACCTTCTCCAGGTGATACTGCAGATCTATCTCATAATCTTCCATCAGCTCCAACCATCGTCTCTGACGCATGTTGAGCTCCTTTTGCATAAAAATGTACTTCAAGATTTTTTGATCGGTGAAAATTTTCACACTTTCACTCAGCATGAAGTGTCTTCAAGTCTTCAATGCAAATATCACCGTTGCTAACTCTAGATCATGTGTCAGGTAGTTCTTCTTATGATTCCTCAACTACCGAGAAGCGTACGCGACCACGTGACCATGTTGATGCAAGACGCATTCGAGTCCCTTGCTAGATGCATCACAATAAATCCCGAAGCCTCCGCTCTGATCTGGTATAGCCAAAACTGGTGCTGTGGTCAATCTCTCCTTCAAGATACTGAAGGCCTTCTCACAATCCTCTGACCAAACGAACTCCACAGCCTTCCTCGTCATCTTCGTCATCGGCTCTGCAATCCTCGAGAAATCCTTTATGAACCGACGGTAGAAATCAGCTAATCCAAGAAAGCTTCTGATATCTGATGCTGACTACGGGATCGGCCACTCACTGACTACCCTGACCTTCTCTGGATCTACAGATATGCCATCACCAGACACCATGTGTCCCAGGAATGCGATTCTGTCCAACCAGAACTCACACTTGCTATACTTAGCATACATCTTATGACGCCTCAGTGTCTCCAACACTGTCCTCAAATGACAGATGTGCTACTCTTCGGACTCCGAGCAAATAAGAATGTCGTCGATGAAGATGACGACGAACTTATCCAGGAATTCATAGAAAATCAAATTCATCAAGTTCATAAACGCTGCTGGAGCGTTGGTCAGACCAAATGGCATGAGTACGAACTTATAGTGTCCGTACTTTGTCCTGAAGGCCGTCTTCGGAATATCGTCCTTCTTCACCTTCAACTGATGATATCTGCTCCTCAAATCCAACTTTGAGAAAACCCTCGAACCTCCAAGCTGGTCAAAAATATCATCAATCCGGGGCAGCGGATACTTATTCTTCACGGTCACTACTTTAGTCCTCTGTAGTCCACATACATCTGGTGGGATCCATCCTTCTTCTTTACCAATAAGACTGGTGTACCCCAAGGTGACACACTGGGATGTATGAAACCCTTCTACAACAGTTCGTCCAACTTTTTCTGCTACTCCTCAAGCTCTGCAGGAGCCATACGATACGGCGCCTTCGAAATAAGTTGTGCTTCCGGTATAACGTTTATGCTGAACTCCAAAGCTCTGTCGGGTGGCAAACCTGAAATATCTTCTGGAGAGACGTCGTCAAAGTCTCTGATGACTGCTGGTCTACTGGTCTCCATTTGTGTAACGACCAGTTTTAGCGATGCGTAGTTTGTACTTCCTCTCGTGTTGTATATCCTTCTTCGTATCCGTAGTTAAGTCGTGTTGGACCCAGTATCCGTATCGGACCCGAACCCGTATCCATTTCTATTCTTTTCAAAACTTGTTATTATTATTCTTATCCCTTATAGTGAATTATTTTAAAAGTCTCTCCTTAAAGATTGTTTTAATTTTTGATTCAAAATTCATATTCGATATCTAAACTTTGTAAATGTTTAATAGGCTTTCTTCATCAGACCCCGTACCCGTATTCAATTATTAATCCCTTTACGTTTTAATTATTATTATTATTATTAATATTATTTTAAGTATCTCTTATTAAGTTGATTTTAAACTTTCACATTCAAATTTGAATTGCAAATCTTTTAACAAAGTCACTGGAAACTTCCTATTATAAACCCATTAAACCAAATTGATTGCTATTAATCCCCTTGTTTTTAATTTAAAAATCATTATTAGTGATTCAAATCCCATTAAAAGAGTCTCAAATCTTTCCCTAAATATAACACTAACCCTATTACCTAACCCTATGGCCGAACCACCCAGCAACACTCACGCACACCTCTGCACACACCCACTTTCAGTTGAACCTAGGCTAAACAAGCAAACCTATTTAGACTCTACCCTAATATAATAAGAAATAATTTGAAACCAAAACCCCTCTCACGTGTTGCCCAAGCCCAGCCTATTTTCCTTACCCAAATATAATAAACCCTAAGGCCTATAGGCACAGGACCCTATATTCAAATGAATGAACCTATAAACAAAAACCCCCAAGAACTAGGCACGTGACTCTACCTCGTTATAAAAAAAACCCTAGCTATATTAATAAGGCCCCAGGACATGCTATCAGCCTAGACCCCCTCTCTTTCCAGCCGCCCCCTGCCATTGTCCCCACGCCAAGCAACACAGCCGCCCCCTATACCCCTCTCATCTCCCTCCGACAACGCACACGGGCGATTCTCCCTAGCCATCACAAACCCGCAGCAATCGCGCAGCCCCCTCTTCGAAAACCGCCCAGTCCCTTCTCCCCTCCGCCCAGATCACCGGCGACTTGCTCAACCCCTCCCTCCGGTGCCGAGATCTCCCCTGCCCCGAACTCAGTCACCCAGCCCGCGACACACCCCTGTTACGGCCGCCTACATCTCACCATAGCCTTTCGTCCCTACTCCCCGGTGCCCTACTCTTCCACCATCACCACGCCAAAGCCAACATCCCCAACCTCTACCAATACCCCGAAGACAGCCACCTCAAAAAGGCCAGGACCTCTCATCCCTCTCCCATGTCTTTCCCCCTCCTCTGTTCGAACTTCCACCGTACCCGGGCCACGGCCGCGACCTACTCGAAGCCCGCACGAACTCAGGCGAACCCGCCGCCCCATGTCTCTCATTCTCCCTGCTGCCGAAGCCGCAGACCGTTCCCCCAATCTCCCGAACACCTCCGAGCCTCCGCCAACCCCTGAAGTCCGAGCCGCTGCCGTTCCCCTGATCTCCCCTCCCCCACGAACTCGAGACGGCCTCCTCCCCAAGTTCGCTGCAAATCGCCGCTTGCCCCTCTAAACCCAGCTCCGATCAGACTTCGTCTCCTCCCTGCGCCTACAGATCACCGGATCCGATCACCGCCCATCTCCCAGCCGCCGACCGCCTCCTTTTCAACCGTCGAGCTCCCCTTTTTGCTGCCCCGACTTCTGCTGCTGGGAAGGGAGAAAAGAAAAGAAGAGGCAGAGTAATAAGAAAAGGAGATGAGGTATATATATATATTCATTTATCTAGTTAGGTGGTAATAAGTACATCAGTACATGTGGGCCTATAGTTACTGTAGAATTGGATATTAACTCTGTTATATATGTTATCTGTAGGACATTTTATATTATTAGTGATATTTTATATTATTCTACTACCATCCTGTATAAATTTATAGATGTAAGATTATATTTAATCTAGTTTATAAACTAGATAATTTTAGTATCTGATAGTTAAGAGTATACCTTATATAACCTTCATGTCGTAAGGCTGGTTATATAAATATGCTAGTGGACTTTATAGGTTAGATTTTGTATTATTCAATTTGGTTGGGACTATTGGCTGAATGTTATGGATTTAATGATGCAGATTTATATCACGCCCTTTGTTCGTCTGCTCGGACACCCAAAACGCGTCACCCAGGCAAGTGTGCAATTGAATATGAATTTTTGAAGTTGATGGATATTTGCGTCATTTTTACTTTAATGTGTATATCATGAAAACCGCACGTATAATGGCGCGTGAAAATGCTTTTATAATGTCCTAGACCAAAACGTGACACTTGACATATAACTCGACAAGGGTTAATTTTTAGACTATGGCAAAGTAAATCGTTTACTGTAAATTGTTCATTAAACCAACCTGCTCGACATTCCTTGTATTTATTGCAAACATGGTAAAACAAGAACTTTGACAACATTTAAGTCATGTACATCTTACTTGAGAGTGACATCGTGAAATCGTGTGCCTCAAAGGCAAACTCGTGATATCGTGATGTCGTGTGAGTCGACTAGGCCGGCTCGTGTTCCGGCAAACTTTTGGGTGGGGTTAGGGTTGAGCGGCCACTAGGCGTATGAAAGGTACTCTCCTCAAGAGCACCACCCGCACGCGGTGGGTTAGCGTCAATCACGGTAAGCCCCCGTGAGAGGAACGACCTTCTCATCATGACCTACAGGCGTGAACCCTAGATTAGAAAGCTAACTCTTGTCATGAAAACTTGCAACGCTAACTTTGGTCTTTTGGAAAAATTGTCATGCTAATGAACTCAGAGAAAATCGTAACTTTAAATTCTTGCAACTGCTTAGAAACTACATGCTAGGGATGTTTACTTTTCGTTTCAGCATAAATGTCTTTATTAAATTGCTGCAGTCATTTCATTAAAACTTTTAAAGCTCCTTAAATTCATATCATTTGTATATCTTGCCTCGGGATGCTAATCTTTTCTTGCAGACCTTGCTGACATACATTCATGTTTTTTTGGATGTATGTCAGATTCTGAGCTTGAGTTGAGTACTAGGGAGATCCTCTCGAGACGCCTGACTGAGAGGACCAGAGTTCGCCGTAGACGCTGAGCTGTTTTCTGCGGAAGACTAGAGCTCCTTTTTCGTCACTGTTTCGAGTTTTAGTTTTAGTATCTTGTAGTAGGATTAGTGTTTGTTGTAGTTTACTTTGGCCCTGCTGAGGCTTGTTGGTTTAATTTTGTGTACGAACACTATGTATCTCTGGATGTGGCTCTATTTTCGGAAGTGTTTCTGATTGTTCTGATTAGCAATTGCAAGAACCTCATCTGTGTTTTTATCACAGACGCTTATTGGACGTGAGCTTCACCGCTCCAGTTCAAGCGGACCGTGTAACGTTCTCGCTTCCGGTGTCTTTTGGGAAGCGGGGCGTTACAGGTTTTAGTGGTGGCCCATGCAGGTCCTGCAACTGCGAAATTCAGAACAATGAGAACACTTGTCATTGGCTAAAACATCCAGAATTATTTCGAACGCAAAATTACTCGAATACTTGCCTCAGCGATAGGAACCCAGTATCAAGATATTAGGAAGAGTTAGTTAGACGCTCGTGTTCGTTAGTTAGACACCCTTGCCGCGACTTAGTTCATCATTCAGGGAGTCACTCTAGCGATTGGTCATCCAGCTTTGACCATATTAGGTTCTTGAGTTTCGTTAGTCGCTCGCTTAGATTCATCGAATCTAGGGCCCAATCGAACGTAGCGATTGTCGCCGTGCCAGTCGAAACTGAGATGCCTGCACAGAGTAGACTTCGAAGCGTGAGATATTCCAGATCCATAAGATCTCGATCTTGATCCTCTACGAACCCTCACCTCGGTTTCCCTATCGCAGTCTTATTCGTTGTAGAACCATAGTGCTAAATCTTAGTCGACCCAATGATTGTTTTCCTCCTGATCTTATTTCTCTAATCATTACCCCCATATTAATGATCATAGAAAGCCATCGTAGCGTATTCACGGAGTTGCTTCTTAGTCGTCCTTTCGTTTCGATCGTCGAACCTGATCCTTGTCCTCGATTCACTTTAACTCTCCAGATCCGCCATCTTTAACCTTGAACCCCTCCTTCTAAAAAGTATTTCGACACTTCATTTATTGAATTCTTCGCTGAGTTTAAAATTCCTTCGAAAACTTTTACTTAAATTCCTTATACTTCAGTCGACTTAAACCCAAACTTGATTATGAAACTCTTTTGATGCGATCTTTAACTACTATCTTATAACGATTTCCTCACATCCATCTTTCGCTCTTCTATTTCACCTAACGACTCTATTTTCCTCAGGCAATGAACTTTTTAAAATCTTATTCCTAAGTCGCTAGTTCTAAGGTGTCACGCCCCGCTTCCCAAAATGGACGGAAGCGAAACGTGACGAGGCCCGCTTAGGCCAGAGCTGAGAAGCTCGGACCCAATAAGCGTTTGTAGAGGTACCATTTTAAAAGATTTTCAGGTTCTTGCATTTTTATAGTTCGAAACAACAAAAGTACAGAAAAGAAAGTGCATTCATTAAATTAGAGATATGATATCCAACAAGTACAAGTCTAAAAAGAAGCCTAAGCGTGGCAAAGAAAACTGAAAGTAGTAACCTCTGAAGGTGGCGACTAAAAAGACCTCAAGGTCTGGTCCTCGTCAGGCACGTGCTCTGGGTCGACGTCCTCGGCTCCACGTACTCCAGTGAGTCTGCCTCGTCCACGAACTCTGGCTGAATACCTGACGTACAGCACCCAAGAAAAAGGAACTGTACGTCAGGTAAAGTCTACAAGAAGGGTTAGACTTTACTGCAAGTGCACCGAACTTTAAACAACGGTTTACTGGTTGATTAACATGCTGGGGTTACAACAAGTACAAGAGAAGTAACGTAGAAGGAAAGTAAAACGTAGCAGGCAGTAGTCGTAGCGTGTGCTACCGACTACGGGACTAGCCTAAAGGTGTCAGGACAAGACGGGACGTGACGGAAACAAGGCAGGACAAGACAAGTGAGACACGAAAGGGTTCACGCCTTATGGTTCGAGGGGGATCAGACCCTCTTGCCGTGCGCACGCTCAACCCAACCCCAAACCCCAAGACAAGACAAGACAAGACAAGACACCAGTACAAGGGATCGCTCGCTCTAGCTTGGCGAGTGCCCTATTGCCCGCAGGCTGAGAATCAGTACAAGGGATCACTCTCTCCACTTGGAGAGTGCCCTATTTCCCTCGGGCTGTGTATCAGTACAAGGGATCACTCTCTCAACTTGGAGAGTGCCATATTGCCCGCAGGCTGTGAATCAGTACAAGGGATCACTCGGCGAGTGCCCTATTGCCCAGCGGGCTGTGCAAGACGGGACGTGACAAGACGGGAAGGGTTATTCTAGGGTGTCCACACACACGCACACACATGATAGCCCTACAGCATCAAAAGTTGTTGTTGTCAGGCTCAGACTTCGTCGTCAAGTCTGAGCCGTCAGGAGCGTCCCGGACGCTATCATTTCACGTCCGGTTCTATACATTCACAGTCTAACAGTTCTAGCAATCTAAGACCAAAGCACGGTCAAAAACGCAAGTGGGTACACTTGCCTGGAACGGCGAGTGCGTCGTCTTCTCGAAGCGTCTCGTCCGCAGAAGTCCGTCTGAAATATCGCCACGGCGACGATGTCAGGTCTCAATTTCATCAAATCCTATTAGGGTTCGTTTCTAGGTTATCGGGACTATCCTATTCGTCAAAAGTCACATTTTGATGTTTCAGCCTAATCGACGATCTATCCTATGTGCACAGTCAACAAAGTTCGTTCATCGATTTTCTATGTTCGTACAACGTTTTACTGGTGCTGGAAAATAAATTTAGTTCAAGTTGACGGTTTTTAGTTTAGGGTTCAGTCAGCTACTGTGGGGGTTTCTACGAGTTTCGGGGAACCAACCTGAACCGGAGTTTGTCGTAGAATGGATGTCGTGTCTGATCGGAGCACTCCACAGCTTCAGATCTGGTCCTCGCACGATTCTCCAAAAGTCCAAACTTGCGACGAAGGCCTACGACGTGTCGCAACGTCGTAGACGGCAAATCCGTGAAGTAGCACGTCCAAGTGGGGCCCACAGCAGTGCTAGGGTTCCAAGGGGGCCCACAACATCTCAGGGGCACTTGGGGGGCCCACCACAGGAGTTGGTGTGGGAGAAATGATGTTGCGACGAAGTTCGGTCGGTCGGACTTGGTCGGTTCGGGGGTTCCTCTCGGTCAGACCGAGAGGGGCTCTCGGTCGTGCACTGGCGATGCGGGGGGGCTCGGTTGCAGCGGCGGGTGCGGAGGAATCCGTCGGTCAGACCGACAGATCCCGTCGGTCGTGCGAGCTGCGGGTGCGGGCGTGCAGCGCTTGGGCGATGCGGAGCGGCCTCTCGGTCACAGCGGGCGAAGCCTTCGGTCGGACGCTAGCGGGTGCAGCGGAGCGGGCCAAGCGGCTGTGCGGAGCGGGCGCTCAGTCTGACCGAGCGGTGCTCTCGGTCGGAGCGGGTGACAGCGGGGGGGGGGGGGGGGGGGGCGATGCAGCGGGCGCTGTAAGCGGCGATGCGGGGGCTTGCTCCGGTCGTGCGCTGAGATTTGCGGGGGTGGCCGTCGGTCGTGCACGTTGCGATCGTCGCAACGTTGCGACGAACGTCGGGAGGGGTTTTTGACGGCTAGGGTTTGTGTGGCTGCGAAAATAACCTAGCCTAGGGTTTATTTAAATATAAAAGAGTTAGGGTTAGGGTTTGGTTTAAGAAAATCGTAATTAAAATAATTAATATAATTAATATAATTTAAAATTGCTCTCCTCTCCCTCACGCAAGATGGGTGCGGCCAAAAATTCTGAAACTTTGCCAGAAAATTCTTTAATACGTTATTATAACATAGTAATTTTTTTGTAATTAAAACTTTTATAAAAATAGGTTTTTCAATTATTTAAAGCTTTCAAAAAAATAGAAAATAGGTCAAATTAAGTCCAAAAATTATAAAATAATTCTGGGGTGTTCGGGACGACTAAAGAAAGAGTGTGGAGAAGACGGATCTAAATTTCGACGTCGAGAGACGAAACTAAAATTCGAAACGTCTCGCGTCAAAACAGAAAGTCGCGACGTCACGTCAAATAAGTTAGTATCGCGGAAGAACGACTCGAGATATGTCGTTCCCAAGTTATTCCACAATCTAATACTTTCCGAGACGATCACGACGACATATCACACAAAATCGTTCAAAAACAAATAAAGTCTAAAATAAACACGTGCACGATCAAAAGCACGTGCACGAAGAAGGTACGATAGAAACAGGCCGTTACATTCTACCCACCTTAGAAATGATTCCGCCCTCGGAATCACTCACACTAGTAATAATATTACTCATATAACCTTATACCCGCAACTCTCATACCTACTCGTAAAGATTTCTAATCCTGTAACTTCGAACAACATTCCTCAATAATACCCCATAATCCATCTTTTCACTGGGCAAAGCCACGACTAAACTCACCTCCTAATAATATAGATCCATCATTACCGTTCCAATTTCCAACTCCAAGTTCTCATTAAAAAAAATAATGATAATCATCTTCTCAATAATATCTTTTAAATTTCTAAATCTTTTCCCATCATTAATAAATCTCCAAAATGAGATTCTAGTCATCCACCAATCCAAGACGAAACATTTGTCTACCCTATAATACCTTCACCAATCAGCAATCGTCGTGTCTTCAATACATTCTCGTCATATCTCTCCATAAATTCATCCACCAAATAATTTGATCTGCCAGAATTACCCATCATCCTACTCACTATAACTAATCCCAACCAATATTTAGTCCGAATACCTAAACATCCATTAATCTCAACACGTCGTGTTATCCTCAAAGTCTTCTCACGTCAATTCATCAATCAGTCTCAATGCTAATATAAGCTCTACTCAATCTCATGATCATCCTGACTCATACTATTCTCCGCAGTTACTCATATCCACTACCCGTCTAAGCCTCAAGTCTGATGAGTCATCATCTCCTCGCATTTAATCTCATCCAAACAGAATTCTCCATTGAGCACACCACACTTCGGTTTTATAAATAAGCCTTGGACAGTTCATTCTTTTCATCCAAAAAATATTCTAATCCGTCATCCTTGTGTTCCCAAAATCAATTAATCATTGCCATAATAAAACTCATCTCACTCCAAGCCTACCTGCAAACAAAAATCCTATAACGATAATAGCCAGCCCCAATTAATATAACAACCATAAACACGAAAATTTTGTTTAAGGGAGAAAGAAGAGAATAGAAAGAGAGATTTAAGGCCAAAGAAATATTTTAAAACATTTGGGGAAAAACGTGTGGTGTTGCGGTAATGGATGAGGGAGGTTAAGTGATTTTGATCTTGTGAGCTAGTTTTAAAACTTTAAAGAATTGGTTTTTTAAAAAAACAAAGTTTTGATATGATTCACATACAACCAAGATAAACCATTCATTAAAATTAAAACTCAGTCTAAGGATCTGCCGGCGATGACACCATTCATATAAGTATGAATACCGTCATTCAGACAACTTCCAGCTTACCATGGTTAACATTGAGTACACATTCAAGACACAGGAGACAAATATCAGGATCCTAAAGATGACACACTCATACAGGTCTACACACTCTACCTATACTCAGGCACTGCAACAACATCACCTACCAGAGGGCCTACTCCTAAACCGGAGATAGCATGGACAACTTCAAGGGCTAATATCTACGTAAAATAAGGGAAACAGAAACCAAAAGTGTAACGAAATAAATCGGAAGGAACGAGTTCAAGTAAGGCGGGGCAAGGAGATAGTTGGTTGGATGGAACGAAAAGTATTCTTCAAAATAATTAGATTGATGACGGGAGAATTACGTGAAAAATATGGTATCATATACTTTTATATATAAAAAATGTAGGAGGAAGTGAGCAGATGGTAGAATTTTAAAATTTTGGAAAAAGTAAGACGAAGGAAGGATGGGTATGGTGGGAAACGATTGTTTTGCAAATGAAAATAAGTTTACACAAAGATTTTGAAATGTGGTCACGAGGAACATAGAACAGATATAATAATAATAATAATATAATTGAAGTTCCCCCTAGTTCAGAAAATATTTTAAAAGTATGCACGGTAAGTGATTTAGAAATAGATCTTATAGCCCAGAAAAATATAAATTGAATTATCAAAATGTTAACACGGTTTTAAAAATGAAAATATGAAAGATACCGATTTGAAATAATTACCAGATAGTAACTTGAAAATTGACGACCAAGGAGATTTAAAAATCTAAGAAGGAACTTTCAACCGAAAAGCAAGAGATTTTAAATATATATATAATAAAGGGTTTTCAAGGGGGTTAAACCGAGCGAAGAATTTAATAAATGAGTTTCGAAAACAAGAAATAAAAGAAATAAAAGTAGGATGAGATAGCGATTATTTTGCAGATGAAAGTAAGTTTAAACACGGATCCTTGAAGTATGAGCACGATGAACATATGGCTGTTTATACATATACGAGAAGAATTTAAAGTTCTCTTTGGTTTAAAAAATATTCTAAAAGTACGTGCGGTAAATGGTTAAAAATAAATTTCGTAGGTAGAAAATAATATATTGAATTCCCGAAATGGTAACAAAGTTTTAAAACTAAAATACAATGGATACTGATTCGAAAATAAGTACGAGGCCGTAACTTAAAACTTTTACGACCGAAAGGTTTCAAAATTTGCGAAAGAATTTTAACTCAACCGAAAGTAAGAAATTTTTTTTTTAATAAAATAATTAATAAAAGTTTTCAAGGAAGTCAATTTCGGCGGAGAATTTATTAATGAATTTCGAAAATACTTTTAAAGGAAGCAGGTTTTGGGAAAGGAGAAATTTTGAAAATAAATACAAGATAGTAGAAATATATTGTGTAGTTTATAAAAGTAATATATATATTTTGGAAACAAGGCAAATAATGCGAGATATTGACTTAAAACATTTACGCCCAAGAAAGCTCTAAGTCAATTAAAAGTTTTATCTCGATCCAAAACAGCAAATTTTAAATATATAATATGGGGGTTTTCAAAGAAATCAATCTGCAGCGAAAACTTAATAAGGAAAGTCGAAAATAATTTTAGAGAAGGTAGAATTGGTCAGGGAAGGGATTCGAAGGATCAATGATGATCATTAGGAAACGATAACGAGAATCGAGAGAAAGGAAAAATGATCGCATGAAGATTACGCGTAAGATATGAATCGTGAGGAGCTACGATGGGACTCTATGGTCGATAGCACAAAATTTGCAAGGATCAGAGGGATGCTAGAGGACAAAGGTTCTAATCATCGGGTCGTCTAAAGATTTAGGATGACTCAGCTCTAGAACTTCCTAATGAGCTAGAATATAATCATGATCTAAAGAGAAGGTTTCTAAGAGAATCGAGGTTACGTTCTGCTGGGCCCGAAGACGATGGAGCTGGGCGAGCGACTAAACTAAAAGAAGGACTCTAGATATCTAATACGATCAGAATCAAATGGGGATGCTAAAATAGTCTAGGACGAGGACGACTAAATCTTAACCAAGGCATCCGACTATCAACCTGGGACGTCTACCTAAGTCTTCCTACTATCTAAGACTGGGAAACTAATTCAGACTTGTACGTGGATATCAAATGAATGCGGTACTTTTATTGTTTCGAACTTTTGCATGACCTGCATGGGCCACCACTAAAACCTGTCACGCCCCGCTTCCCAAAATGGACGGAAGCGAAACGTGACGAGGCCCGCTTAGGCCAGAGCTGAGAAGCTCGGACCCAATAAGCGTCTGTAGAGGTACCATTTTAAAATATTTTCAGGTTCTTGCATTTTTATAGTTCGAAACAACAAAAGTACAGAAAAGAAAGTGCATTCATTAAATTAGAGATATGATATCCAACAAGTACAAGTCTAAAAAGAAGCCTAAGCGTGGCAAAGAAAACTGAAAGTAGTAACCTCTGAAGGTGGCGACTAAAAAGACCTCAAGGTCTGGTCCTCGTCAGGCACGTGCTCTGGGTTGACGTCCTCGGCTCCACGTACTCCAGTGAGTCTGCCTCGTCCACGAACTCTGTCTGAATACCTGACGTACAGCACCCAAGAAAAAGGAACTGTACGTCAGGTAAAGTCTACAAGAAGGGTTAGACTTTACTGCAAGTGCACCGAACTTTAAACAACGGTTTACTGGTTGATTAACATGCTGGGGTTACAACAAGTACAAGAGAAGTAACGTAGCAGGAAATTAAAACGTAGCAGGCAGTAGTCGTAGCGTGTGCTACCGACTACGGGACTAGCCTAAAGGTGTCAGGACAAGACGGGACGTGACGGAAACAAGGCAGGACAAGACAAGTGAGACACGAAAGGGTTCACGCCTTACGGTTCGAGGGGGATCAGACCCTCTTGCCGTGCGCACGCTCAACCCAACCCCAAACCCCAAGACAAGACAAGACAAGACAAGACACCAGTACAAGGTATCACTCGCTCTAGCTTGGCGAGTGCCCTATTGCCCGCAGGCTGAGAATCAGTACAAGGGATCACTCTCTCCACTTGGAGAGTGCCCTATTGCCCTCGGGCTGTGTATCAGTACAAGGGATCACTCTCTCAACTTGGAGAGTGCCATATTGCCCGCAGGATGTGAATCAGTACAAGGGATCACTCGGCGAGTGCCCTATTGCCCAGCGGGCTGTGCAAGACGGGACGTGACAAGACGGGAAGGGTTATTCTAGGGTGTCCACACACACGCACACACATGATAGCCCTACAGCATCAAAAGTTGTTGTTGTCAGGCTCAGACTTCGTCGTCAAGTCTGAGCCGTCAGGAGCGTCCCGGACGCTATCATTTCACGTCCGGTTCTATACATTCACAGTCTAACAGTTCTAGCAATCTAAGACCAAAGCACGGTCAAAAACGCAAGTGGGTACACTTGCCTGGAACGACGAGTGCGTCGTCTTCTCGAAGCGTCTCGTCCAAGCGTCTCGTCCGCAGAAGTCCGTCTGAAATATCGCCACGGCGACGATGTCAGGTCTCAATTTCATCAAATCCTATTAGGGTTCGTTTCTAGGTTATCGGGACTATCCTATTCGTCAAAAGTCACATTTTGATGTTTCAGCCTAATCGACGATCTATCCTATGTGCACAGTCAACAAAGTCCGTTCATCGATTTTCTATGTTCGTACAACGTTTTACTGGTGCTGGAAAATAAATTTAGTTCAAGTTGACGGTTTTTAGTTTAGGGTTCAGTCAGCTACTGTGGGGGTTTCTACGAGTTTCGGGGAACCAACCTGAACCGGAGTTTGTCGTAGAATGGATGTCGTGTCTGATCGGAGCACTCCACAGCTTCAGATCTGGTCCTCGCACGATTCTCCAAAAGTCCAAACTTGCGACGAAGGCCTACGACGTGTCGCAACGTCGTAGACGGCAAATCCGTGAAGTAGCACGTCCAAGTGGGGCCCACAGCAGTGCTAGGGGTCCAAGGGGGCCCACAACATCTCAGGAGCACTTGGGGGGCCCACCACAGGAGTTGGTGTGGGAGAAATGATGTTGCGACGAAGTTCGGTCGGTCGGACTTGGTCGGTGCGGGGGTTCCTCTCGGTCAGACCGAGAGGGGCTCTCGGTCATTCACTGGCGATGCGGGGGGGGCTCGGTTGCAGCGGCGGGTGCGGAGGAATCCGTCGGTCAGACCGACAGATCCCGTCGGTCGTATGAGCTGCGGGTGCGGGCGTGCAGCGCTTGGGCGATGCGGAGCGGCCTCTCGGTCACAGCGGGCGAAGCCTTCGGTCGGACGCTAGCGGGTGCAGCGGAGCGGGCCAAGCGGCTGTGCGGAGCGGGCGCTCGGTCTGACCGAGCGGTGCTCTCGGTCGGAGCGGGCGACAGCGGGGGGGGGGGGGGGGGGGGGGGGCGATGCAGCGGGCGCTGCAAGCGGCGATGCAGGGGCTTGCTCCGGTCGTGCGCTGAGATTTGCGGGGGTGGCCGTCGGTCGTGCACGTTGCGATCGTCGCAACGTTGCGACGAACGTCGGGAGGGGTTTTTGACGGCTAGGGTTTGTGTGGCTGCGAAAATAACCTAGCCTAGGGTTTATTTAAATATAAAAGAGTTAGGGTTAGGGTTTGGGTTAAGAAAATCGTAATTAAAATAATTAAAATAATTAATATAATTTAAAATTGCTCTCCTCTCCCTCACGCAAGATGGGTGCGGCCAAAAATTCTGAAACTTTGCCAGAAAATTCTTTAATACGTTATTATAACATAGTAATTTTTTTGTAATTAAAAATTTTATAAAAATAGGTTTTAAAATTATTTAAAGCTTTCAAAAAAATAGAAAATAGGTCAAATTAAGTCCAAAAATTATAAAATAATTCTGGGCTGTTCGGGTCGACTAAAGAAAGAGTGTGGAGAAGACGGATCTAAATTTCGACGTCGAGAGACGAAACTAAAATTCGAAACGTCTCGCGTCAAAACAGAAAGTCGCGACGTCACAAATAAGTTAGTATCGCGGAAGAACAACTCGAGATATGTCGTTCCCAAGTTATTCCACAATCTAATACTTTCAGAGACGATCACGACGACATATCACACAAAATCATTCAAAAACAAATAAAGTCTAAAATAAACACGTGCACGATCAAAAGCACGTGCACGAAGAAGGTATGATAGAAACAGGCCGTTACATAAGGTCACCTCCTTTAATGTATTTCGAAACGGTCATTGATACATACTTTAAAATACTTTCCTAAGTTAAATAGAACTTCAAAATCCTGTGTGTTAGTTGTATAATCATTGTCTTCAAATATTTTAAGAAAAGAAAATTTTCAGTTTTCTTTTTACAAGCCTATTTTTCATTGCAAAACGAACACTACGACACTATGCCCATATTACTCTTCACGTATTATTTGACTGATCACATTTTACGTTTTAATTCCTACCGTTTGCTCACTATTCTACATAAATTATAATGACGTTATTTTTCCCTCACATATCCTTATCTTCATAATTATTTAATTATTCTTAGATATTTTGTGTCACCCAACCAAACTACTCGCTTATCCATACCACCTCTGGTGCCGTCCATCACAACATTAATTCATTACATCTCTCAACTCTGAATTCAACACTATTGATCTATTGATTAGTTTTCGCATTGGTGCTTATGAGTGCTTACGTCAGCTTTAATATAAGTATAGTGGGACCATTAGCAGTGATTGTAGTTTTGTTGTTGTGCATGTGTATAGATAGTGGGTGTGGGCCCGTGCGTGTGAATCTCTATGTACCACTTAGGTTTACATGTGTTTTACCTTAATATATTAGTATAGTGTGATGATCTATTATGTCGTGTGTGCATGTACGTACGGTAAATTGTGATAGGTATGTAATCAGACGAGTGTATAGTAGTAAGTGTTATATTTATATTTAGGCGAGTGATTGACTATATCACTATGAGAATAGCTGTGCGTATTAGATTTAGCTTTGGCTAGCTACTAGGTGTTTATGTACCTTAGTCGTACTTGTTAATGGTTGTAATTATATGCTAGTACTGGGATGTACATGATTAGGTGTAATGATAATAGGTGTACGTATTGTTGTGTGTGCGGATTTATTGTGTGATTTGTATGTTAGTATGTATGGCGTGTACTCGCGCGTATATATGTACGTGGTTAGTTATATGTACGTATGTATATATATATATATATATTGTATAAATAAGTGGGTTGTATGCATAATAAGATTATGATGTTACCCATACGGGATGATGTGTGAGCATGTGTATACCACGAGGTATGCATGGCCGTATGTTTGCGACTACGTATATGTGAATGTATGAAATAGTGTACTTGCCTATGTGGATTACCATGGTTGTGTATACCGGTGAGTGTATATGTGATCTATATAGATACGAGATAAGAGTGTGGTAGTGTGAGTATGTGTATGTATGTGAAATTGATATATGTATGAGAATTTGAAAGTGTGTGCTATATGATTAAGTATATGTATATGGATGTATATGGTTTCATTATAATGTATGTGTGTCCGGGATAGAATGACTTAGGTGTCTAAGTCAAGGGATTGTACAATTGAAATATTAATTGACTAAGAATGATTGTGTTTTGCATTAGTGGTATGTCTACGTGACAGGTGGTACTATATCATTATAGATTGTGAGTATATAAGATATACGGTAATACATTTAGTGCCGATACGAATATTAGAAATACTTTTGGATATGGCATGCTGGTTGTTATGGTGTATGCGTTAGAAATGAGGTGCGAGCGGTACCCTTACGTTTTCCGGTGTCTTAACCGATAAGATTCCAAGGACGGAATCATTCTTAAGGTGGGTAGGATGTAACGACCAGTTTTAGCGATGCGTAGTTCGTACTTCCTCTCGTGTTGTATATCCTTCTTCGTATCCGTAGTTAAGTCATGTTGGACCCAGTATCCGTATCGGACCCGAACCCGTATCCATTTCTATTCTTTTCAAAACTTATTATTATTATTCTTATCCCTTCTAGTGAATTATTTTAAAAGTCTCTCCTTAAAAATTGTTTTAATTTTTGATTCAAAATTCATATTCGATATCTAAACTTTGTAAATGTTTAATAAGCTTTCTTCATCAGACCCCGTACCCGTATTCAATTATTAATCCCTTTATGTTTTAATTATTATTATTATTATTAATATTATTTTAATTATCTCTTATTAAGTTGATTTTAAACTTTAACATTCAAAATTTGAATTGCAAATCTTTTAACAAAGTCACTGGAAACTTCCTATTATAAACCCATTAAACCAAATTGATTGATATTAATCCCCTTGTTTTTAATTTAAAAATCATTATTAGTGATTCAAATCCCATTAACAGAGTCTCAAATCTTTACCTAAATATAACACTAACCCTATTACCTAACCCTATGGCCGAACCACCCAGCAACACTCACGCACACCTCTGCACACACCAACTTTCATTTGAACCTAGGCTAAACAAGCAAACATATTTAGACTCTACCCTAATATAATAAGAAATAATTTGAAACCAAAACCCCTCTCACGTGTTGCCCAAGCCCAGCCTATTTTTCCTTACACAAATATAATAAACCCTAAGGCCTATAGGCACAGGACCCTATATTCAAATGAATGAACCTATAAAAAAACCCCCCAAGAACTAGGCACGTGACTCTACCTCATTATAAAAAAAACCCCAGCTATATTAATAAGGCCCCAGGACATGCTATCAGCGTAGACCCCCTCTCTTTCTAGCCGCCCCCTGCCATTGTCCCCACGCCAAGCAACGTAGCCGCCCCTTATAACCCTCTCATCTCCCTCCGGCAACGCACGCGGGTGATTCTCCCTCGCCATCACAAACCCGCAGCAATCACGCGGCCCCCTCTTCGAAAACCACCCAGTCCCTTCTCCCCTCCACCCAGATCGCCGACGGCATGCTCAACCCCTCCCTCCGGTGCCGAGATCTCCCCTTCCCCGAACTCAGCCGCCCAGCCCGCGACACACCCCTGTTACGACCGCCTATATCTCGCCATAGCCTTTCGTCCCTACTCCCCAGTGCCATACTCTTCCACCATCGCCACGCCGAAGCCAACATCCCCAACCTCTACCCATACCCCGAAGACAGCCACCTCCAAAAGGCCAGGACCTCTCATCCCTCTCTCATGTCTTTCCCCCTCCTCTGTTCGAACTTCCACCGATCTCTCTATTTTCTCCTCCTCCCGTT
>CM061141.1:286695535-286814536 GCA_030789695.1 Scilla litardierei
GTGTTTCTGATTGTTCTGATTAGCAATTGCAAGAACCTCATCTGTGTTTTTATCACAGACGCTTATTGGAAGTGAGCTTCACCGCTCCAGTTCAAGCGGACCGTGTAATGTTCTCGCTTCCGGTTTCTTTTGGAAAGTGGGGCGTTACAATTTGCATAGCGACAACGATCGACTCCTCTGGCTTGGCTCGGAATCTAACGGGCCCAAGCGATCGCTCTCTGCTGTAAAACTCGAATTCCTGGTGGCTTGGAATCCACTTTCTTGCTATGGCAATCGATCGAAGCATGGAAGTCTCCCAACCAATCGATGCTAAGAACAACATCGAAATGTGGTAGATAATGGACAATGAAGTCGGCATAAAGCTCATGTCCACTGATCACCAACAGAATCGATGGGCATCCCAAATTAACCGTCATCACCCCGTTCCCTATAGTGATATCCCAACACTTAGGAAGTGTATGGGTGGGAATGGAGTGCTCTGTTACGAATCTCTGGGTTATGATGTACATAGATACACCGAAGTCGAACAAAGTTAGTGCCGGATAAGATGACACTAAAATGGTGCCTAAGATACAAGAGATAAAGCTAAGGTTAAACAAGGGTCACTAATCTAACTAGGGATCATTAGAATTGCACATAATAAACTGGATATTAAATGAATGCGAGTACTTTTTATTGCTACGAACTTTTACTCGACCTGCATGGGCCACCACTAAAACCTGTCACGCCCCGCTTCCCAAAACGGGTGCGGGAACAAGACGAAGGTCCGCATGGACCGGAGCTGTGAGGCTCGGGCCCAATAAGCGTTTGTAGAGATACCATTAAATTACAGGTTCTTGCATATAAAGTTCATAACAATAAGATAAGAGTACTCGAAGGGAAACTGCATTCATTGATAAAAGAGATATCATCCAGTTTTATCTCAAGTCTAATAAAAGAAGCCCAAGCATGGCTACAACTGCGAAAAAGAAAACTAATGGTGTGATGCACCCAACCTAGATAAGAAGTAAAGTGGTGCTACGCACCCCAAACTAGAAAACAACAAAACCTCCGAAGGACAGCAATGGTGAGGAACCCCTAGGTCTGGTCCTCGTCTGGAACATACTCTGTGTCAACGTCCTCTGACTCCAAGTCCTCAAGTAAAGCCAGCTCGTTTGTGTACTCCGTCTCAGTACCTGATGTACAACATCCCAGAGAAAGGAGCTGTACGTCAGGTAAAGTCTACAAGGAGAAGGTAAGAAGACTCTACTGCAAGTGTAAAGGAATTTATGGACAACATTTAAGGTTGATTTCATGAGATGCAATAGTATGGCATTTATACATATATGCAAGGAAAGTAAAAACTTTGCAAAAAGTAAACGTGGCAGGTAATCGCCATAGCGTGTGCCACCTGCTACAAGACGAGATTAGACAAGCTGTATGACACCAAACGACTCGACACCAAGACTGTGTGACACCAAGAGACTCGACACCAAGAGGGTTCATGCCTTCAGCTTAGAAAGTAGCCAAACTCTTTAACCTGGTGGCCGTTCAACACTACCCCACCCCAAGTACTCAAGATAAGACTGTACGAGGACCACTCACTCTATCTAGATGAGTGCCTCTATCCCCACAGGTTGCAGGGTCACACACTCTAGCTTGATGAGTGTCGAGCTTCCCGTAGGTTGTTCTGTACCAAGGATCACTCTCTCTGTCTTGGAGAGTGCCCTTATTCCCCGCAGGTTCCAAGGTCATTCACTCTAGCTCAATGAGTGCCGGGTTTCTGTTGGTTATCCATACAAGGGTCACTCTCTCTGTCTTGGAGAGTTCCCTACTGCCCGCAGGCTATGTAAGACATTTCATGAATGATTTTACACGGCATGGCATGAACATAATATGTTCTTTTCATTCTAGAGGGTCCACACGCACACACGCATACACACAGATAATTCCTAGCATGACTAGCAATTTATACCTAGACTTTGTTGTCAAGTCTAGGCTATCGTGAGGGAGTCTCGGACGCTATCATTTCACGTCTGGTTCTCTTATTCAACAATTTTCAATTTTAAGAAGGAAGTGGCCTAGACGTGGCCGTAACTACGTAAGTGGGGGCACTTGCCTGCGGTGGTAAGAAGAACGTCCGTAGGAAGCGCCTCGTCGCGGGTAGCGTGTTGGTCAAAGTCCACTGTCACAAGTCAACGGTGGCGTCAGGACCAGTTTTAGCAAATCCTATTAATTTGTCTCTAAGTTGATCGTGGCTATCCTATCAGTTTCAAATCAAGTTTGATTGTTCATCCTATCCGACGATTCTACCCTATGTGCACAGTTAAAAAGTCCGATCGTCGATCTACGGTTTCACAACATTTTAAAGGAGCGAAAAATAAATTTAGTACATTAAGTTACCGATTTTTATTTAGGTTTCAATGTCGTATGGTTTGGGTTGCTATGAGTAGAGGGACCAACCTAGTACGATGAACGCGCATGCGTCTGACGTCGGATCTGGAACGGTGGCAGTGCTCGGTGTCCTCAACTACGGGTAGCACCATAAGGATCACCTCGGGATCATTTCAGCTGCGGGTAGCGCAGTGAAATAGTACGACATTGGGGTCGCCTCGGTTGCGAGTAGCACAACGGAACGGAGAGTGGCAACGACAACGGCAACGACGTCAGGAGAGAGTGTGAGATCTGCGACGTGCGTGGGCTCCTAGGGCACAAGGGGGCTACCGTAACTGTGGGAGGAGGAAGCGATGACTGCTTCAAGCAGAGAAGTGATGGCGGGGTGATCAAAGTAAGGAGGTGTGGCCTTGGGCGGGTTTGAGGGTGTTTGAAGAGCTGGGTTACTTGCGGCTTGGAGAAAAAGAAGAGGCCAGGTTTAAATATATATATGAAGGGATCCTAGGGTTTTGGTTTGTGCCCGGAGGAGGAGAGAGTGACTGTCGGCATTGGGGGCTACCGTGGACATGGCCGGCAGCTCGAGGGAAGGGAGAGGGGATTCAGCAGGATGGATGACAGCGGCAGCTTACTGCCTTGCATAGAGGAGGCCGGGCGTGCGCGGGGTCTTCCGTAGGAGGGATGGCTGGCAGCCGGCGGCCGTGGGCGGAAGGGGACCGACAGAGGGTTCTGAGCTGGGGTTGTCGGCAGTTTTGTGACCACGACGTCCTGCTGTCGAGACGAGGCCGGAGCAAGGGAGGAGGACGGCAGTTTTGTGGCCGAAGGGCTGAGCGAGGGGTCTCTGCGTGGACGAAAGGAGGGAGAGGGGGAGAAGAGCGTGGCCGGCGGCAGCTTGATGGCTGGAGGGAAAGGGAAGGTCGGCGGTTGCAGGGGGGAGAGAGGGCTGGCAAGGGGAAGTGTGATGGTGGCTGGGTTTGGAGAACAAAACCCTAGGGCTTTGTTACGTTATAATGTGGGAAATTTGCTAAAGTTGGAGGAAAAGAGTGGGGTTAAAGGTTAGATTGGACAGAGAGTGTGTGTGAGGGGAGGGTAGACTCAGTGTGATAAATAGTCTAGGAATATATGATATGAAACGTAGGATCCCCTAGAGATTAGATTAGGATTTGAATTAGGGATTTGAAATTTTAATTAACTTAGGGCTAATTAATAGATTAAAAGTAATTAAGGTGAAAGGTCAGTCTAACGGTGTCCGGAAAATACAAGAAAAATATCGGGACGACCGTGACGATGAGAGGATCGAGAATATGGTGGTTGGTCACATGCTAGGTTCACGAAAAATGGTAATAAAAATAAAAAGCCAAAACGTCGAAGTCTAAAGTTAAGACGCCACATCATTCAAAGCTGATTTGTGGAAGAATGACCTGTGAAATGACATTCATAAAAAATTCCACAAATAATTACTCTCTCTGAGGGTCACAATGATATATAACTTCGTGCGTTTGAGATACAAGAGGAGGTCACAAAAAATACGCGTACGAAAAAGAAAATACGCGTTGAAAACACACGATCGAAAAGCGACCGTTACAGTTGGGCCTGAAGCCCGCAGCAAGCGTAAGGGATTTTATTTAAATAATTAGGTTATGTTATCTTTTTGTTTTAAATATAAATTTTACTCAGAAAAATTCAATTAAATCTAGAAAAATATCAGAAAATACCAGAATATTACTAGAAATTCTGAAAAAACTGGATACTTGATGAGTTGCATTAATATTTTTTTTGGAATGCTATTTATTTTTGGTCCATATAATATCCATAACATCAATATCTGCATAATTTGGATTAATTAGATTTTTTATTTAATAATTATGAAAGGTCATGAGATCACTCCGACGTTAGTTATCTAACCTAACGGTGCATGATATGTCTCCAAGTGGCCCAAGTAATTATTAAATATTTTATATTTCTCCAATAAATTGCGTGCGATGTTGATTAAATTAAATTTGATATGTCTGTGATGTTGCACAATTATTTATGTATGTGTCTGTTGCATAGTTTATAAATTGTGTGGATGTTTAATAAATTACGTTAAGGTTTTGGATCGGCCAGTTTGTCACCTTTTTATATTCCTCGTATTTTCTTTTCTTTTTTGAGAGAAATTGTAGTGAAGATATGATTTGTGTAAAGCCAAAGACCGAAGTTTCTTTCCTTGAAGACGGAGGCCAAATTGCAAAGTTGCAGGGACCCCAATGGGTTTCCAAGTTGTACTTTTACATTTTAGTCTTTTGTACTTTCTGGACTGTATAAATTTGGACTTTGGACTTTATTATATGGTGACTGGCCGATCCACGCAACTAATTTATTAACGTTACATGACTTTTTAATATTTTTATTAATTCATGTTATTTTAAATTCATAGATAATATGGCAAAAATAGCGAGCGTCGACTTTGAAGTTATCAATGCGGCTGGAAAGAACTATCTGAGCTGGCATGTGGACCTGAAGTTCCACTTGCACGCACAGCGCCTAATGGCCACAATCTCTACTTATGTGCCTATGACAACAGACACTCTTGACGCAGCTTCTACACCAAAAGTCTCTGATTTAGATAAGGCGAAAGCCATAATCTATATCAGGCGACATATTGATCGGACCCCTGAAGGCCGAATATCTCACTGTAGAAGATTCACTAGAGTTGTGGACTGCACTGGAGGCAATGTATAAGCATCAGAAAGATGTGATCCTCCCATGTGCACGTATGAGTGGAATCTCCGTCTACATGACTTCAAGTCCGTTGCTGAGTATAACTCAACACTTCACAATATCACCTCACGCCTTAAGCTGTGTGGTGAACAAGTGACGGAAGAACGCATACATGAAAAGACTTACACATCCTTCCATGAGAAGGATGCAATCCTCATGCAACAGTATCATGAACGCAAGTTCACTAAGTACTCTGTCCTGAACTCCTGCCTTCTCATGGCGGAGCAGAACAGAGACTTACTACTGTCCACCCATAACCTATGCCCTGCAGGCTCAACTTCTCTTCCTGAGGCTCACAGAGTTTCTTCCCAGAAGCAGAATAATAAACAAAAGGGAAAATTCAACAAAGGAAAATCCACTAAAAGGCAGGCCAGAGGTCCTCCCCAGCATATCATCCCTCCCCAGAGAAACAAAAATGAGTGAAAGAAGAAGCTCCCATGGAAGAAAAAGAACACTTGACAGACGTCTATTCTCAAGAATAATTAAGAGGACAAATGCCACAGATGTGGCATGACTAGACATTGGTCCAGAAATGGTCGTACTCCACGACACCTCCAAGATCTGTATCAGGCAAGCCTGAAGTCTACCGTTTAAACAAATCTGGTTGACAACCAGCCGACAACCAAGTTCACATTGGATGACTTCGAGAATGAAGACCTCTTAGACTGATGTTATATTTATCTATTATGCATTTACTTAATCTGTTATCATTAGTGCATATGTAGTTTCCTTGATCTTTACTTTTTCAATTATAAATGTCTTCCTTTTATTAAAGTATTGATTTTATTATCTATGGATGAAGTGTGAGTGCCTAGTGGACAGTGCCTCGATACACACAATCCTTCAAGAAAAAAATCTATTTATTAGCTTAAATAATTATGATGGTCATGTCATTACTATTTCAGGACTGTCAAACATAATTGAAGGATCTGGTGAAGCAATGATTATGCTCCCAAATAACACAAGACTAATAATAAAAGATGCACTTTTCTCTCCTAAATCAAATATGAATCTATTATATTTCAAAGATATTCGTTTAAACGGATATCACTTAGAAACTATAGATATACATGAGGATGAATATTTGTATGTTACTCGTCAAAAAGACGGTTTAAAAACTGTCTTAAAACGATTTAAGGGATTCCCGTCGGGTCTCTATCATACTCATATTAAACCTATAGAAGCTAATTTGACAGTGCACCAGAAGTGCCTTTCATCTCCAGAATGCAAACTCTGGCATAACAGACTTGGTCACTCTTGATCGGCGATGATGCACCGCATCATCACCCAATCTTTTGGACATAATCTGAAGAACATGAAGATTCTTCAGGAAGGTGTTTTCCAATGTCTCCCTTGTTTCAAAGGCACACTAATAACGAGACCATCTTTACTGAAAGTGGGATTAGAGTCTCCTAGCTTCTTGGAAAGAATACATGGGGATATTTGAGGTCCTATTCACCCTGCAAATGGCCCATTTCGGTACTTTATGGTACTGATAGATGCATCATCTAAATGGTCTTATGTGTGCCACTTGTCCACCTGCAACCTAGATTTTTCAAAGCTTTTAGCACAAATAATTAAGTTGCGGGCTCATTTCCCAAATAACTATATCAAGAAACTATGTCTTGATAATGCGGGAGAATTCACTTCTCAAGTCTTTCAAGACTATTGCCAAGCAACTGGCATCGAAGTTGAACATCCAGTAGCACATGTTCACACCCAGAATGGGTTAGCAGAATCTCTGATAAAGTGACTGCAATGGATTGCACGTCCGTTGCTGATGCAATCTCAGTTGCCTATGGATGCTTTGCAAGCCGCATCGCTTATCGGAATGCGGCCCTCTGGTGGCCATATTCTATCGTCGATGCAGCTAGCATATGGTGCATCTCCGAATATCTCTCATTTGAGAGTGTTTGGTTGTGCAGTCTACGTCCCTATTGCACCTCCTCAGAGGACCAAAATGGGTCCACAGCGTAGTTTGGGTATCTATATAGGGTATGATTCACCCTCTATAATTAGATATCTTGAACCCCTGGCGGGTGACGCATTCAAGGCATGTCTTGATGACTGTGAGTTTGATGAAAATGTTTTTTCAAAACTAGGCACATAGTCTAAGAAGCTAGAAGCTTCTGAGACCAGTTCTTGTGACACAAAGACTTTGTCTCATTATGATCCGCGTACTAGTCAATATGAAGATGAGATCATGAAGATCCTTCATCTTCAGAATACAGTATATTTACTACCGAATTATTTTACTAACAACCAGAAGATTGTCAGATCACACGTCCCTGCTGCCAATACGCCATCTAGGATTGACAACCCAAAAGATGTATTCAATCCACCGACAGCAGAATCGGCTGTACCTCAATTGAAGAGAGGACACCCACCAGGTTCGAAGGATAAAGCTACTCGAAAAAGAAAAAAACCTTGATAAATAAAGATGAACCATACATAGGATGCTGAGCTCAGACCAGCTATATCTCCCCTCCTACAGTCCCCTGAAGAGGAAACTTTAGGAGAAACATCATTAAATTTTGTACGTATTGGGGAGGTATTAGACAAAAAAAGCACTATTGTTGATGACGACTTTGAGTTCAATATTGACGTGCGCGACGCTGAATACGTCGATGACATCGAACCACGAGCTCTTGCTGAATGTAAACACAGAGATGATTGGCCAAAGTGGAATGAGGCAATATGAGTAGAGCTGGACTCACTCTTGAAACACGAATTTTTTGGACCAGTGGTCCAAACACCTAAAGGTGTAAAACCTGTGGGTTATAAGTGGGTTTTCGTCAGAAAAAGAAATGAAAATAATGATATCGTACTCTACAAAGCACGTCTTGTAACACAAGGATTCTCCCAACGATCGAGGATAGATTGTGAACAAACCTACTCCTCTGTTATGGATGCGATCACGTTCCGATTTTTATTAAGCATATCATCTCTGGAAAGCCTAGAAATACAGCTCATGGATGTTGTGACTGCGTATCTATATGGAAATATAGATAAAGAAATCTATATGAAACTCCCTGAAGGATATAAATTATCTCCAGAGATAACAGAGAGACCTCGGGATGTCTGCTCTGTAAGGCTTCAAAGATCATTATATGGTCTTAAGTAATCAGGTAAAATGTGGTATAACAGACTGAGTGATTTTCTTGCACAGCAAGGTTTCACCAATAATAAAGTCTGCCCATGTATCCTTATTAAAAGATCAAGAACATGATTTGTTATATTCGCCATTTATGTAGACGACTTAAATCTCATTGGATCTCCTGCATAGATCGCTGAGATATCTGCAAGCCTAAAGAATACTTTTGAAATGAAAGACCTAGGCAAAACAAAGTATTCTCTTGGCTTACAGATTGAACACCTACGTGGTGGTATCCTGTTACACCAATCCACATATACAAGGAAATTATTGAATAATTTCCAAATGGATAAGTATCATCCTCTAAGTAAACCAAAGGTCGTTAGATCCTTGGATGTACATAAAGACCACTTCCGTCCACTAGAAGAGGGGGTAGAAATGTTAGGTCCTGAAGTACCTTACTTTAGTGCCATTGGAGCACTTATATATCTCGCTAACTGTACGCGTCCCGATATAGAGTTCTCAGTGAATCTTCTAGCCAGATGTAGTGCAGCGCCCACAAAGCGCCACTAGAACGGAGTAAAGCAGCTTCTGTGTTACCTTTAAGGGTCAGTTGACCTGGGATTATACTTCCCGAAAGGTGGATCTTCCACTTTAATTGGTTATGCGGATGCATGTTACATGTTTGATCCTCACACCGAGAAATCACAAACTGGTTTTGTATTCACTTACGGTAGTACAGCCACCTGGAAATCTGTGAAGCAAACCACTACAGCTATCTCTTCCAACCATTTCCGAGCTCCTTGCGATCCATGAAGCAAGCAAACAATGTGTATGGCTTCGTTCAGTCATTCATCACATCTTAGTGACTACCGGCACTGGTGACCTGTAGCCAACCAGATATTTAAGGACAATGCAGCCTGCATTGCTCAACTACATACTGGTTTCATCAAGGGCGACAAGACGAAGTACATTTCTCCTAAATTCTTCTGGACACACGACCTACAAAAGGAGAAGCAAGTCGAAATACAGCAGATTCATTCTTGTAATAATTTAGCTGATTTGTTCACTAAGGCTCTGCCAATATGTAATTTTATAAAACTTGTAAAATGAATCGGGATGAGACAGCTGAGAGACCTACAAGCCTGAAGCTTGAACGGATCTGGGGGGAGTAACCTGTGGGTGGTACTCTTTTTCCTTAAGAATGTTAGTTTTTCTCACTAGGTTTTCCACAGCTAAGGTTTTAACAAGGCAAACACGTTTACTCTGGATCCGGAAGTATCCACCCCATTAGCATCATAAATGCTGAAGTATTCATATGCTAAGTCCAAGGTAATGGATGGATAAGGGGGAGTGTTATGACTGGGGGAGACTTATGGTCTCCCCCCTCATTTATCCACCATAACACCCCACTACATGGTAGTGGGGTCAAACTTTGGTATTCTAAAGACTATTGGTCTCTCCTCTCATATGAAATATAATAAAATGGGACTATGTGCTCTTGCCATGGTTGATTATCTTCAATATTTTTTTTATTTTATTTATTACAAAATTGTAGCAAAAATTAAAAGAGAAACAGAGGAATGTGGTTAAATAAAACCTAAACCTAACAAGACTAATCGAAATCCATCCCAAAAAGAAGCCGTAACACACCGATTTTAAGATGCCCCTCCGATGGCGCTCAATATTGCACAAAATCATAAGGAAAGAAGAATAAGAATCAAAAAATTAGATCACCAAACTCCCCCAAATCTAAGAATCAAAACACAGTATAAATCACCAAATTCCTCCAAATCAGATAAAAAAATCTTGAGAAGAAAAGAATAAGAATCGGTCAAAAAGACTTACCCTACCGTCGATAACTCGCCTCGGAATCGTGGATCACCAAATTCCCCTTATCAGATCAAAAAATCTCCAAAAAATAAGAATAAGCAAAAACCCCTACTTTAGGGCTCGAAATTTGCATGTGTATAAAAAAAGGATGAGAGAGAAAGAGACGGAGCTTTGGTCCCTAAATTTTTTGATACATCGGAATGAATTTGGTCTCTAATTTAAAACCGCAAAAGTGATAGATTATATTTTAAAGTAATAAAAAAATTTAGAGGCGGGGTTTAAAACTGCAAAATTGCTTGATTATTTTTCTAAAATAATCATAAATTTGTTAGAGGCAAGACTCGAAGGTGCAACCATCCGCCAACGAATACAACCACCAAGCACCGGGCCTAGCTCTACGATCGATATGAAAGGAAACAAAAACTTATATAAGTTAAGTTCATTTCTCAAATTCCGGGGAGGGCACGTTCCCCCCTGGCCCCCATGTAGGTCTGTGCATGTACATATCACAACTGTCCATAGCGATAGCGAGTAAAACCTGGAGTGAGACTCCTGGTTTCAGTTCTTCATTTGTTCAAATGAGAACATGAGGGAAATATGTAAAATGTGAGAGAGAATTGAGAATGAGAATGAACACACATCCTCCAAAATATGAGGGACATTTATAGAGTTATAAAGAGATATTTTGGAAATTTAATTTTATTTATTGACCATCCAACATTTAGCTTAGGTCATATTGTGCCTACTTTAGCTTCATAGCACATGGTCCTTTGCTGATGATGGTCTTGGGCCACCTTATTGGATGATATATCACAACTACTCTATACTTAGTCCAATCTTAATTTGCATAGGATTAGATTACTAAGAGAGGTTGTATGTTTGTAATATTCCGAATTGATGTAGTTTTATTTGCAACCTTTTGTGATTGGATGAAAACTCCTATTAACTTTCGTTAGATGATAATAATCATCTTTAATATCTCCACATTTGAGTAGGAAGTCTCACTGGTTAAAAGTTTGTTAGATGCATACCCTTTGACCATATGATTATTAGGAATCTTGACCTAACTTTTTAACATATGATTTAAAGATGTATATTTCAAAGAAAATTCGATACATTTCCAAGCAAGAAAAGTATACATATTTAGGTGTGTCTTTATTAAATATAAATAGGTTATCTTGGACCTTCTTTTCTTTGCACCTTTGTAGAAGTGTTGGCATTGAAAAAGAAGAAGATGACGAGATAAGCATGCAACGCCCATCTTATAGTGATGGGTGTAAGGGAATATGCTAGGGTTCTAAACAATTTTTAAAAGCATAAAAAACTAAAAAATCAATTTTTTCTAAACCTAGCTATTAAGGCCAAAAATGGCGTTAACGTTTCGAGGCTGACGTGGACTTCTTCTGTCGAGGAGGAGCCTCGTCAGCGGTTGCGTAGGACCCTGGTTAATAGAACTGGAGTCGTTGACGTCAGGAATTAGTAGACGACAATCGTTCGACCCTCTGAGCGAGTCTTAACCGGCCATTGATAGACGTTACGACCCTTTTGTTGAATCGCTCCATGAGCTTCCTGTATCACAAAAGAACGTTAGGGGGGGTCGGAGCTGGGTCCCGACCCAAATCCCCTCCGATGCTTAAGTTAGTATGGGAACTTAACGGGGAGCTTGGAGCTGTCGAGATCGACCTAGTGAGGCTTGTCTCGAGTCAGGTGTCACAAGCTATTTAAAGGAAGAAATACTAAGTGGAGTATAGAATGTCAGAGTATCGAGTTTCGTACCTCCTTGATCTGTTCATTTCCAGTGTATTTATAGACCTCCGAGGTCTCTTCAATGACATTGGGAGGATAACTGTCACCAATTATGGTGCCACGATCATCCCCCTTAATAAGGGTAACCATCGCCCATAACCCTGCTATTTATGAGCTTTCTTTAATCCCATGTTTGATAGGTGGAAGTGCAACGAGCAAATGGCACGTGGGCTTTGACTAAGTTTGATTCGGGCTTCTTTCATGGGCTTTGTGGGCTTCGATCTCCTGTTGAACGAATCACTCGAGAGCCGGTCCAATGATGCAATAATGGCCCCAGTCGCTTGAGCTCAAATAGTTTGTTTGTTGGGGTTAAGGGACGTTACATCTCATTAATGGGACATGACAGTTGAGGAACTAGCACTCGAGTTTTAGGTGTCAAAATGCTTGCTTTTCTGATTTGGTCAATGCGCCGATTCGAAATCCGAGATACTAGGAGGCATGGATCACCGACACGTGTCCCAATACGATGAGGTCGCCTTATCTAAATAAGACAGTTTCGAAGGGATAATTGAAATCATCGTCTTTGGCACCACTGACCCAGATTTTGTTCTTTGGAGATGGCTTCATCATATGGTCATGCCTCTGGTAGGAGCTCAGCTTCCATTGCTCAGAAGGGTTAGAAGGAAGCCGCTGTGACCAGTCTGATCACCAACCAAGTCTCTAAAGTAGGCACGGATCAAATTCCCGAATTACAGGAAAAATAAGTTTGCATTGACTACCAGATCCAGTTGCCGGAGAGGGATGAAAGGGTCCATCGCCTTGGCGATCGAGAGTTTGGGGTTTATGTTAAGGCCTTTCATCGAGGTCTTAGATTCCTCATGCATCCTTTTATGTGCTATTTGTTGAGTAAGTTGAATATTTCCCTTTGTCAACTGATGCCAAACACCATAGGGGTATTGGTCGTCTTCATCGTATTATGTGTAATGAAGAAGGTTGAACCGACGATGGAGTTGTTCAATTACTTCTTCACGACTCCTTCTCTCAAGACCCTGGATTGGTACATGATAACCGCTCGTCGAGGTATGAAATTATTTGACGACCTCCCTTCCTCGAATTCGAATTGGAAAGACAAATTCAAATTTGAGGTATTTCAAGGCAAGGCGAGCTTTTGCACTCGATGGGGGTATGCTTGATTTGGGTTCGACCGAGGACAAGCCTTTGTCCAAGGAGGAGAAGGAAATCGCCGATGCATTGTTGAATTTTCCAGAGGGGATTAGGAAGAAGAAATGGTTGTGGTCTGACTCGGTGATGCACCGCACTGTATGAACGAAAATTTGATCCGACCTTACCTATCAACCATTTGATCTTCGTCATATTTAATTTTACTTTTTCCTCATAGGTATGGTTGGTCTAGAGTATCAGGTGGACCCCGAGTTGAGAGAGGTGGTCGAGTCATCCATCAGAGAAGCTGAGGAGAGTATGTTATCTCCTCTAGTGCCCCTTTTGGAGGAAGGAGTGACACGGACCTATGCGGATTTACACATTGTCGTTCGTGGGGCTTCTTAACTGGCTCGTCCTCAGCGGAGGAAAAATAAAAAGCCCCCCATCGAATTTGAGGTGGTTGCAGTTGAGAGGGGAAAGAAAAGGAGGCATCAACTTCGTCTTAGCGAATCGGAGTTATTTAGGTCGAATGATGTCATGGGTCGGTCTGCTTCTTTGGATGCGATTTAATTGCGCGATGAGGCCCAACCCCATGAGCAGGAACATGGGGCTCCTTCAAAAAAGATTTAGGAGGGTCTCCACCTCTTTCGGTGCCCATTCTGCATCAGGATTCATGGCATTGGGGGGCATGTTCCCACCGGTGTCTCTGGCTAAGGATATTCCTGAAAAATTTAGATCGCTTTTGCTGGAAAATTGATCGCCTCAGGCCCCGTTCGATTGTCCCAAAGAGGAGCTCCTTCAGACGTAATTTCCAATCAAGAAGGGTGATTCTGCTCTTTTGGATTGTGGTACCGCCTCAATGATCGCCGAGATTGTGACCCTTCCCTGGGATAAAGCCGTCTTGGAGAGGGTCGATTATGAGAGGTTGTCATCAATTGCTGTCCATGCAAACGTTCATGCAACTATTACGCTAGTCTTCATTATGGATGAAGCATGCATAGATTTTGACAACTATGACTTGTATGTAGGCTCTTATGGCCTACGCTACGTTGCACCGACGTGCATCGATGGTGGCCAATCACGAAGTCATGCTGGGGGCGGTCAAAATGGCCATCGAGAAATCTCAGACGAAGCTGGATAGACTGGAGCTTCTATGTAAATTGAGACGGTCACGCGTGCTTGAACTCGAACTCGAGTTAGGTGAATCCCATAAGAGCTCGGAGGCTGATCAGATTACCTTGAGGGAACGAGCGAAGAAGACGCTGCTAGAGGAGAGGGCCAAGTGGGAAGTTCAAGAGAACGAGCTCCTTGCCTGACTTGTCATAGTCTCATATTTTACACTTTAATTCTGCATTTTTGAATGTCATTTTGATTGCTCATATTGCAATTTTCACGATTATACGACGATTACGTGATACTTTTTACTATTTCTTGGTTTCGTTTGATTTCAGGAGATATGGAGTCATAAGCACATACACATGTCCCAGAGCATCATTGATTACGATATCGGAGACCTAACGGCGCTGGAGGATGAGTAGAAGAGGAAGAGAGGTGAAGAAATTGATGATGAATCAAAAAGAAGGAGTTTTGAGAAGATTTACAGGCTACTCGACCGAGTGAAGCGGCTCACTCGACAAAGTGAAGCGGCTCACTCGACCGAGTGAAGCTGATACGACGAATTAAGCTTGATTTAGAGCTGAAATGTACACGGCCGAGTGTGAATTTCCACTCGACCGAGTGAGGATTCCACTCGACCGAGTGGAGCAAAATTTTGGAAGGAAAACTTCGACACTTCTCTATTTTTTGAAAGATCTGCAGAAGAGTCCATTCGACCGAGTAGAAACTCAACTTGACCGAGTAGAAACTCCACTCGACCGAGTGACAAGACTACTCGGTCGAGTGGCCTGAGTAGGCCAGAATGTTGATATTCCGATTCTGAAGCGGATTTCTCACTCAGCCGAGTGAGATGTTCACTTGGCCGAGTGGCGCCGTCAACCTAGATTTAAAAGTATGGTTTAAGGCCGACCAGGGGCAGAATAGCCAGATTTATTTGCATCTATTTGGGCACATATAAATAGCCAGATCTAGAGGCAGCCCAAGAAGAGACTCCTTACTTTTATTTTCAAAGTTTTAATTTTAGTTTAGAGATTTCTTTTGACGGGAGATTGAAGACTTGGATCATGATTTAATTGTAAAAGCTTGTAATCGACATTGGTATCTCAAAAACTCTTGCAAGTTTATATTTTTTGATATATATCTTCTTAGATCCGAGTTTTGCAATGAATTCACTTGTCAATCTTGTTTCTCTTGTGATTTTCATGATTATTTGTGAGTAATTCCCTTGCTCTAGGCAAAGGGATGAACCATATGGATCTAAATTAAGATTTGTGATATTAATTGGATTTCAATGTTGCTAGAATTGCTAAAGGTTAGATTGTGATTGGATTACTACGGATAGCTAGGGATTTCCATCGGATCTTGAGAGCTCTGTTGGATCTAGATCTAAGCCTAGAGGGGGTGAATAGGCTTATAAAAATTCTCGTGCAACCCACGAGAAATCACACGCAGTTATAATCACATGCAGGATAAACAATAAGCAACCACAGATGCACATCAGATTTACCCTGGTTTGGTCGCACTCATGACCTACGTCCATCCCAGAAAGCAAATACTATATTAATAATGTTACCTGGTACAACTTGTAGCTAGATCACATATCTATACTCACCTGGCTCTCAGTACCTGCACTAACAAAAGTGCTCAACAAACCTAATCCTAGTATAAGCTCTCACTTGACTAGTCTCAACTAGCCAAGTCCCTCTTGTCTAGCACCCACTAGACAAGACCCCAAAAGTCACAAAAATGGTAAAGCTTCTCCTACAGAGATATATACACCATTACACAAAGATTAATAAATAGAGTTTAGAATAGCTCAGTGATGGTGTAGTCATCTTTGTCAATCAGCTCAGGTCAGATCAAGTCTGACAGGATATAGTCACAATCCGATGCTTTAGCTCTGTAGATCGGTTTCGAATTTCTGTGGATCAGCACTATTGATTTTTGCCTTTACAGCATGCGAACCCTTTTGTCTTTTAGTTCCCTTTCATCAACTATTTTGTCCCTATTAACTCTTCAACAATTGAATGGCTCTTCAATTAACTCTTTCTCCACTACAAACAAACTACCTACTAGCAAAGTGAAGGGATGAGTCAACAAGTGTGCATTTAGAACCAAGTAGAGAATTTTGGTTTCCGTTGTGAGTGCCTGCAACAACAACACAAAAGTAGGTGAGGAATACAAAATTTCAAACCAAGTCAGGGAGCATTAATTGTTAATTAAATTTGTTGTCCTTCCCCTTTTTATTGCTGCAACTTGCGAAGACTCGGTCTGCAAACTTCTTGGTTCAACCTCTCAGCAGATCGGCAATGAAGATGGCAAGCCTGCTCCTTGGGTCGGTGGTTGCTTGGTATTGAGGGAGGCTTGGTCGACAGAGCTCCAAAGCAAGGGTCGACAAGGCTATGGATGCTGCAGTCTTGTGGGTCAGCAGCCAACAATGCATAGGGGTCGGCTGTCTTTGATGATGCGGAAATAGCTAGGATCGGCAAGCAGTTGTTGCGCCACTGTTGTGGGTCGATTGCTATTGCATGCAGGACTCTCAGCGGTCAGCAATGCATATGGCACATAGGTCCTTCCGTCGGCAATGGTGATCCTCTTCTAGCTTCCTTGCGACAATGGCTAGATATGCAATGAAGCTATTTCGGCAAGGAGATGATGATTCTAGGTAATGAATTATAGCCTTGATGATGAAGAGCTTGGTTGCCTATATCTTGCTGTTAGGAGGATTTGTCTTTGCTTGCATGAGGGTTGCTAGGAGATCTTTATTGCGGCTAGGGGTTTTTAAGTTTGAAGAAGATTTCGGCTATGAAGAGAGGGCTTTGAAGCTTTGGCGTGAGGCTTAGGGAAGATGATGGTAGCCAAAATTTTGCCTTGGAGTTTTGGATATGGCCGACACTTTTCAATCCCTTTGAGGATGGCTTAAATAGGTTAGGCTAGGGTATGTGCGACAATGGAGGCAAGTGGAAGTCGGCTAGGTCTTTGGAGCATGTGGATGGATATTGCAAGGATATGGAGAATCCCTTGAATATTGGGGCAAATATTCGTATCCAACAAGGAATAGGAATATGAATGGGAATAGGGATTTGATGAAGATTTGTTTGCAGCCAAAATGGATTAGGAATTCAAATTGAATCCTAATTAATATGAACCAATCTAAGAGAATCTCTCATTATCATCTCACCAAAGTTGACCAAGTCCAAATTGGATTTATGTAGCCATTAATCTCCATCAAGTTGACTTATTCATCTCTTCTAAGATTTATCGCTTTGCCATTCCTGAAACACACTTAGCACATACGTTAAAAGCTTCACATGTGTTTGTCATCACCAAACTAAAGATCCTAGATCATTGCATCCAACAAGCTCGAGGGAGAATCTTGATCTATGGAAAGCCCTAGATATTCGATTTGGATCTATATCGATTCACTAGATTTGGTTTGCACGACGGTGAAATGAATACGAACTATCACGATCTAGATCCGAACTTAAGTTGCGAGAGAGCGAGCTTGAGTTGGGATTGGATATAATTGTCAATCTTAATGATAGTATTTTGAACTGGGCTTGCATGAGAGCAAAGCTCTAGTTTGGTTTGCTATAGACTTGCGTAGCGCGAGAGCGTGCGTTGGTTCTCTATTTAGTTACGACAAGTTCACTTTAAACTCAAGTCTAGTAATATTGAGATTCATAATTCGTATTGATTGCTTGAGATCTATAGTGGGGATTCTTGAGCCCTAGACATATTTAAATATTGAATTTACATCGATACTTGAACGATTGTGAAATCAACTCTTTCAAAGCTAATTTTCAACCAATAACTTAGTAAATCATATAGATTACCGTTATTAATTCCTTCCCGTGATCGATACCCGCTTACCACTTAATCGTGCGCTTACGGTAAAACTACATTGTTTTCAGAGTTGTATTCTGGGATGACCAAGTTTTTGGCGCTGTTACCGGGGAAGCTATGGTTTTCTACATCTTTACTTAGCTATTTCTTTATCATATTATTTATTTTCTTTTTATTCCTCTATTGTGATAACAATAATCTCTTTTTCTATGCATGTACACACGATCAAGGGCGACTGAGGAAGATAAATTATTTGATCCCGAGATCGAGCGCACGACAAGGAGATTGATCGGCTCATATTTTACCCCTTATTTCTGCATATTTGCATGCCATTTGGATTGCTCATATCACGATTTTCACGATTATTCGACGATATTTCGTTATTTTTCACTATTTCTTGTTTTCTTTTGATTTCAGGAAATATGAGCAATCGGGAGAAAAATTGAGCCTAAAGAACTTGCACGCGTGCCGGAGCATTGCCCATGACTATATCAGGGAGCTAACGACACTGGAGGATGAGTGGAAGAAGAAGGAGATTGGAAGGATCGATGAGGATGCGAGAAAGAGAAAATCAGATTTCAGAAACAGGCCACTCGGCCGAGTAACCAACTGATCACTCCTTATTTTACACCTTTTTCCCCGCATTTTTGCATGCCATTTAGATCGCCCAAATCACGTTTTTCACGATATATCAACGATATTGCGATGCTTTTCACGATTTGTTGTTTTTGTCGCATTTCAGGTGATTTGGCACGATTTGGAGTGATCTCGAGATGCGCTTACTCCAGAGGGTCACCGACGACCTCCCCGAGGGGTATTTTGCTGTTGGAGAGGAGCGGAAGAAGAACGGACGTCGCAGGAGCGACGAGTAGGCCAAAATAAGCAGATTGGGCATGTTTAGTGTCCCACTCGGCTGAGTGGAGGACCCACTCGGCCGACCAGCGAGACACCGCTCGGCCGACCAGATCAGACATGATTCCTATGTACACTCGGCCGAGCGACGGAGACCACATCAGCCGAGTGAAGAGACCACGTCCGCCCGAGTGGCGCCCAGACGACGCCCTTCAAAAATCTCCAAGTTTCGGTTTTTCGGCTGCCTGATCTTCAGAAGATCCACTCGGCCGAGTGGATAACCCCGTCCGCCCGAGTACAATGAAGCCATCAGCCGAGTGACGACAACTCACTCGGCCGAGCCGCCCCCGAAGTAGAGACCCCTGAAGGCCCCGACTTACTGGAAAATTACAGGGTTTATCACTCGACCGAGCGACTTTTGTCACTCGGCCGAGTGCGACGCGCTGCCTGTAGCGAAAATTGCGGAAAACAGGCTGCGCAGGGGTATTTTGGTCACAGTTTTTGGACGATTTTGGGGGGTATTTAACCCCTGTTTTTACCCTAGTTTTGGATAGCTTCTCCTTAGATTTTTTGCAGCTTTTTAGATTAGCTTTTTAGTTTTATTCTTGAGATTGGAGAGGAGGCAAAGTTTGATTTTTGTTGGATTAATTGAAGAACTCCATTGGTTTGGCTTTCTCTTCCCCAAAAATTCTATTTTTATTGCATATCTCAATATTGTGATGAATTCTATTGCTTATTTCATTGATTATTTTTGTGAACTTGCTATGAATTGTGAGTAGTCGCCACGTCTTGGGGCGTGGGGATGAATCCTACAAACCCAACTTCATATTTGTGATGAATTAGTAGAAATTTTGCTAGAATCGATATCTAGGGATTAGATTGGGATCAATTTACTACGGTTAGCTAGGAGTTCATACCGATCGGGATTTGCAAGAGATTGGATCCCGATTCGATAGGAAACCCTAGAAATCCGAATTGGGTTGGAATCGAATTTCCGTAGTATCGGTTTGCAAGAGATTGGACCGATACTAGGGTTTCCGGTTGCAATTCCGTGCCAATACCTGTTTGCAAGAGATTGGACGGGTAGGAACTATCCCAATCTAGATCGCGAGCCGAGTTTGCAAGAGATTGGGCTCGGTGCGCGATTGGACGATGATGTTGACCCTAATGCTAGCTTTCCTAGGCTAGGGTTTGCAAGAGATTGGATCCAAACCTAGGATAGCTATAGACCGGCAACAGCACGAGAGCGTGAGCTTGGTTCTACATTCAGTTGCAACTAGTCCATCCAAAATCTCAATCTAGCAATTTTGAAACCGACGAACCACATTTATGAGATACGGTGAGTAGCGGGGATTCCCCATTCCCTAGACGTTCTTTATTTGATTCGATATTTCCGCACTTTGTCTGACGATTGTAACAGGATCGCCAAAGGCAAATCTTTCTTCTTGAATAGCCAGGGTGATTGGAACAAGCACGGTCATTCGTCCTCCCTGTGTTCGATATCCCGCTCGCTGCTACACCGTGCGCTTGCGGTAAAACTACAACCGTTCTTTAGGGTTACGTCCCGGAGCGATCAAGTTTTTGGCGCCGTTGCCGGCGGAGCTTTCGCTATCGACGTCAAGGACCCCGACGAACAACTGTTTGCTAGTTTCGTGATGGACCAGATCTCCCCGGAGGGGACTATCGGGGGCAATGTCAGAGTTGACGTGATCGACGACAAATTATATTTCGAAAACGGTGGAACAAGTGTCGAGGATCGCCATACTCCGGGAGGATCTTCAGAGCAAACCAGCTTTCAGGGAGTTACACCCCATGACACGTACTCTTGCTTCTATGAATCGTCTGATGTGTTTCATGATTCGAGGGACGAACCGGAGCCGAGTGAAAGCTCTAACGAAGCTAGCGCAGAATCGGAGAGCGCTTATTTCGATGCATCATCCTCACTAAGTAGTGAGTCTAACTCTTCACAAGAGAGCGCGCCACCTGAGCACGAGCTAGACCCGGATGGCAAGGAAGGAGCAAAACTCATGCAAGCCGATGAAGTAGAAGGAGAGGCGCCTCTTCAGGTTAGAACTTAAACAATTGCCTCAGAATCTAAAGTACGCCTTTTTGGGTAACAAATTAACTTTCCCGGTGATAGTAAACTCCCACCTCGCGTCAGACCAACTTGAAAAACTCCTAGACGTTCTTAGGAGCCATAAAGATGTCCTGGGATACACTATCTCCGATCTAAAAGGGATAAGCCCTAGGCTTTGCACGCATAGGATCCATTTGGAGGATACCGACGCCACCTCCATAGAGCCTCAAAGGCGGTTAAACCCGAACATGAAGGAGGTGGTTAAAAAGGAAATCCTAAAATTGCTAGAAGCCGGTATAATCTATCCTATCTCAGACAGTAGATGGGTTAGCCCAGTTCACGTCGTCCCCAAAAAAGGGGGGATGACTGTCATAAAAAATGAGAAAGATGAGCCCATATCTACGCGCACCGTCACGGGATGGCGAATGTGCATTGACTATAGGAAACTCAATAAAGCCACCCGAAAGGACCATTACCCATTGCCCTTCATTGATCAAATGCTTGAACGCCTCGCAAAACATAAATACTTTTGCTATCTAGGCGGGTATTCGGGATTCTTCCAAATCCCTTTGCACGAAGATGACCAAGAGAAGACAACTTTCACTTGCCCATATGGCACCTATGCCTACCGTAGGATGCCGTTTGGCCTTTGTAATGCTCCCGCCACCTTTCAGAGGTGTATGACATCCATATTTTCCGATTACATTGAAAATATTATGGAAGTCTTTATGGATGATTTCTCGGTTTATGGAAGTGAGTTTGACTCTTGTTTGGAAAATCTTACTAAAGTCCTAAAAAGGTGCCAACAAAACAATCTCACTCTCAATTGGGAGAAGTGTCACTTCATGGTCACTGAAGGTATAGTTCTCGGACACCTAGTCTCTTCGAGAGGGATTAAGGTAGATAAAGAAAAGATTGAGGTGATCGAGAAACTCCCTCCTCCTATTAATGTCAAGGGCATTAGAGGCTTTCTTGGTCACGCGGGGTTTTACCGCCGCTTCATCAAGGATTTCGCCTCGATTGCCCGACCACTTACCTCTTTGCTCGCTAAAGATATTCCTTTTATTTTTTCAGGTGAATGCTTACAAGCCTTCAACGCCTTGAAAGAAGCACTAGTCTCCGCGCCCATCATACAACCGCCGGATTGGAGCCTTCCTTTTGAGCTAATGTGCGATGCTAGTGACCAAGCCATTGGAGCGGTATTGGGACAAAGAAAAGATAAGAAGCTTCATGTGATATACTATGCGAGCAAGACATTGGATGACGCACAGAAAAACTACACAACTACCGAAAAGGAGCTTCTAGCGGTCGTCTATTCCATAGAGAAATTTCGCTCATACCTCCTCGGTTCCAAGGTGATTGTCTACACCGACCATGCGGCATTGAAGTATCTTTTAAACAAGAAGGAGGCCAAACCTCGGTTGATTAGGTGGATACTCTTGTTGCAAGAATTCGACTTAGAGATCAGAGATAAGAAGGGTACGGACAATGTCGTGGCGGATCAGTTATCTAGGCTCATGCGCGACAAGGAGGACGAGAGTTTGCCTATCGACGACACATTCGTGGATGAGAGGCTATATGCCATAAGGACCGGTGAAGTACCTTGGTACGCGGACTTCGTCAACTACTTGGCTTGTGGAATCAAACCGTATGGGATGTCTACGCAACAAAAGAGGAGATTTCTGCATGAGGTCCGTAGCTATTTTTGGGAAGATCCCTACCTTTTCAAGATATGCAAAGATAGTGTCATTCGTAGGTGTGTTTCTAAAGAGGAGGCGACATCCATCATTTTGCATTGCCACGGTCTACCATGCGGAGGACATCATGCCGCCTCTAAAACAACCGCTAAGATCTTGCAGAGCGGATTCTTCTGGCCAACAATGTTTAGGGACACCCACGCTTTTGTGAAGGGGTGCGATAGATGCCAACGGACCGGGAATATCTCCAAGCGCAATGAGATGCCGATGAGACCCATCCAAGAAATTGAGCTTTTTGATTGTTGGGGAGTAGACTTCATGGGGCCATTTCCGTCGAGCAATGGTAACAAATACATCCTATTGGCCGTTGACTATGTCTCCAAATGGGTGGAAGCAATTGCCACCCCTACTAATGATGCAAGGGTCGTCTCCAAGTTCTTTAAGCAAAATATCTTCCCACGCTTCGGAGTGCCTCATACCTTGATAAGCGACGAGGGAAGCCACTTCATAGAGAACAAGTTTGAAGCCATGCTAAAGAAGTACGGGGTAAATCATAGAGTTGGCATGGCATATCACCCCCAGACAAGCGGCCAAGTGGAAGTCTCAACTAGAGAAATTAAGCAAATTCTCGAAAAGACGGTGGATCGATCTAGAAAGGATTGGTCAATGAAGCTAAATGATGCTCTATGGGCATATCGCACGGCCTTTCGCACTCCCATAGGCACCACACCGTTCCGGCTCGTTTATGGGAAAGCTTGCCACTTACCCGTAGAGTTGGAGCACCGCGCGTATTGGGCCATCAAAACCTTTAATTATGATTACAAGAGTGCGGCGGTGAGGCGACTCTTGGACATCAACGAGCATGATGAGATAAGAAGAGACGCCTACGAAAGCTCAAGAATTTACAAAGAAAGGACCAAGATTTTCCACGATGCCCGCATAACCGTCACGGACTTCAAAGTAGGAGACAAGGTCTTGCTCTATAATTCCCGGCTCCGACTATTTCCCGGTAAGTTGAGGTCACGTTGGTCCGGACCTTTCACCATCAAGCACATACAACCGGGAGGAGCTTTCGAGTTGGAGAGCAAGGACGGTTCCACGTTCAAAGTAAATGGTCAGAGGCTCAAACACTATTCCGAGGGAGTCCCGACGGGCGAAACCAATAGAATATATTTGCTTAAGGGACGGCCGGATGATCTTTCATACCTCCTTGATGAGGTAATTGAGGAGGCGATCCCCCACTCTATTGGCGCTCTATTCGATGAAGATTTCGAGGAAGGCCCGGATTTAGGCCAAAATGAGAAGAAAGATGATTCCCCCGACCTCTCCGCTGAAGATGATGAAGGCGACGCTGATGTCGCCAGGATTCGAGAGCTCTGTAAGCTCTCGAAATTAAAGTCTCCAAAGAAAGCTCCGCCGGTACGGAAATCGGCATCACCGGTGAAGCCGTTGACCGGAGCAAATGCTAGCTTGGGGGAGCCTCCCCCCAACACTATTCGAGATGGGAGACCACCGAGGGAGAACACGCCGCCACGTCCAAATCCAAGCGCGCTCCCCGGAAAGTTTGATGGGTGCATCTCATATGCACCAAACATCCCACATTGATTGAAAATTATAGGGGGTCGAGCTCACGACCTTAAACGAGCGCTTGTCGGGAGGCAACCCGACGGTTTTTGCTTTATTTTTACTTTTTCTTTATTTTCGTTTTAGAAATTTTTAGTGTTTTGAGTCGTTCGCCCAAAATTTTGTGATAACGGGTCCTATTTTTCTTGTCAGGAGAGGAGATAGGTAGATCCATCATGAGGAGGATGAACGCGACGACGAAGAGCGCCCCAAGAAGGCGCCCGACGCTTAGGAGGAAGATGGAATCGACTGGAGGAAGAAAGACGGAGTTTAGAGCCCAAACGAAGACAAACAGCAGAACACAAGGCTCACTCGGCCGAGCATACTAGTCACTCGGCCGAGTACACAAGTTCGTCCGGCCGAGCCGCTCACGAACGAGGGAAGTCTGATGTACCCAACTCTCTGTTTATTTTCCTGATTTCAATATAACTGCTACTCGGCCGAGTACATATTCCCACTCGGCCGAGTAAAACGGATACCCTCCTAGGGCGAGTCATGCCGAGTGGCTTGAGCCACTCGGCCGAATGGACTTACTCCACTCGGCCGAGGCTGGCAAGGCCACTCGGCCGATGCGTAAGCGGGGAGGAATTTTCTATTGACCGTACTCGGCCAAGTGGCCAAGTCACTCGGCCGAGTCATAACTTTTGCTATATAAGAGGTCGAGGGGGGCACGTTTTTCGAAACGCTAAAATCCGATCGCCCGCTCGCACCCCCGACCTTTCAGCTTCCCTCGCCCGCTCGCACCCCCTACTCACCCGACCGCCGTTGCCACGCCGCCGCTCGGCCAGCCACCGCCGGCCGACCACTCGCCGCGCCTCGCCTGAGTCGCCGCCGGCGGCCGTGTCTCCGGCCACCTCCGGTATTGCTTATTTCGCCCCTTTTCGCCTCTTTTTGTGTATTCTTCGAGGATCCATGTGTTAAACGACCCCCTAACCCAAATCAATTTCTATATTTATCTGTTATACCCCTAATGCTCCATACGTTTTGAATATTACCCGCTGATATCTCCATTTCATGCGCAGGTTGTTTTTGGAAGCTTAGGGGAGCCCAGGGGAGCTTCTCGGGACTGATTTGAGCTTCGTGGAGGCGCTGACTTCGCATGCTTCCATTGCTTAGCACTCGCGGCGTGTCGGGGTACGCTCTTTCTATTATTTTGCACACGCCACACTTTTCACGTTTTTCGGCGCGCTCGGGGCCGATATGCCGCCCCGGACACGGCCGCGATCGAAGAGAGCTTCCGCCAAGCGGAAGCGGTCGGATGATGCCGGCCCCTCCCACGAGTTGGAGGACTCTCCTCCACCGTCTCCCACACACCCCATCCACCCAGCACAGCCTGCAGGCCCCGCACACCCCGCACAGCCTGCAGTGCACCCACAGCCCGCACAGCCACTCCCTGCCGCTGCACAGCCACCACCTCCGGCTCCACTGGTCGGGCCGCTAGGGATTACATTCCGAGACGACGCACACCGCGCCGTCTTCGACCGTATCTCCCAGCGCTCGATCGTACCCTCCAGGTTTGCACACCTCGCTGACCTAGGACGCCTGGGGGTACTAGAGGGGATGCTCACGTTGTACGACAACGTGGGCTGGCGAGATTTCTTCCAGGTGTCGGCGGACACGTTCACCCGTCCGACACTTGAGGTTCTGAGTTCGATCGCCCGGACCGACGAGGGATGCTCGTTTCGGTTCATGGATCGAGAGTGCCAGGTCACTCTCGATATGATGAGAGCGTTTTTCTCGTGGCCCGCTGTCCCCGGAGCCGATCGTGGTTACGGCCCCACCCTTATCCCCCCACCTTCCTTTGACACCAGTGCCTTCTGGGCCCGGATTACGGGTCTTCACGCTGCCTTTGACCCTAGTAGGGCCAAGGCCTCGGCCATTGTCCATCCCTGCCTTCGCATTGCTCAGCGCCTTATGGCGACGACCTTTTTGGCCAGATATGAGCCGGGCACGATGTCTACGCCAGAGCTCTATATGCTCTACGCGATGACACGTCCCAGAGCTCTATCTAGGGATGGCGATGAGCTGGTCCCCGCCGTCGTGATTGATGTCGCGGCTTGGTTTTTGGACCGCATCATCGTATCGGTGGGCGCTCGCTCACCGATATGCTGCTGCGGCCTGATCACCTTGCTTGCCCTTATGACCGGCGAGGACTTCCCTGACGACTTGCGACGAGTCCCGGGCCCCACTTCTCTGTCGATAGATGTTATCGCCCGGATGAAGATGCTTCGTCCGCACGGTGAGCGTCACTGGGTCTTGTTGCACGGCCCCTACGGTGCAGATTACATGATTCTCCCGAGCCCTGCTCAGACTCAGATTGCACCAGCCCACGTTGACTGGCTCCCTGCGATGGATGTTCTCATCCCTGCTGCTTACGTGCTCGATGCCGAGGAGGCCGAGCAGGCCCACGTTGCCCCTGCCGAGCCTGCCGCTGAGCCTGTTGACCCTGTGGCCCCTCAGCCCATACCTGATGTTTCCGCTACTCCTGACACCTCTGTCGGTGTCGGGAGTACCTCAGCTGAGCCCACTTCCACCACCTCCACCACTTCCGAGGCTGTCACCACCACTCCCACCACCACCACTGGCCCTCTGTCCGTCGAGCCTCTTTGCTCCGCACTCCCCGAGCGCCCACCGACCTTTGTTGAGAGTGGAGAGCCCTCGTTTGCCGCGGTCGTGGAGACCATGGCTAGCATGGTCCCCACTGGAGTTGCACCTTTTGGACCACACACTTCCACCCCAGCGGTAGTCACCTCTGTCTCCACCTCTGCTGTATTTTCCGAGAGTGTCGTGGCGTCTGTCCACACTTCTGTGCCACTGACCTCTCTGGCCGCCTCGCTGCCACTTTTGCACTCTTCTTTCGCTGCTGCTGCCTCCACTTCTCACCAGTCTGTGCCCCGGCCTCGCACTGAGGCCAGGCCCACATTTGCGAGCGCAGCACCTTTTGTACCCTTCCCCGTTGAGCCAGTCACCTACGTGACCCGAGTACGCCAGCCACGCCCTGCACAGCCCCGACCGGTGCGTCCCTCTGCACCACCTCCCCCCGACACTGTACTTCAGAGCATTCGTGCTCTAGAGGGGGCGGTGAGTGGCCTCAAAGGCGACCTTAGGACCCTGTCCTCCACCGTCTCTGCGATGGCTGGGCGCTTTGACCTGCTCCCCCAGATTCACTACTGTCTTACTCAGGTCCTGGAGTGTCTCCCGCGCGTACCCCCACCCACCTAGCAGGTTCCTGCCCACACTTCCACACACACTCGACTTGCTACCTCTCCCACACCCACACCCGCTCAGCGGCCTGTCCAGCCACCACCACCACTTCCGCCTCAGGACAGAGACGGTGCAGCACCACCTTCCTAGGCACCCTTCATGCCATCGATTATTCCTGCCGTTGTGCTGCCCGTTTCTGCTGGGTCCTGTTGCACTTTTGACCACCCCCCCTCCCCTCACTTATTTTGGGATTCTCATGACGACCATATATTTATATATCTTTTCTGGGAGAGAGGGAGCGTTTTTGGTGACACTCTTATATATCTATATCACTCCTATCTGTGCATGCATCATGTCCGCATCATATTTTTCATTTCTTTATTTTTATCTTTTTACTTCCTTTTTTTTTCTTTTCATGCATGCATCCTCACCTTCCCCTCACATTACTTGTCTCTCGGTGTGCCCCACTTTGCACATTGAGGACACTGTGCCATTTAGCTTGGGGGAGTGAGTTCTCACGTTCTTCGTCGATTTGCCACCTTTATTTTTAGTTTTTTTTTCACACCATTCTTCGCTTTTGCACTTATTTTTCATCATTTTTCTTTTATTTTGCCATGCATCACGTTTTTCTTATTTTTTCTGTGTGTCGCATTGTAAATAGTTCTTTTTTCCCTTTATCTTTATTTCTTTTTCATCTCATGCTAGAGATGACTTTTCTATGATGATGACGACGTTGGATTTAGCTTACTCTATATGCATGCTATATTTGTCATGTCTTAGACCTTATTTCTGATATCATATGCTATGACTTGCCTTGCATCTAGAGATAGTAACCCACACTTTTGCCACATGAAAATGGATGAAATTCTATTATTAGCTGAGTCTGAATATTCATATGTATGCTATCACAGAAAACACACCAAGATTCACGCATTGAATGCTTATATCTGGAGTACTGATTTCTTTTTCCTATATCACTTCTATATGCATGAATTGTACACTTCACTTCAGGATGATTGAATGATGTTAGCTATGATAAATCTGGATTAGTTATGTTTTATGTGATCGAAACTGAGTAGATTAGATTACCCTGCTGAAGTTGTCGTGCATGTCTTATAGAGTGAACCGAGAGTTATGTCTATTTCTTTCTCCACAAATCTTGAACATCATTTCTCTACTTTTAAAATCATTGGTGAATCTCCCCTTAGCGATTCCATTTTATGGCATTTCCCCCGCTACTAATTCCTAGCTCCAAATCTCTTATTCTCTAAAAAAAATAAAAGAGAGAAAAACATTCTTGTACATCATTATCTCTCTTCGAGTTGGGATCGTTGTTTATATATGTTATATTGAAAAAAAAATATAAAAAAAAGAGAGAAAAAAACAACAACAACAAAAAAGAGAAAAGAGGAAAAATCCTCAATAAAAGATCCCATCTCACTTTCTTCCTTTCTTCTTTCTTCTTATTACCTTTGGAGCTATATAAAAATGGGGATGTGAATTTTTTTTATGTCACCACGCTTATAGATAAGCTTGGGGGAGGGGATCCATTGATGTGTGAGAGAGTGACTACTTGACGTTGCACGACAACCTAGGCTAAGTAATATTCTATACTCGGTGAGATTATTTCTAGCTTTACGAAATCCAGAAATCTAAGCCTAGCGTTCATTTCATGAAATCCATACTTTTCTATTCTCTCTCTATTCTATTGTGTGATACTCTTATACTCCTGATAGAAAGCATTCAATTGAAAAGTGTGTGATCTGTGATTTGTATACCGCTTTAAATGATTCAGACGATGTTAATTTTAAAATTATTCCGTTTTTCATGATTATATCGTTGTTCGTGGGTTTTCCATTTCTATTTGCACTATTATACTATGATATCAAAATAAAATCTTTTGACATGAGTTTTTCATTCGGTGCAGGCTATATGCGTAAGTGAAACCCCCGTCCTGAGAAAATGATCTAGTAGCTTACCTCTTCGCTTCTTTCTCTCTTCTTTATTTTCATTTCGTTTTCCATTCTTCTCCGTTTTTCATTTTTCATTGTTCGCCATTTTCGTTTTCCAATTCCACCGGGTTCGCCATTTACTTATCATCCTCGAGGACGAGTAAGAGGCAAGCTTGGGGGATTTTGATCACTCCTTATTTTACACCTTTTTTCCCGCATTTTTGCATGCCATTTAGATCGCCCAAATCACGTTTTTCACGATATATCGACGATATTGCGATGCTTTTCACGATTTGTTGTTTTTGTCGCATTTCAGGTGATTTGGCGCGATTTGGAGTGATCTCGAGATGCGCTTACTCCAGAGGGTCACCGACGACCTCCCCGAGGGGTATTTTGCTGTTGGAGAGGAGCGGAAGAAGAACGGACGTCGCAGGAGCGACGAGGAGGCCAAAATAAGCAGATTGGGCATGTTTAGTGTCCCACTCGGCCGAGTGGAGGACCCACTTGGCCGACCAGCGAGACACCGCTCGGCCGACCAGATCAGACACGATTCCTATGTACACTCGGCCGAGCGACGGAGACCACATCGGCCGAGTGAAGAGACCACGTCCGCCCGAGTGGCGCCCAGACGAAGCCCTTCAAAAATCTCCAAGTTTCTGTTTTTCGGCTGCCTGAGCTTCAGAAGATCCACTCGGCCGAGTGGATAACCCCGTCCGCCCGAGTACAATGAAGCCATCGGCCGAGTGACGACAACTCACTCGGCCGAGCCGCCCCCGAAGTAGAGACCCCTGAAGGCCCCGACTTACTGGAAAATTACAGGGTTTCTCACTCGGCCGAGCGACTTTTGTCACTCGGCCGAGTGCGACGCGCTGCCTGTAGCGAAAATTGCGGAAAACAGGCTGCGCAGGGGTATTTTGGTCACAGTTTTTGGACGATTTTGGGGGGTATTTAACCCCTGTTTTTACCCTAGTTTTGGAGAGCTTCTCCTTAGATTTTTTGCAGCTTTTTAGATTAGCTTTTTAGTTTTATTCTTGAGATTGGAGAGGAGGCAAAGTTTGATTTTTGTTGGATTAATTGAAGAACTCCATTGGTTTGGCTTTCTCTTCCCCAAAAATTCTATTTTTATTGCATATCTCAATATTGTGATGAATTCTATTGCTTATTTCATTGATTATTTTTGTGATCTTGCTATGAATTGTGAGTAGTCGCCACGTCTTGGGGCGTGGGGATGAATCCTACAAACCCAACTTCATATTTGTGATGAATTAGTAGAAATTTTGCTAGAATCGATATCTAGGGATTAGATTGGGATCAATTTACTACGGTTAGCTAGGAGTTCATACCGATCGGGATTTGCAAGAGATTGGATCCCGATTCGATAGGAAACCCTAGAAATCCGAATTGGGTTGGAATCGAATTTCCGTAGTATCGGTTTGCAAGAGATTGGACCGATACTAGGGTTTCCGGTTGCAATTCCGTGCCAATACCCGTTTGCAAGAGATTGGACGGGTAGGAACTATCCCAATCTAGATCGCGAGCCGAGTTTGCAAGAGATTGGGCTCGGTGCGTGATTGGACGATGATGTTGACCCTAATGCTAGCTTTCCTAGGCTAGGGTTTGCAAGAGATTGGACCCAAACCTAGGATAGCTATAGACCGGCAACAGCGCGAGAGCGTGAGCTTGGTTCTACATTCAGTTGCAACTAGTCCATCCAAAATCTCAATCTAGCAATTTTGAAACCGACGAACCACATTTATGAGATACGGTGAGTAGCGGGGATTCCCCATTCCCTAGACGTTCTTTATTTGATTCGATATTTCCGCACTTTGTCTGACAATTGTGACAGGATCGCCAAAGGCAAATCTTTCTTCTTGAATAGCCAGGGTGATTGGAAAAAGCACGGTCATTCGTCCTCCCTGTGTTCGATATCCCGCTCGCTGCTACACCGTGCACTTGCGGTAAAACTACAACCGTTCTTTAGGGTTACGTCCCGGAGCGATCACCAACCCACTCGCCCGAGTGAAGAAGCGTAATTGGCCGAGTAATACTGATGCACTGACATCTGCCAAGCCTGAGTGCCAAAATGTACTCGGCCGAATGGAAATTTCCACTTGGCCGAGTAAGAACTCCACTCGCCCGAGTGGAGTCAGAAATTCTGAAGAAAACCGAAGACAACTCTCTGAATTTTTGAAGCTCTGTAGTGGATCCTACTTGGCCGAGTAGGAAGCCCACTCTCCCAAGTGAGAAATCCTACTCGGCCGAGTGGCTTGAGTGCCCAGATTTTCAGACAGCCTCTCATTCTTTTGAGATCTTCTATCCTTACAGCAAGCAAAGTATTTTTCTTATATTCTTTTTGGATAGTAGACTTCATGATGGTTCCAACGCCACCAAGAACGTGCCAATCAGAGGTTGGATAAAATATGGAGAATTTCTGCAAGTTGACGCTGCAATGCTGGAATCTCTACTCGGCCAGAGTGAGAATCTCAATCGACCGAGTTGGCGCAGGCCCAGAACTTAAGTTGCGGCCAGAGCTGACTTTGGACACGAATTTCAGAGGGTTTCTAAGGTTATTTGCAAGGGTTTTGATGGGACTATATATAGGGATTGTAGCCGTCATTAGAGGGAAGTTCCTATTGTTTTCTTGGAGACTTTTTTAGAGGTTAGGCCATGCCATATGCCCCCTCGTGGATCTAAAAGCTTGTATTTGGATTGGAATTCTTCATGAAAGCTAAGTATCTTTGTTATTGCTATTTGAATCTTTGATTTGATATATTTTTACATGCAAGCAATGTCTCTTATTGATTTCCATATCCTTATTGCTATGCTTGGTTGATCTTTGTTCTAGGGAAAGGGATGAACCCTATGGATCTAGGGTTTGATATGTGAAATCGATTGAAAACCCATGTTGCTAAACTTGTTAAAGGGTTAGGTTATGATTAATTTACTACTGATAGGTAGGGATTTCTCTTTGATCTTGTGAGCTCGACAGAGGATCTTGATCCAAGAAAAGCCCTAGATATTCGATTTAGGATTACAATCGAAATTCCCTAGACTTGGTGCGCGACAGCCACCAAAGCAAGCATTTTTATTGTTTTCCTATACTTTTATTTGTTGCACGACAGTGAACGAGTACGAACTATCAAGATCTAGATCTGAACCCAAGTTGCGCGACAGTGAGCTTGAGTTGGGAATGGACATAGTTGGCGATCTTAATGCTAGTGGTTTGAGTTAGGCTTGCATGACAGTGAGGCTCTAATTTCTATATCTATAGACCTAGAATAGCGTGACAGCATGAGTTGGTTCTCCATAGAGTTGCGGCAAGTTCACCCTTAACCAAATTTGATTGCATGGTTGTTCATAACTCACGTTGATAACTTGAAAATCCATAGTGGGGATTCCCTAACCCTAGACATCTTTATTAATTGAATTTACAACCGAAATATTTATCATCGACACCGACATCCATCACCATTGCCATTACATCACACCACAACCATCTCCACCAATAAACATTCGTATTCGAACCAACCTAAGATAGATTGGAACCAACACTACCTCCCTGTGGATACGATACCCGCTCGCCACTAGACCGCACTTGCTGTAAAACTACATTGTTTTCCGGGTGTATATCTGGGAGCGATCAAGTTTTTGGCGCCGTTGCCGGGGAGGTGTTTCCTGTTGGGTGCCAATTTATCAAAATTAGGTCGATTAGACTGCGTTAAAAAAAGAAAGAAAAACAAAAAAAATAGAGAGATAGTTTTTTTCCCACCACCCGCTATTATTATTTTCTTTATATCTCTTTGTACCACTGACGTCTTTTCCAGGTTGTTTACTTTGCTTGATCAGGTACAGTTGATGCAGCGATGGTGCTTCCAAAGATGCGACCTGATTCTATACAATCCTACATATATCTTGCTACATTCTGTCAGTCTGATGGAGAATCCTTCAGGAAAGCCTTGTCCAGGTTTGAAAGAATGTTAGGGATGTTCCATACGGAGTCAGACTATGAGTGGGATGGTTCCAAGCTATTTGATATCTTCGCTAGAAGGCTAAAGGGACCCTCACATGAGTTTATGAAGAGGATGCGAGTGGGAAAGTTCAGTGATCTGCAGTTGGCCGCAACCTTGGAGCAATTGATAGATGATGCTCGATCTACCGGTTCGCTAACCGTTATGGTAGGTAAACCATCCGACCAAGTATTCATCGATTTCATTATGGATAATGTCTCTAGTGCAGGTACTATCATAGATAGAGTGTATGCTTCACTTGAAGGTGATCATATCTACCTTTACACCATCAACACTCTATAAATAGAGACATCTGAACTGCCGAAGGATGACACATATATGGACCTATTGAGAAACATTGTCGACGTAGTTCGAGAAAGCGGTCCATTAACAGTAACGGCAGGTGATCCTTCTGAGCTCGGATTTCAAAACTTTATTACTCATTGTATCTCTTCCACAAGAACAATTGATGATGTAGTATACGCTCTAATTGAGGGGCACAAGACGCATTTTTACACCACTGTTGAGATACATGAGCCCATAGAGCTACCGTGTGCCATCGTCGCCTCCCTATGCCATCCACATGAGTCACATCAGCCTATACCATTAAAGGATATTATTTAGGAGGTCATGCCTACAGTAGCGAAGCAGACCATCGAGGAGGACGTGACTTGGGACGAGGAGATATGCACATAGATGGAGCCCGAATTGTGCCCCCTCCTTTTGAGCTACCATAGCCATCCCCACCTTCTACAGAGGCTGAGCATCCCTCAGAGGACCACCCTTCCACTGACGCTGAGGACTATCCCACAGAGCTTATGGCTCCCCTTCAGGGAGATCTCTTTACTCCCGTGCCCTTTACATTTGATTACCCTCCCGTGTATGCTGTTTACGATGATTCAGATTTTGACGACTCATTGCACCTTCTGCAGGATACACATACATATGATCAAAAGGCACGATGGGATGTATATGAGGAGGAGAGCGAGGAGTAGCACCCATGGATGCATACAAATATGATCAGGAGGTGCGATGAGATAAGTCTGACGATGATGAGGAGTTGCTTGATGAGACCCATGATTATATGCCAAAGCTACCTGAAGAACATGAAGCAAACAACGAGGAGTTGGTCGACGTGGTGCACGAGAGTAGAGATTTATTTCCAGGGAAGTGTTGTCAACCATCATTAATTTTAAATATTTCTTTTGATGACCTTCTTTGGAATACATTTATTTTGGGAAAGAATTATCCACATCAGATTGATGCAGCTTATCTCTTGCAGGGTACATGTGGAGTCCTTGTAGAGATGCTGGAAGTCGCATTGCTGGAATCTGATGGAGTCCGTGGACACACGCGTCTGGCAGAGCCACGAAAGGAGCAGTTGGAGTAGTTGCCGGCACCGGCAAAGATACTGGATCCGTCTTTTGCTATAGGTGATATCAATCCAGTAGTGTAGAAATTTTTATGCTTTAAATAAACACAAATCCTATCTACAGCGAGAGGACCGTATAGATTTGCTTAATTAGTTTGTTTAGAATATATATCATCTCAGGTGATGGCAACAACAATCTTTTACACCCCAAACCCATTATATGCTATTGGTTGCCCTCTTCACATTTTGATGTGCCACATCGTTTTTGCTCACCACCCATCGAGCATCTCTTTCAAGTGAATACTCACATTCTTATTCGTTTGACTCGATCTCGCTTAGCAAAGTCGTGACATTTTGGATCGATTCATTTGAATAGGATTGTTTGGTATAAGCTTGGGAGAAGGCGCTCTCATGCATCATTATATATGCTTGTAGTTGCATTAGGATTTCATGTCATTCATTTCATCATTTTTCATTCACCCCTCTTATTATTATCGTTGTTCCTCATATTCTTCCATTATGATCAAATTGAGGACAATGTGAGGTTTAAGCTTGGAGGAGTGCATTTCCATGCCATTTAGTTGCAGTTTTACTCTATTTTTAGGGTTTTTAGAATTTTTCAAAAATTTTGCATCATCTTTTTGATTTTTCCATCTTTTTTTCCTTTTATGTGTGTTCATGCATCATGTTGGGTACTTTTTTTTCTTTTCTTTCCTCTCTTTTATTTTTATTTCTTTATTTTCTTTTCCTCCTTTTTCTAGATATGTTCCTTATAATGATGTCTCTTATTGTTTTAGTAGCCATCACGATGCTTACTACTCTTGCCATGCTATTCGGAGTATTTCAGTATCCTGCTATCCATGTGCTTGCTTATATATTCTTTTGATGATTCCTCTATATGAATGCATCATATTAATTGAAGCTGAATGTTTGGATTAGTGTTTAATATGCTTTGGTTAGAAGTGCATCAAGATTCATGCATCAATTGTAGAACGGAAGCATCTGCCTTATTGTCTTATTCACCTTCTCTTGCATGGTTGATATGATTGTAATCTCTACTCGACGTGGTGCACGAGAGTAGAGATTTATTTCCAGGAAAGTGTTGTCAACCATTATTAATTTTAAATATTTCTTTTGATGACCTTCTTTGGAATACATTTATTTTGGGGAAGAATTATCCACATCGGATTGATGCGGCCTATCTCTTGCAGGGTACATGTGGATTCCTTGTAGAGATGTTGGGGGCTGCATTGCTGAAATCTGATGGAGTCTGTGGACACACGCGTCTGGCGGAACCACGAAAGGAGCAATTGGAGCAGTTGCCGGCATCGGCAAAGATACTGGATCCGCATTTTGCTATAGGTGATATCAATCCAGTAGTATATAAATTTTTATGCTTTAAATAAACACGAATCCTCTCGACAGCGAGAGGACCGTATATATTTGCTTAATTAGTTTGTTTAGAATAAATATCACCTCAGGTGACGGCAACAATAATCTTTTACACCCCAAACCTATTATATGCTATTGATTGCCCTCTTCACATTTTGATGTGCCACATCGTTTTTCCTCACTACCCATCGAGCATCTCTTTCAAGTGAATACTCACATTCTTATTCATTTGACTCGATCTCGCTTAACAAAGCCGTGACATTTTTGATCGAGTCATTTGAATATGATTGTTTGGTATAATCTTGGAGGAAGGCGCTCTCATGCCTCATTGTATGTGCATGAAGTTGCATTAGGATTTCATGTCATTCATTTCATCATTTTTCATTCACCCCCCTTATTATTATCGTTGTTCCTCATATTCTTCCATTATAATCACATAGAGGACAATGTGAAGTTTAAGCTTAGGGGAGTGCATTTCCATGCCATTTAGTTGCACTTTTACTCTATTTTTAGGGTTTTTAGACTTTTTCAAAATTTTGCATCATCTTTTTGATTTTTCCATCTTAATTTCCTTTTATGTGTGTTCATGCATCATATTGTGTGCTTGTTTTCTTTTCTTTCCTCTCTTTTATTTTTATTTCTTTATTTTCTTTTCCTCCTTTTGCTAGATATGTTCCTTATGATGATGTCTCTTATTATTTTAGTAGCCATCACGATGCTTACTACTCTTGCCATGTTATTCGGAGTATTTTAGTATCCTACTATCCATGTTCTTTCTTATATATTCTTTTGATGATTCCTCTATATGAATGCATGATATTAATTGAAGCTGAATGTATGGATTAGTGTTTAGTATGATTTTGTTAGAAGTGCACCAAGATTCACGTATCAATTGTATAACGGAAGCATCTACCTTATTTTCTTATTCACCTTCTGTTACATGATTGATATGATTGTACTCTTTGCTGCTTGACTTCACTATTTATTGAAATGATTGAGAATATCCACGCTTACATATGAGTTTAGTTGATGTATTATCTTATTTAACCATTTATGCACATCTTAGAGTGAACCGAGTGTTATACCATTTCCTTCTCCACATATATCTTTTTATTCTCTACATGTCACTTGAGTTCACCTCCTAAAGCTACTTATATCACTTCTATTTCCCAATAATCCCTACAAAAGAAAAAGTTAGCTAAATGTACAAACAGCCAAAAAGGAGCCAAAATCCAAAAAATCCAAATCATATAGCTCCTACAAAAATCCAAAAAGAAAAATAAGAAACAAAAAATTCAAAAAGAAAAAGAAAAATATTTCTATATCTCATTCTTGGAGCCACAAAATACTTGGAAAAACCAAGGAAAAAATCCCATTTTTCACTATCATATTTCTTTACATGCGATACCTCAAGCTAAGCTTGGGGGGGTGAATTCAATTGACCATATGAGTGATTGCAACATTAGAGTGGAGAGGTGCACGAATGGAGAAGTTTGATAATGCTGAAACTGAGCAAAATACTTTAGTTATAGAGATTTCTTAGGATTCGATATAAATATGTGAATGTTATGATTTATTCCATTCTGCATTGCATGCTTGGTGTGATTCTGATATGCTTAAGTTATAACTCTTGATTGTCGCCAATGATTTGCATATTAAATTCTATGAAATGCGTGATGTGGATATGAATTGATTGTATGAATTTAGAAAATACCTTTTGTTGTTCTTAAAAGCTTGCAAGTACCATGTTTAAGTAAGATATGAAATCTTTATAGCATGTGATTCGTATTTTTAGAGTTATCATGATGTGCAGCTTATGGCTTGAGATCTGAGAGAATAATCTAGCATCTCCACCTCTTCATCTTCCTTTTCATTCATCCCTTTTTCTTTGTTTTTATTCGCCGAGTTTGCTTTCCTACTCATCTTCATCGAGGACGAGTAAGAGGTGAGCTTGGATGATTTTGATCGGCTCATATTTTACACCTTATTTCTGCATATTTGCATGCCATTTTATATGCTTATTTCTATGCATAGAAATAAGGATATAGAAATCAATAAGAGACATTGCTTGCATGAAAAACCCATGTTTGCGCCGAATCTTTGATTTGATATAGGTAAGGATATAGCAAATAAGATAGGTAAGGATATAGCAAATCCCTACCTATCTTATTTGTGCCGAATCTTTGATTTGATATTTTTCTTATATTCTTTTTCGATAGTAGACTTCATGATGGTTCCAACGCCACCAAGAACGTGCCAATCAGAGGTTGGATAAAATATGGAGAACTTCTGCAAGTTGACGATGCAGTGCTGGAATCTCTACACGGCCAGAGTGAGAATCTCAATCGACCGAGTTGGCGCAGGCCCAGAACTTAAGTTGCGGCCAGAGCTGACTTTGGACACGAATTTCAGAGGGTTTCTAAGGTTATTTGCAAGGGTTTTGATGGGACTATATATAGGGATTATAGCCGTCATTAGAGGGGAGTTCCTATTGTTTTCTTGGAGACTTTTTTAGAGGTTAGGCCATGCCATAGGCCCCCTCGCAGATCTAAAAGCTTGTATTTGGATTGGAATTCTTCATGAAAGCTAAGTATCTTTGTTATTGCTATTTGAATCTTTGATTTGATATATTTTTACATGCAAGCAATGTCTCTTATTGATTTCCATATCCTTATTGCTATGCTTGGTTGATCTTTGTTCTAGGGAAAGGGATGAACCCTATGGATCTAGGGTTTGATATGTGAAATCTATTGAAAACCCATGTTGCTAAACATGTTAAAGGGTTAGGTTGTGATTAATTTACTACGGATAGGTAGGGATTTGTCTTTGATCTCGTGAGCTCGACAGAGGATCTTGATTCAAGGAAAGCCCTAGATATTCGATTTAGGATTACAATCGAAATTCCCTAGACTTGGTGCACGACAACGACCAAAGCTATAATTTTTATTGTTTTCCTATACTCTCATTCGTTGCACGACAGTGAACGAGTACGAACTATCAAGATCTAGATCCGAACCCAAGTTGCACGACATCAAGCTTGAGTTGGGATTAGACATAATTACCGATCTTAATGCTAGTGGCTTGAGTTAGGATTGCGCGACAGCGATGCTCTAATTTATATTGCTATAGACCTACAATAGCGCGACAGCATGAGTCGGTTCTCCATAGAGTTGTGGCAAGTTCACCCTTACTCGAGTTTGATTGCATGGTTGTTCATAACTCACGTTGATAACTTAAAAATCCATATTGGGGATTCCTTATCCCTAGACATCTTTATTGATTGAATTAACAACCGACATAGTTATCATCGACACCGACATCCATCACCATTTCCATCACGTCACACCACAACCATCTCCACCAATAAACATTCGTAGTCGAATCAACCTAAGATAGCTTAGAACCAACACCACCTCCCTGTTGATATGATACCTGCTCGCCACTAGACCGTGTGCTTGTGGTAAAACTACATTGTTTTCCGAGTGTATATCCAGGAGCGATCAGAGATTAAGAGCCGAAAAGGGACAAATTCCAGAGGAAGATCAAATGGCGAGGGAGAATGTTCACCAAAGGCCCATTAGGTATATTTCTATCCAGGATTAGCTTACCCTAAACAACTCGGTTACTACATCTTCCATACTAATGCCGGGGTTGCCGCCAGATAAGAATTTCGAGCTGAAAACATCCCGAAGATGGCGCTGAATCTACTTTGGGCTATCAAGGGAAAGCTTCTTACTAAAGATAAATTGCAACAATGGGGTATCCAATCTGATGCACATTGTGTTCTATGTGCTGACAGCCGGCTGGAGACAACTGAACACCTATTTTTCGCTTGCCCTTATTGTAACTATATTATGCGCCGTGCCTTGCTAAAACTTGGGTACCATGGGCCGGATGATTTATCACCTTTAGAGGTTTGTAAATTCTACCTGGGAAAATTCGGCAAGAAGGGATCATTAAGTAGACTTGCAAAAACAATCCTGGCGGCTTGTGTATGGCATTTGTGGAGAGAACGCAACAGGAGAGTTTTTGAGAATTTGGTGAAGCCGAAAACAGTGCTTTTTGATGAAATTTCAGCCGATGTCCGCATTAGCATGCGGGATGAAGAGGAGGCTGAAGTAGAAGCAGCAGTTGCATTCGAGAATTGGGAGATATTGGATAATGGTTGATCCATTGTTGATGTATCTATTTTCTTTCTTGTGGTGTTTGATGTATTGATTAGTGGTTGGTCCATGGATGCTAGAATTGACAGTAGAGAGTGACGACGCCTGTGTCCTCTCATCTCTCTGTTGAGACTAGCACTTTTGGAACCCCCACTTTGTACACTTTGTACGTTATTGAATATACAATCTAACTTACCCTTCTATATATATATATATATATATATATATATATATATATATATATATATATATATATATATATATATATAATAAAAGAGAGATGTTATCAAGAGAAATTGGATAAGAGATATTGGACAAGAAAAATTGGATAAGAGATATCTATATTATAAGAGAGGAATGTTATCAAGAGAAATTGGATAAGAGATATCTATATTATAAAAGAGGGATGTTATCAAGAGAAATTGGATAAGAGAAATTGGATAAGAGATATTGGAAAAGAGAAATTGGATAAGAGATATCTATATTATAAAAGAGGGATGTTATCAAGAGAAATTGGATAAGAGATATTGGAAAAGAGAAATTGGATAAGAGATATCTATATTATAAAAGAGGGATGTTATCAAGAGAAATTGGATAAGAGATATTGGAAAAGAGAAATTGGATAAGAGATATCTATATTATAAGAGAGGGATGTTATCAAGAGAAATTGGATAAGAGATATTGGACATGAGAAATTGGATAAGAGATATCTATATTATAAGAGAGGGATGTTATCAAGAGAAATTGGATAAGAGATATTGGAAAAGAGAAATTGGATAAGAGATATCTATATTATAAAAGAGGGATGTTATCAAGAGAAATTGGATAAGAGATATTGGAAAAGAGAAATTGGATAAGAGATATCTATATTATAAAAGAGGGATGTTATCAAGAGAAATTGGATAAGAGATATTGGAAAGGAGAAATTGGATAAGAGATATCTATATTATAAAAGAGGGAAGTTATCAAGATAAATTGGATAAGAGATATTGGACAAGAGAAATTGGATAAGAGATATCTATATTATAAGATATGGATGTTATCAAGAGAAATTGGATAAGAGATATCTATATTATAAAAGAGGGATGTTATCAAGAGAAATTGGATAAGAGATATTGGAAAAGAGAAATTGGATAAGAGATATCTATATTATAAAAGAGGGATGTTATCAAGAGAAATTGGATAAGAGATATTGGACATGAGAAATTGGATAAGAGATATCTATATTATAAAAGAGGGATGTTATCAAGAGAAATTGGATTAGAGATATTGGACAAGATAAATTGGATAAGAGATATCTATATTATAAAAGAGGGATGTCATCAAGAGAAATTGAATAAGAGATATTGGATAATAGAAATTGGATAAGAGTGATGTTATCAAGAGAAATTGGATAAGAGATATCTATATTATAAAAGAGGGATGTTATCAAGAGAAATTGGGTAAGAGATATTGGAAAAGAGAAATTGGATAAGAGATATCTATATTATAAAAGAGGGATGTTATCAAGAGAAATTGGATAAGAGATATTGGACATGAGAAATTGGATAAGAGATATCTATATTATAAAAGAGGGATGTTATCAAGAGAAATTGGATTAGAGATATTGGACAAGATAAATTGGATAAGAGATATCTATATTATAAAAGAGAGATGTCATCAAGAAAAATTGAATAAGAGATATTGGACAATAGAAATTGGATAAGAGTGATGTTATCAAGAGAAATTGGATAAGTACAAACGAGAGATGTTATCAAGAGAAATTGGATAAGAGATATTGGACAAGAGAAATTGGATAAGATATATCTATTATATAAAAGACGTATGTTATCAAGAGAAATTGATAAGAGAATTTGGACATGAGAAATTGGATAAGAGAATTTGGATATCTATTATATAAAACAGGGAAATTGAATAAGAGAAAATATAAGAGATGGGATTTTGAGGGATAAAAGATGAGGTGGGGAATTTTGCACATACAACCCCGGTTTTTGTATTTTTGCCTATGGACCCTCCCCACACACACACCCAGACTTTTTATTCTCACCCCTTCCGGCCATTTTATTTCCAGTTCTATGAAGATTTTGAATCTTATCCTACTAGGACAAAGCTTTGTCCTACGTGGCAAGTTTGTCCTAGGTGGTAATGACAATTTTGGGGGGACTTAAATTTTGGGGGAAAACTTAAATTTGGGGGGAAACTTGAAATTTTGTGGGAAAACTTGAAATTTGGGGGAACTTGAAATTTGTTGGGGAGAAAAACTCAGCCATTAAATAAACTGTGCCCTATGGGCACGGGTAATGATTAGTATATATATATATATATATATATATATATATATATATATATATATATATATAGGAAAGACCATATGAGTACAAAATACATGAACAACACCATGTCCATCAAAGTGAACAAAATACATGATACATCCATATATCATCACCCCAAAAATATACTAATCATCAACCAAGCAACATTGAACTACTCATCCCTAACCAAAACAAACAAAAAAATCATAGTCTAAGGGTGAGTGTCCAAAATAATAAAAGCAGCATCAGTCAATGTGGATGACTGATGGATCCAAGGGACGACCAGATTGGCGAAACATAAGTCTGGCGGAGCGACGAGTAGGATAAGCAGGAGCCTTCCCCATGGAAGACGATGCACCCGCGGCAGAGGTATCTGCATGAGCATGAACGGGGGTCTGGACCTCAGAAGGCACAGGCACAGAGCCTGGAGGAGGAGGGACAGCAACATGAGCAATACCCTCAGATGGAGGAAACAGGGCCTAAAGTTCGGCAGGAATTGTAGTGCCCTGTGAAGCTACTGCACATGTACTAGAGGGGGGTGAATAGTACTTTAAAATAATTAAGAACGTTATTCCTAACTATTGTGCAAACACAAAAAACAATGCGGAATAAACAACAATCGAAAAGAATTAACAAACGCAAACAAAGCATGTAACGGGTTCGGATCCACCCAAGTCTCACTGACTTGTTCCCGGTGATCCTACGCCCTAACCACCCGGATCCCCTACGGATACTTGAGTTAGAAACCACTAACCCAAGATTTTGCACTATGAAATTCTTGTAGAAAACCTCTACAAGACCAAATCATACACAATGAACATGTGACTCCCACAACCCGGAATCACACACTTCTCTCACAACCGAGAGAACAATTCAAATATCAAATGCAATGAAATAATGAAACACTTACCACAAAATCCAATGCCTTGAGTATACTTACCAAATTAGGGCAAAGAGGGATTTTGAGGAAGAAGATGTCACCAAACCCTAGCTCCAAGAAGATGACCAGCAATGGAAGCCTAGGGTGGAGTTGATGACCTTGAATCAAGCTCTTGGCTTGGAAAGCTCACAATGGAGAGAATCTCTCTTGAGGAATTAGGGCTCAAGAAGTGAGAGAGTGATTCTTGGTGAGAAGAGAGAGCTTGGAAATAGCTTGAGAAAACTCTTCTCTTAGGTCTGAAATAACTTTGATAATGGACCTCTTACCTTGCCTCAAACGAATCAGGTTTGTATTTATAGAGGCACGAAAAATCGTGCTCAAAAGATTCCCAACGGTCATATTTCTGAAGCAGTTAGTCGGTCTAAGAAGGATCACTGACCGACTAGATTGGAAACTAGTCGGTCGGTGATTCTTCAATGTCACACCCCGCTTCCCAAAAATATGGAGGCGAAGCGTGAGAAGGTTTGCTCAGACTTGAAGCTACAAAGCTGCAAGTCCGATAAGCGTCAAACTACTTTAAATGGCAGGTCCTTGCAACGTGAAACGAAACAAAAATAATAATAAGGAAATGAGACAAAAGAGAAATATCAGAATATCCATAATAATAAACTCCAACATCACAGAAAAGCCACCAGGCTAAAAGAAAAGAGTCTAAAAAGAAGCCCCAGCATGGCCAACAAAAGTACAAAGTACAAAAGCAAAGTAATGGTGCTACGCACCGACAACTAAACAGCAACCTAAAGCAAAAGCAACTCAAATCAGTCTCTAGGACTGGTCACCGGTGTCCACAAAGCTCCTCCTGGGCAGACATGGACTCAGGCTCAGTGTCAAAAATCCACGCTCTCAGCAACGGTCTCTGGCTCAGGGTCTAACATGTGACACCCAAAAGAGCAAGGGGCACATGTCAGCAAGTCTACAAGAGACTTGTGCAAGGAAACTGAAAGTAAAAGGTAAACAACCTAGCAGTTCTAGCATGATGCAATGACATGGCAGATATAGCATGAGTGCAACAAGTAAAGTAAAGTAAAGTACGAGCATGGTATTTGAAACATGGCCTGGATGTCAAGTTTTACATAAACAATCACAAGTCCAAAGACAAGTCTAGTAAGCACGTCGTGCATAGAGATTACGCCTTTTGGCTAGAGTGGCTGATCGGGCCAACTCCTAAGCTCAAGTGATCGCTTATCCCTACCCCTCCACGTGTATATGGACTGGCGTCCATCTTCTGGATCACGAGCCAGTAAGTGTTTTTCATGATGGCATAGAGGTGCACCTAGCCTGAACAAGAAAGTACAAGTATTGTAGCGTGTGCTACGAATGCAACATTCAACTTGGATTACATGTAAGATGCAATGCATGGCAGGTAATAGTTTAAGTGCGTACAGATAAGGAATTTAAACATGGCAGATATCAATGCATGAATGACATGGCATGGCGACAGATCTAGCTTCATTGTCAAGCTAGATCTTAAAAGTTGCGTCTAGACAACTATCATTTCACTGTCTAGTCTCTTTTACACTAAAAGCAAGGAAGTGGCCTAAAACATGGCCCTAAGCAAAAGATGGCAAGTTTCACTTGCCTGCAAGTCTGACGTCAGAAAAACACCGTCCAACGAGTCCAAAGTCACAAATAACCTACGTGCACAAGTCCACCGGCCTACAGTCCCATTTTATTAATATTGATTAGTGAATTTAAAACACTTTAAAAAACATCAATTTTAATCTTGGTTAACACGCTGAGGTTGGGGTCCTAAGGGTGCAAAGCGTTACCTCAACACGACGCGAAAGCTACACTGGCGTCGGGTAGCGACGCCAGGGGTTGGAATAAAAGAACGTGCTCCAAGTCCAGATTCCAAAATAGATTCCTCTCTTGAATAGACTGGGCAACAACTAGAGCAAAGAACCAAGATTCCAAAGCTAGCTCGTGCGACGACGGGCTACGACGTATCGCAACGTCGTAAACGGCAAATCCTCGAAGAGAAAGCACCTAGGTGGGACCCACAGTAGTGCTAAGGGCCAATGGGGGACCCACAACACCTTTGGAGAACTTGGGGGGCCCACGGTGGCAAGCGTTGCGAGAGTTGCATCGTTGCGACGAACGTCGCTCGGTCAGACACAGGCCGCTGCGAGGGTTTGGCCCGGTCAGACACTGCAGGCGGGCTGTGCAGCGCTTGCGGAGATGCAGGGTCGGTCACAGCAGGCCGCTGTGGGGGAAGTCTTCGGTCGGACACAGCGGGCGGGTCGGTCGAGCGCTTGGGCTGCAGCGGTGCGGAGCGGAGCAGGCGGGGCGACCGGTCAGATCGATGGGGTCTATCGGTCAGGCGGGGGCAGTGCGGAGCGGGCGGTGCAGCGGTGCGGAGCGGGCGGTTCTCTCAGTCAGACCGACAGAAACCAAGCAATTTCCTCGGTCGGACACGGCGGCTGCGGAGCTGAGTTGCTACGAACGTCACAAGCGAGATTTTGAGGGTTTTGTGATGGCTAGGGTTAATTGCTTGTGAAAATAGGTTAGCCTAAGGGTTTTTTATATAGTATAGAGGGGTTGACTAGGTCTAGGGCTAATTCTAATAGGATTAGGATTTAAAATAATTAAAAACTCAAACTCACCCTCTTTAACCCACGCATGACTAGGGTTGCGGCCAAGATGAGCTAGGATTTGACTCAAAAATAGTTTGAAGTATTATAATCTAGTAAAAATTTCATTTGGCTGAAAATACTTTAAAACTTAGTTATTAAAAATATTATAAGCTTTGCTAAAAATGTAAAATAGGTCAAATAAACTCCAAAAATAGTAAAATAAATATTGGGGTGATCGGGACGACGAGAGAAAGAAGACTAAGAAGACGGATCTCAATTTCGACGTCGAGCGACGAAACTAAAAATAGGAACGTCTCACGTCAAAAGTGAAAATCACAACGTCTCTTCGAATAAGATCAAATCGTGGGAAAACGACACGAGAAATGTCGTTCCAATTTAGTGCCACTATTTAATACTCTCAGAGTCGTTTACAATGACATATCACACCAAAGTGTTCACAAACAAACAAAGTCTAAAACAAATACGTGCACGGTCAACAGCACGTGCACGAAGAAGATACGAGCGGAAAGCGACCGTTACATCCTCCCCACCTTAGAATAAAGTCTGTCCTCGGACTTTCTAACTATAAATATAACTCTAGCTAGACTAGTAGCTATCTCGATCACATCACATTATAATTCAACTAGTTATAGTCATTACCAATGCTTATACTTACACTAGGTAGTCAAACAATAACTCTGCTAACATGTATATATTCATGCACCTATTTCAATCGTATAAATATACATACATCCCTTATATAACTACTACTAACCTAGCACAAACAATAGTTCAGATACTCACATAAGATTAGTCTCACACTAGCAAATACAATCATTGCTCTACGTATAAATAGCTACTTATGCACCAAACAAACATGTGTATACTACTCCCTAATATTTCCTAGTATACATCCAATATCAAACACACCAACACATGTAGTCACACCATACCATTACTTAAATCAAGTTTACTATATCTAATATACATTTACCACTACTATAATTTCACAATATATAGCATTCAAATGCATGCAAATATTTCACCATATATTCACATCACATACAGTCCTATAACTGTATTTACGACACGCCACATATACCATAGTCACCAATACCTATAACTAAGCACATACTTACCCGTGCATGGTGCACACCCATACACGCTAACATTTCATTCATATATACCAACCATACCACTATATACTCAGCACATCTACACACCTAGTTTAGCTAGCACACATATGTTCACACAGGCAAGTCCTTAGTAAATAACTATACCACAAGACCAACACCCATAACTATATACTGGTATAGCGACCCACAATCATGTACGTAACACAACCAGGCACAAACACTCCTATCACTATACATACATCAAACATCGCTATATGCAAACTACAGACATACCTAACAATATACTTAGAGTATACCCACTCAGGCTTGAGTGAGACTCGAAACATATATCAGAATACTCCATATACGTAACACGGTATTTATACCTACACCAATACCACTCCAATGTATACACATCTTCCAATATAACCATATACATACCATATGTCAATCACACCTAATATTTAGTCAGGTAACACTCACACAGTTCAATCACTTTATATACCATAATAATAATACAGATATCAGCACACGTATAATTATAATACCTTCCATAATACATGCATTCACCGTATAGTCACACACATGTAGAACATTTATTCACACCGTATCCTACTATCATATGTATATCACCTATATACTCATGCAGCAAATACATAACTACTTACGTCTAGGCACAATACGTATCTACGTATGAGCACATACTCACACGTACTAACTCATAGGTCATATAATGGATCTACCCACTTAACTATACATACACTTATTATTATCACACCTAACATACACATAACTTTACCAACATATTATTTCAAACATTATAAGTATTTCTAACTACATACACCACATTAGATATTCCAACACTAATTCATATATACACGGACGCCCCTAGAGTGGTATAGCTATCCACACACATACCTATAAAAACTAACACACATACAACTTCATAACATCACGAATAACTCTGAGTATGTATATATCACACAATAGGCAAACATTAATATACTATAGGGGAGTACACTAATCCAAGCCCACATACACAACTTAGGTACATGCACCACGACAACATCACAAAGGTCCAAGGGCCTACTAACAAATTAGGATTGACACAGTCATTGACGAGCACTAAAGCCTAAGCAATAGAGGGAGACCTAGGTCGAAAACGTGACGAGGGAAGGATCGATAAGCACGAGTTCAGATAGGACGAATACAAGGAGACAGCTTGGTTAAGTGAAACAGCGATTCACTTGAGAATGTTTAGGTTGAGGAAAGGGAGATGTAGTGATACTTTTATAGGTTAGAGAAAGGAAATAGTGCAAATAACATAAGCTAAAATACGTGGAATTTGAAAACTACTGTACTTCAAAAGTTGGAGTCCTCGTCTATATAAAATATTTGGAGATCGATAAAACAAATTGTTCGAAACAAGTGTGAGTCGAATAGATATAATAAGAGAAAATGGTTTATTGGCTTATATAAAATTTTCAGGAGGGAAGTAAATCATTCACACGAACATTAAGGACGTAGTTTAGAAAATATTATACGGTAGTGACTTAATATAATGTTGGCAAAAGTTTTGAAATTCAAAGAATGAAATTAAATCAACTGAAGAATTTGAACTCATGTTAAATGCTTTCTAAGTCTTTAAGCTAGGGAAAAATTTAAAATACTCAATATTTGAAACTACTTTTAGAGGAACCAGGATTTGCCAAGAAGAAACTAATTTACACAAAGTTCTTAACATACGAGCACGACGAGCATTGTACGGATGTAAAAATAATTGAAATTCTATTTAGTTTAGAAATTATTCTAAAAGTATGTATGGTGAACGGAAAGATAATAATAACTTAGTAGTAGAATTATCAAAATTGGTAGTAAATCTTTAAAACCAAATTATGGAGGGTCTAGATCAGGAAATGGTTATGAAATAGTGATTTTACAAAAATCTGAAATAGGGAAAACGATGAGCATAACTTCGACTTGCTGAAAGCTGAAATCCCATGTGACTTGAAAAGTATATTAAAAGGAAGCGCGATGTGTCATTCGAATGGCATAAATAAGAAGGGAAAATTATAAGTCGAATTGGACAAAATAAAGGTACGATTCAGAATAAAATTAGTATATGAAGAGACAATGTATTTCATGGTACGAAAAGTATAGCCTGGGAAAAAAATATCATAAGCTAGTATTCAAAATTTCGACAAAGGTTTTAAAAATTTAAGTCAACGAAAGAGTATGAAGTCTAAGTATATTAAAAATTTTGAACAAAATTAATACTTAGGGAAAGAGGAAATCGAAAAATACTTTCAGAAGATTCAAGATTTGTAATGGAGAGATTTGAAAATTGACGACGATCGTCATAAGACGATCTCGTGAATCGAGGCAAGGAAAATGGTCGGATGATCAAAACATACATACACCTAGGATATGAACCAGGAAAATCTACGGGGAAACTCCTACAGTCGACCAACTAAAGATTAAGAAACTAAGCGCTAAGAATTTCTAAGGAGCTAGACGGTAATGAAATGCGTTCAGCTTGGTCCGAAATCGATGAACCCAAGCGAACGACTAAAGAAATCCTAAAAGTCTAATATGGTCAGAGTTAGGCAAGAACTACTAAGGTAACTCCTACGACGATTAAATCAATTCCTAGCATGGAGTCTAACTAACAATCAGGGGCCTCTAACTAGCAAGCACAGACGTCTAACTAAGTCTTCTTACCACCTAGTGACATAGGAAAACGACTAGACTAGGCTCAAGGCTTATGACTCGGATGTTGCAATTTATTTAATGGACATTCCATAGTTATTATCGTTGTTCCGATAATTCGGAGTTGTAAGACGGACCTGTATGGGCCACCAACAAAACCTGTCACGCCCCGCTTCCCAAAAATATGGAGGCGAAGCGTGAGAAGGTCCGCTCAGACTTGAAGCTACAAAGCAGCAAGTCCGATAAGCGTCAAACTACTTTAAATGGCAGGTCCTTCCAACGCGAAACGAAAGAAAGATAATAATAAGGAAATGAGACAAAAGAGAAATCTCAGAATATCCATAATAATAAACTCCAACATCGCAAAAAAGCCACCAGGCTAAAAGAAAAGAGTCTAAAAAGAAGCTCCATCATGGCCAACAAAAGTACAAAGTACAAAAGCAAAGTAATGGTGCTGCGCACCGACAACTAAACAGCAACCTAAAGCAAAAGCAACTCAAATCAGTCTCTAGGACTGGTCACCGGTGTCCACAAAGCTCCTCCTGGGCAGACATGGACTCAGGCTCAGTGTCAAAAATCCACGCTCTCAGCAACGGTCTCTGGCTCAGGGTCTAACATGTGACACCCAAAAGAGCAAGGGGCACATGTCAGCAAGTCTACAAGAGACTTGTGCAAGGAAACTGAAAGTAAAAGGTAAACAACCTAGCAGTTCTAACATGATGCAATGACATGGCAGATATAGCATGAGTGCAACAAGTAAAGTAAAGTAAAGTACGAGCATGGTATTTGAAACATGGCATGGATGTCAAGTTTTACATGAACAATCACAAGTACAAAGACAAGTCTAGTAAGCACGTCGTGCACAGAGATTACGCCTTTTGGCTAGAGTGGCTGATCGGGCCAACTCCTAAGCTCAAGTGATCGCTTATCCCTACCCGTCCACGTGTATATGGACTGGCGTCCATCTTCTGGATCACGAGCCAGGAAGTGTTTTTCATGATGGCATAGGGGTGCACCTAGCCTGAACAAGGAAGTACAAGTATTGTAGCTTGTGCTACAAATGCAACATTCAACTTGGATGACATGTAAGATGCAATGCATGGCAGGTAACAGTTTAAGTGCGTACAGATAAGGAATTTAAACATGGCAGATATCAATGCATGAATGACATGGCAGGGTGACAGATCTAGCTTCGTTGTCAAGCTAGATCTTAAAAGTTGCGTCTAGACAGCTATCATTTCACTGTCTAGTCTCTTTTACACTAAAAGTAAGGAAGTGGCCTAAAACATGGCCCTAAGCAAGAGATGGCAAGTTTCACTTGCCTGCAAGTCTGACGTCAGAAAAACACCGTCCAACGAGTCGAAAGTCACAAATAACCTACGTGCACAAGTCCACCGGCCTACAGTCCCATTTTATTAATCTTGATTAGTGAATTTAAAACACTTTAAAAAACATCAATTTTAATCTTGGTTAACAGGCTGAGGTTGGGGTCCTAAGGGTGAAAAGCGTTACCTCAACACGACGCGAAAGCTACACTGGCGTTGGGTAGCGACGCCAGGGGTTGGAATAAAAGAACGCGCTCCAAGTCCAGATTCCAAAATATATTCCTTGCTCGAATAGACTGGGTAGTAACTAAAGCAACGAACCAAGATTCCAAAGCTAGCACGTGCGACGAAGGGCTACGACGTATCGCAACGTCGTAGACGGTAAATCCTCAAAGAGAAAGCACCTAGGTGGGACCCACAGTAGTTGTAGGGGCCAATGGGGGACCCACAACACCTCTGGAGAACTTGGGGGGCCCACGGTGGAAAGCGTTGTGAGAGTTGCAACATTGCGACGAACGTCGCTCGGTCAGACACAGGCCGCTGGGAGGGTTTGGCCCGGTCAGACACTGCGGGCGGGCTGTGCAGCGCTTGTGGAGATGCGGGGTCGGTCACATCGGGCCGCGGCGGGGGAAGTCTTCGGTCGGACACAGCGGGCGGGTCAGTCGAGCGCTTGTGCTGCAGCGGTGCGGAGCGGAGCGGGCGGGGCGACCGGTCAGACCGATGGGGTCTATCGGTCAGGCAGGGGCGTTGCAGAGCGGGCGGTGCAGCGGTGCGGAGCGGACGGTTCTCTCGGTCAGACCGATGGAAACCAAGCAATTTCCTCGGGCGGACACGGCGGCTGCGGAGCTGAGTTGCGACGAACGTCGCAAGCGAGATTCTGAGGGTTTTGTGACGGCTAGGGTTAATTGCTTGCGAAAATAAGTTAGCCTAAGGGTTGTTTATATAGTATAGAGGGGTTGACTAGGTCTAGGGCTAATTCTAATAGGATTAGGAATTAAAAATAATTAAAAACTCAAACTCACCCTCTCTAACCCATGCATGACTAGGGTTGCGGCCAAGATGAGCTAGGATTTGGCTCAAAAATAGTTTGAAGTATTATAATCTAGTAAAAATTTCATTTGGCTGAAAATACTTTAAAACTTAGTTATTAAAAATATTATAAGCTATGCTAAAAATGTAAAATAGGTCAAATAAACTCCAAAAATTGTAAAATAAATATTGGGGTGATCGGGACGACGAGAGAAAGAAGACTAAGAAGACGGATCTCAATTTTGACGTTGAGCGACGAAACTAAAAATAGGAACGTCTCACGTCAAAAGTGAAAATCACAACGTCTCTTCGAATAAGATCAAATCGTGGGAAAACGACCCGAGAAATGTCATTCCAATTTAGTGCCATTATTTAATACTCTCAGAGACGTTCACAACGACATATCACACCAAAGTGTTCACAAACAAACAAAGTCTAAAAAAATACGTGCACGGTCAACAGCACGTGCACGAAGAAGATACGATCGGAAAGCGACCGTTACATTCATGAACCGACTAACTGGCTCACAGCCAAAAGAGAAAGTTCCAGGCAATATGAACTAGTCAGTCTAAGAAGACTTGCCAACCGACTAGTTTGCCAACTAGTCGGTCGGTGAGTGTTCTTTGACCGACTAATAGTCGAAATCGAATAGGCTGGATTCAAGTACAGCTAGTCGGTTTAAGAACAACTACCAACCGACTAGTTTCTCAACTAGTCGGTCGGTCGATGTGCTTTGACCGACTAACTGTAAACAGTAAGTTAGGCTGTACAGAGGCAATGATAACTAGTCGGTCTGAGAAAGTTTCCTAACCGACTAGATCGTCATCTAGTCGGTCGGTGAACCTTCTTTGACCGACTAATTGATCAACAGTGCCAGGCTGAAAGGAGCAAGGACATCTAGTCGGTTCAAGAAGAGTTACCGACCGACTAGATCGTCATCTAGTCGGTTGGTTCTTCTACTTGAACCAACTAAGATGCACTAGAAGCCGAGGGAAGAAGCGATAGGCTTCGGGAAAGTTTCTAATGGCTTCTATGATAATCCTAGCTCTAAGATATGAGCGAAATGAAGATTATAATGTAAGTCCTACTCAAGGCTTAACATTCTATTCTATGAAGCTAGAAGACATTAAGTAAAACATGACGAACCGTCTTCAAAGCTTCAATCTTCACTTTTGACTTCATTAATACTCCTTGAGCTTCAACGAAGCTTCAGGCACACGATCATGCGTATTGAGAAGTCTTGAGACGTCGCTTTTGATGTACGTAGTATTTTGGCGACGATCTCCATAACTGCGCTCACAAAGAGTTAGTACGAGATATTTATGTTTGCTCATCATCCAAAACCAAATCCGGGGAATCAATACTCAACATTCTCCCCCTTTTTGGTGATGAAAAACCAACATAAATAATAATCAATAATAATGATTCAAATGAAATTTCCTTACTCCCCCTGCATTGATGACACGTTAGTTCCGTATTCAATAATATTCATATGCATCAAGCAGACGAGGGAAATATAAAATATGAATCCTATTATTGCAATTTAGGATCTAAATGCATTTTATATCTTAACTCCCCATGAATCTAACATATCAAATTAGATTCACTGTAAATTGCTTTGAATTATCAATTAGCACATTGTCATTATTAATTCTCTCCCCCTTTGGCATTTGCAAAAAGAGCGGGAGGAGATCAACGAAAAAGATTACAATGGCTAAAAATAAAAGCATGCGAGTCTAAGAATACGACCACGGTCCAAATGACACCAATGTAAAATACCAAAGAAAATCAAAGCGTGCCAACGTGACCATAGTCGAAAATCGAAAAACGAAATCATCAAACCATAGGTGAAAATCGAAATAAGAAATCATCAAAACTCAAATTAATTTCACAAATTGAGTTATGGAATATACTCTCCAATATCAACATTCTTGGTTAAATAGTGCATAGAAAACAATTCTATGTTTTCATAAAAGCAAATCTATTTAATTCATAAAATCGTCGAATGACGAAATTAATATTAGAGACATAAATCCATTTTGAATACCAAATGTAGCAAATTGATACCAAAAGTAACATGCAAAAGTGTTATGCTAAAAATAGATAGAACATCATAAAACTATGGCATACACAATTCTAGCATACTAATTGAAACAAAATGATACCAATGTAGATATTCTAACAATGCATGCAATCAACACACATGGATACCAAATGTATATCAAATGTAAGAATATACTTACAACATTAAGCTCCACCTACTTTGGTGCATCTCTTAAGCACCATCAACTCCATTTGAATGAAAAACTTTGCAAATCAATGAGTTGGTCGGGTTGGTATCCCACGGTGGATTGAACCTAGAAAATATCATTTTGGTATCCAAAAATCTTTTTGAATCCTATGGGTTAGGCAACAAATTTAACAAACTAAATTCAAATTATTGTAACCCATATTCTAACTAAATTCAAATTCAATATGGATTTAAATTTCAAATTAACATGCACATCCAAGATCAATATGCAAATAAAAAGAAAATAAACCAATTCTTACCACAATTGCTTTGGTACCTATAAAATGAATATAAACTTATGGTACCAAGCAATGAAGGGTCAAAGGAAACTAACCCTTCGGAAACCAAGTCCACGAGGACCGTGATTTCCCAACATAATCATCATTCAAAATAATATCATTAATATACGATTGCACATACATATCCTTAGCATGCATGCTTGTGTTCTTCAGACCCCAAATAGTGTATGTCTTGGGAGTCCTATTCCTATTGGGAGCATGCAAACGTTGTTGGTGTTTATGTGATGCATGTCGTGGATAGGCATATGGCATATGATGAAATGGTGCATGATGATAATTGTTCATATGATGGTGTGGATGAACATATGCATGTGGAGGAACACGTGCATGAGTGTGTCTTACATGGTGTGCACGGGCTCGTGGATGCGGAGCATAAAAATCATCATATGTGCTAACATGTGGAGTAGGATGTGTGTTCCTATGTGGCATGGTATACATGAAAGCATGACCCCTCTTTGGAGGTCCACCCAAAGTGTGTTTCTTTTCAAATGGGGGTGTGTACCTAGCGGAAGCATAATTGGTAGAAGAAGTACCCATGAAGTGTTTACTCCCACAAGTAGAAGCATCAGACGTTGGCCTAACAAAGGTGGCGGACGATTTGGATTAATCTCCCATCTTATACCCCAAGCCAATGTGATGATTGGCCGGAAGTAATTCATTTAGTATATTATCTAAATGGCCCTTACCTTTATTGAATTCATTGATTCGGGCTAATGTGCACTCATACTTCTCGATGAGAGAATGCATCGAAGCTTCCAAGGTGGACACTTGCGATGTGAGTGCGCAAACACGTGATTTGAGATTTTTATTCTCAATACTCAAAGTTGAGTTTTGAGACGTCAAATCCGCTATCACATGTTCATCCGAATCCTCGATATGAACATGCTCAAGTTGAGATTTGAGATTTACAATCTCATTTCTCAACCCTTCAACAATGGTGTCGTTGTTGACGATGATAGGTTTAGGCGAGGTTTGAAGACTAGTTAGCTCATTTTTAGTCTTAATAAATCTATTAGCTAATTTAGAAAACTTTCACCAAAGTTGTTCATTATCTAATCTAAGTTCATCCATGGTTACCTCACCGCCTTCATCCTCGCTTTCCTCGCTTTCATCGGAGGAAGTCTCTTGAACATGCTCTTCTCTTCCCATGAAGCACATGTGTGCTTTCTCCACTTTTTCATCGTCCGACTCTCCACTTGAGGAGTCCTCGTCGGAGTCGGTGAATGTGCCGACAAGTCCTTTCTTGTACCTTCTCGACTTGTCGTGCTTGGATGCCTTCCACTTCTCCTTGTGTTTGTTTAGAGGACAATCCGGCTTGATGTGTCTTGGCTTTTTGCATTTATAACACACGGGAGAGGAGACATTAGTTGAAATAAATTTAGACTTATTCTTCTACTTACCTTTTTGGAAGAATCAGTTGAACGTCTTTGCCAAATTGGCCAAAGCTTCCATGTCCAACTCTTCTTCCGATTCTTCATCATCGATAGATGGAGCGGCCTGGTAAGCAATCGCCTTTTTCTTTGGCTCGTCTTGCTTCAAGTACGACTTCATCTTTTCTTGCATCATGAGCTTACTGTCCTTGCGTACCTCATAAGACATCAAGGTACCTATTAGTTGTATAACAGTATACTTACTCATATCATTACCTTCCTCGATGGCGAATGTACGCTTTTCCCAACAAGAAGGAAGTCCATCGATGATCCTTGAGACTTTCTCCTTTTGGGTGTAGGTTTTTCCAAGAGCCTCCAATTCATTGGTAATGTCAACGAATCGAGCATAATACTCTTTCATCTTCTCACCCTGTTGCATATGAAATAATTCGAAATCTTTATTTACAACAACAAGTTTGGAGTCTCTTACCCGACTCGTTCCTTCATGCAATATGAGGAGGGAGTTCCAGATTTGATATGCACACTTACATGTGCATATCTTATTGAAGTCTTCGGGCTCCAAAGCGCATTGCAAGGCATTCATTGCCTTGGCATTGCTTACCTCCGCGGCGACCTCCGCGGGAGTCCACTTAGCGAAATCTTCTTCGGTGGGCTCGACATACTCCTACATCGTGGCTCTCCAAAGTGAAGTACTCCGGAGGAACATTTTCATCCGGCATTTCCAGTATCCATAATTGGTACCATTGAAGGAGGGAGGCCTAGTTGAGTATTGCCCTTCCAAAACTGAAGAAGCTCCTTGACGATCCTTGAAGACGTTGTAGTCGTTGTTTGTCATAGCTTTGAACTCTGGCTCTGATACCAAGTGTAATTTGGTATCAGACTATGTAGCTTTGACCTTGTAGCTTTGAACTTCGCTCTGATACCAATTGTAGTACCCTGTGAAGCTACTGCACATGTACTAAGGGGGGTGAATAGTACTTTAAAATAATTAAGAACGTTATTCCTAACTATTGTGCAAACACAAACGACAATGCGGAATAAACAACAATCGACAAGAATTAACAAACGCAAACAAAGCATGTAACGGGTTCGGATCCACCCAAGTCTCCCCGACTTGTTCCCGGTGATCCTACGTCCCAACCACCCGGATCCCCTCCGGATACTTGAGTTAGAAACCACTAACCCAAGATTTTGCACTATGAAATTCTTGTAGAAAACCTCTACAAGACCAAATCATACACAATGAATATATGACTCCCACAACCCGGGATCACACACTTCTCTCATAACCGAGAGAACAATTCAAATATCAAATGCAATGAAATAATGAAACACTTACCACAAAATCATATTCCTTGAGTATACTTACCAAATTAGGGCAAAGAGGGATTTTGAGGAAGAAGATGTCACCAAACCCTAGCTCCAAGAAGATGACCAGCAATGGAAGCCTAGGGTGGAGTTGATGACCTTGAATCAAGCTCTTGGCTTGGAAAGCTCACAATGGAGAGAATCTCTCTTGAGGAATTAGGGCTCAAGAAGTGAGAGCGAGATTCTTGGTGAGAAGAGAGAGCTTGGAAATAGCGTGAGAAAACTCTTCTCTTAGGTGTGAAATAACTTTGATAATGGACCTCTTACCTTGCCTCAAACGAATCAGGTTTGTCTTTATTGTGGCAAGAAAAATCGTGCTCAAAAGATTCCCAACGGTCATATTTCTGAAGCAGTTAGTCGGTCTAAGAAGGATCACTGACCGACTAGATTGGAAACTAGTCGGTCGGTGATTCTTCATGAACCGACTAACTGGCTCGTAGCCAAAAGAGAAAGTTCCGGGCAATATGAACTAGTCGGTCTAAGAAGACTGGCCAACCGACTAGTTTGCCAACTAGTCGGTCGGTGAGTGTTCTTTGACCGACTAATAGTCGTAATCGAATAGGCTGGATTCAAGTACAGCTAGTCGATTTAAGAACAACTACCAACCGACTAGTTTCTTAACTAGTCGGTCGGTCGATGTGCTTTGACCGACTAACTGTAAACAGTAAGTTAGGCGGTACAGAGGCAATGATAACTATTCGGTCTGAGAAGGTTTCCTAACCGACTAGATCGTCATCTAGTCGATCTGTGAACCTTCTTTGACCGACTAATTGATCAACAGTGCCAGGCTGAAAGGAGCAAGGACATCTAGTCGGTTCAAGAAGAGTTGCCGACCGACTAGATCGTCATCTAGTCGGTTGGTTCTTCTACTTGAACCAACTAAGATGCACTAGAAGCCGAGGGAAGAAGCGGTAGGCTTCAGAAAAGTTTCTAATGGCTTCTATGATAATCCTAGCTCTAAGATATGAGCGAAATGAAGATTATAATGTAAGTCCTACTCAAGGCTTAACATTCTATTCTATGAAGCTAGAAGACATTAAGTAAAACATGATGAACCGTCTTCAAAGCTTCAATCTTCACTTTTGACTTCATTAATACTCCTTGAGCTTCAACGGAGCTTCAGGCACACGATCATGCGTATTGAGAAGTCTTGAGACGTCGCTTTTGATGTACGTAGTATTTTGGCGACGATCTCCATAACTGTGCTCACAAAGAGTTAGTACGAGATATTTATGTTTGCTCATCATCCAAAACCAAATCCGGGGAATCAATACTCAACAGAAATGGGGAACCCATGAAGCACGAAAGACTTGTACTGAAGCTCCAGAAGGAGAGTGAGCTTCTGATCCATCGAGGCAGCAATGTTCTCGATTGAAGTGACACGGTCACATAGATGAACGAGAAGAAAATCCTCTAGAGGTACTGACGGAGGTGTATGGGGAGGTTGATTGGCTGGCAGAGAAGAGTGTTCAGCTACATTTGCTGAAGACGTATGATCACCAACCAGGATGTCCAAGAACTCCCCAGACGATGGAGGTGAAGAGGGTAGCTACTCAGTAGGTAGAGAAGAGGATTCAGCGAGAAAGATGTTCAATGTTTCTCCTGACGACGAAGGACCAGTAGGATCCATGCAATCAGGTGATAGAAACTAGGTCAAACAAGCGACGAGAAACGAACGGGGAAGATACCTTAGACTTGTCGATCAACTGAAGAGTGTCAATCGAGCAACCAATCGAAGGAGGAACACTTCGTTTTGGCTCGTAATAGTCGGAGGGGAGATCGACTGAGAGAACGAACGGAGGAGACGATGCGAAGGTGACCAAACGGAGGAGAATGAACGGATCGACAGTTGACAAAGCATGGAGTTACGCAACTGATAGAGCAAGATGAAGGAAAACACCGGAGGAGCGATCAACTGAAGGTTCGAATGGGGAAGACGAAGGGTTTTTCAATCGGAGGAGAGAGAAAAATGTCGATCGAAATGAAGTTTCTCGTTGAAATATGAAGGGGCAAATGAATCTGGGCCGTTGGATCAAAGAATCGATGGCTCAGATCAAAATAACGAACCGCCACAATAGGAGACAGTCGACTGATGAACAATAGTCAGTCGACTGATTGAAGTGATAAGAGATGAGCTTAGGTTGAAAGACAGTCGACTATTGGGTAACACTCAGCCGCCTGTCCGTGAGACAGTCGACTGTATTATACTCATCAGTCGACTGACTGAGAATCAATAAAAATGATGATAAAATTAGAGACTACTGACGAAATGGACATGCTCCTGATGATTAACATGCAGTCGCATGTTGATCCAACAGTCGACTGTAAAGTCTTCATCAGTCGCCTGGGTGAAAGATACAGTCTGCTGAAAGAGAAGATAGAGTAGGGCAGTCGAATGTCGAAGGAAAGACAGTCGTCTGTCCTGGAATGAACAGTGAGATTAAAATCCAGAGGATATGCACAACTCACCCTAGGACCTACACTCTAACATAAACTCATCATAAAATCAATATCAAAAGATAAATCATTTATTACACAAATCTCTTAAGACAATCCGAAAACTCATGAAAACAACGACATCTCAATAGCCTTTCTTAAAACCAATATAAGATAGATCAAATGAAGAGAGGTGTCACGCCCCGCTTCCCGAAATTGGAGACGAGACGTGAGAAGGTCCGCACAGACGTGGAGCTGTGAAGCCACACGCCTGATAAGCGTCAATAAATTAAATGCAGGTCCATGTAACAACGAACACAACAAATATAATAACACAAGAGAGACAGAAATAAAATCTCAAATCTCAGAATTGTCCAACATTTAAAATTAAGTTCAACATCCAGAAAAGCCACCAGGCTAAAGGAAAGAGTCTAAAGGCCCAGAACAAGGCCAACAAAATGACAACATAACAAAGTATTGGTGCTGCGCACCGATAACAAAAGCAGTCTAAAATAAAAGGAAAAGCTCAACGAAGACACTAAGACTGGTCCCAGGTGTCCACGTACTCTTCCTCAGCAACCGCGGGTCCTGACTCGACGTCAGCAAACACCGCGTCCTCACCAACGAACTCTGGCTCAGGATCTAACATGTGTCACCCAAAAGAGAGAGGGGCACATGTCAGCAAGTCTAAAGGACTTGGGCAAGGAAACTGAAAGTAAACTAACAACCTAACAGTTCAAGTAGGGTGCAATGACATGACATTTTAGTATGATGCAACAGTTAAAAAGGGCAAGAAAGGACAAGCACGCACGATGTAGCAAAAGCTACCAAATCACTAATTCACGAGTCACTTATCATGATTTTCACTTAACACGGTTCGCTATTCACGATTTTCACTTTGTGCTCAGAGTTTCCGTCTTTTGGCTAGAGTGGCTGATCGGGCCAACTCCTAAGCTCAAGCGACCGTTTAACCCTACCCCTCCACGTGTATCGAGCATTGGGATTAGCAACACACTATGCTCGCTTCTGGATCACGAGCCAGGAAGTGTATTTGGCATAGGGGTGCACCTAGCCTCAAGTCACGATGTAGGAGTCAAAATCCTACTCGTCGCAGCTTACATTTTAAAGTAGCGTGTGCTACACAAACACGATGAACAAGCAAGTATGCAATGGCATGAACAGATATTCGCGTACCGTTAATTGAAATTAAACATGATATGCAAGCATGATGAAGGTGACGGATCCAGCTTCGTTGTCAAGCTAGATCAAGGGCGTCTAGGCAGCTATCCTTTCACTGCCTAGTCTCTTTTACGCTAAAACAAGGAAATGGCCTAGAACATGGCCCAAAACCCTAAGTGGCAAGTTTCACTTGCCAAGCACCGAGGATGACGATCACGAAGGTTCGTCTCACAAACGCTAATCTACGGGGAAAGTCGCTGTTATGGAGAAACAATCATCAAAACAACATCCATTTTCATTAGGGTTTCAGAAAAACACAAATGGGTTATGAGAATATTAAGAGAACGATTTATTACCGAATCGTTAGCGGAAGAACGATGCCGAGCAAGTACGGAAACGGAAGAAACGATCCGGGGAACATACGGTTCAGATCTGGAAATGGGGAGAAAATCTGGAGAAATGGGGTTTTGGGGATTTTTGGGGGTTTTCCGATGACCTAGAGGTGGTGGCGGCCTAAATGAAGAGGGAGAGGGGCTCTCGATGAAGGAGGAAGGCTAGGGGAAGATGGATGATGATTTAGGAAAGAAGAAGGCTCAGGAGAAATGAAAGAAGAAAAGAAAAACGTTTGGGCGGTTTAAATAGGCACAGCCGGCGGCTGGGCAAACCGTAGGTTTACGACAGCAGTTAGTCGGTCAAAGAAGGGTTGTTGACCGACTAGTTCAACAACTAGTCGGTCGGTCGACCAACTGTGACCGACTAAAACCAAACAGTAACTCAGGTTGTCGAAATGGTCAAAGATTTAGTCTGTTAAAGAACAATGGCTGACCGACTAGTTTGCAACCTAGTCGGTCGGTGGTTGTTCTTGGACCGACTAACGATAAACAGTAACTTAGGTGAAATTTATCAAAGGAACTAGTCGGTCTGAGAGCAAGTTCTGACCGACTAGTTTCACATCTAGTCGGTCGGTGGTTGTTCTTAGACCGACTAAAATTAAACAGTAACTCATGTACATTTGATTCAATGAACTAGTCGGTTCCAGTAGAGTTCTTGACCGACTAAATCTCAATCTAGTCGGTTGGTCCCCCTTCTTGAACCAACTAAAGTGCACTAAAAGTGCCAAATCGAAGCGCAAAGCTTCGGGAAGATTTCTATAACTTCTAAGATCACTCAAACTCTACAATATGAGCGATTTGAAGTTCGTCATGAGCGACTTACTCCAAGATCAATGATTCTAAGGAAGAAGCTAGAAAATCACGACGAAACGATCGAAAATGAAAGCTACGGAGACGAAAACCACACGTTAGGAGAAAATCCACCAAAACATATAATATAATATAGATAATCCAAATACATGAAAACCAGTCGTTACATCCTCCCTAACTTAAGAAAAATTCCGTCCTCGGAATTTCCCAACACTCACGTGTCCGGGAACAAAAGTGGGAAACGCTCTCGCATCTCATCCTCATTCTCCCAAGTAGACTCCCCAGGCGAGCCGTGTCGCCACATCACCCTCACAAGATTGACAACCTTGTTCCAAAGTGACTTCTGATGCCTGTCAAGAATCTGCACTGGCTGCTGGTCATACGTCATATCAGGGCGAACGGTAATCTCCGAGAAATCCACAGCATGAGATGGATCGCTAATGTATCGACGAAGCTGCGACACTTGGAAAACATTGTGAACTCCTTCCAAAGATGGCGGCAAGGCTAAGCGGTAGGCTACCTCGCCAACTCTCTCCAGAATGTCAAACAGTCCAATGTATCGCGGGCTCAACTTCCCTCGCTTCCCAAAGCGAATCACACCATGATTCGGGGAAATCTTCAAGAACACATGGTCGCCCGGCTGAAACTCCAAAGGATGGCATTTAGCATCCGCCCAATGCTTAAAACGGTCCTGAGAAATCCTTAACCTCTCCTAAATGTTCCTGACAACATCCACGGCCTCCACAATCATCTCAGGTCCCAACAGCTCCCGATCACCACGTCATCCCAACTCAACGGCGATCGACATTTCCTCCCATACAGCGCGGCAAAAGGCGCCATGCCAATACTCGCCCGGAAGCTGTTATTGTAGGAAAACTCTACCAGATGTAGATGGTCCTCCCACGAACCCTTGAAATCCAACATTCACGCCCTCAGCATGTCCTCCAAGATCTGAATCGTCCTCTCAAACTGGCCATCTGTCTGTGGATGGTACGCCGTGCTGAAACTCAGACGCGTACCTAAACTCTTCTGCAAACTCTGTCAGAACTGAGATGTGAACCTCGTGTCTCTGTCCGACACGATACTCACGGGGACTCCGTGAAGTCGTACGACCTCCTGCACGATTCGCGTTACATCACTATCCAAACTAGGAAGAGGAAATAGAAACAGAGAGTAAAAGAATTTACCTCCATGTATCTCCTTGCAAGCGCCTCAGTGGACTGTCCCACTCGGAATGGAATAAAGTGCGCGGATTTGGTCAATCAATCTACGATCACCCAAATCGCGTCATTCTTCTTCGGACTCCGAGGTAGTCCAGTCACGAAATCCATAGTGATGTGTGGCCATTTTCACTCCGGAATCGGAAGCGGTTGTAGCAACCCTGCCGTACGCTGATGCTCCGCCTTCACTTGCTGGCAAACCAAGCACTTGGCTACACTCCGAGCCACACTCCTCTTCATGCCATGCCACCAATAGTTCAGACGAAGATCCTTGTACATCTTGGTCCCACCAGGATGCACAGAATACGGCGAACTGTGTGCCTCCACCATCAACTCCTCTCTAATATTCCCAGCTGGCACACACAACCTGGCTCCAAACCTCAGCAAGCCATCCTCATGAATCAAATAGTCAGTCCGCAGACCGGCTTCCACCTGCTCCCGAATCTTCACCAGCTTCGGATCTCCAGCCTGGCCAGCCTTGATCCGATCCACAATCGTCGACTGAATCTGCATACTCATCAACGAAGAAGCCTCTCCAGGAAGAACAATCTCAACTCCATACTCGCAAAAACCCCGCTGCAATCTCCACTGCGAGGTCAAAATCATCACCGCTGGAAGCCTACTCAGCGCATCCGGAACCACATTCACCTTGCCAGGGTGATACTACAAATCAATCTCATAATCCGCCATGAGCTCCAGCCATCGACGCTGTCGCATGTTGAGCTCCTTCTGAGTGAAAATATACTTCAAGCTTTTGTGATCGGTGAAGATCTTCACTTTCTCACTCAGCATGAAGTGCCTCCAAATCTTGAGTGCAAACACGACAGCAGCCAACTCCAAATCATGTGTCAGGTAATTTTTCTCATGAGTCTTGAGCTGACGCAAAGCATACGCCACAACATGCCCGTGCTGATGCTACACACAACCGAGACCCTTGCCAGAAGCATCGCAAAAGATCTCGAACCCTCCACTGCGATCAGGCACAACAAGAATATGGGCAGTCGTCAATCTCACCCTCAGAACACCCGACCAAACACCCGACCAAACAAAAGGTACATCCTTCCACGTCAATCTGGTCATCGGCTCAGCAATACGAGAAAAGTCCTTAATGAAGCACCGATAGTAAGCAGTAAGTCCAAGGAAACTCCGGATCTCAGCCGCTGACTGCGGAACAGGCCACTCTCTGATGGCCCTGATCTTCTCGGGATCCACTGAAATACCATCTCCAGTCACCACATGCCCGAGAAAAGCAACTCTGTCCAGCCAAAACTCGCACGTCGAAAACTTAGCATACAACCGATGCTTCCTCAAAATCGCCAACACCGTCCTCAAGTGTGAGGCATGCTCCTTCTCCGACCTAGAATAGATCAGAATGTCGTCAATAAAGATAACGACAAACTTATCCAAAAAGTCGTAGAAGATCAGATTCATCAGATTCATGAAAACTGCGGGTGTGTTGGTTACACCGAAAGGCATAACCATAAACTCGTAGTGTCCATACTTCGTCCTGAACGCTGTCTTCGGAACATCTTCCTTCTTCACCTTCTGCTGATGATAACCACTCCTCAGATCCAACTTCGAAAACACCCTCGAACCTCCAAGCTGATCAAAAATATCATCGATGCGAGGCAACAGGTATTTATTCTTGATGGTCACCGCATTCAACTCCCGATAGTCCACGCACATGCGACGCGAACCATCCTTCTTCCTCACCAGCAGCACTGGTGCTCCCTACGGAGACACACTAGGATTGATATAACCCTTCTGCAAAAGCTCATCCAGCTGCTTCCGCAATTCCTCCAACTCTGCTGGAGCCATACGATATGGCGCCTTCGAAATTGGCTGCGCTCCCAGAACAAGATCAATAGAAAATTCTAGAGCTCGATCAGGTGGTAAACCAGACATCTCCTCGGGAAAGACGTCATCAAAGTCCCGCACTACCGCTGGCCTCTCCAGCTCCATCTGCATAGCCACAATCTCCACCGGTCTGGCCCGAAACATGACCGGGCCAAGCAAACTGCTACCCCGGCTGAACTCAAATACCGGATGTCCTGGAATCTCGAACACCACCTTCTTCCTCTGACAGTCGATCGTAGCATAGAAGCTCACAAGCCAATCCATCCCAAGGACCGCATCATAGTTGATGATGTCATGGACAATGAAATCAGCGTAAAGCTCATGTCCACAGACCACCAACGAGCAAGAATTGCAACTACGATGCACCGAGACCACGCCATTTCCTGTGACGATATTCCAACTCTTAGAAAGAGGGAACATCGACAAGGAATGCTTCTCTACGAAGCTCCGAGAAATAATGCACATCGATGCACCAGAGTCAAAGAGAACTCGTGCAGGAAAAGTGCACACCAAAATCACACCTACAAACAGTCTAACAATCAAGCCCTAGTCTAGCAAACAATCATGTTCAAGAAAACAACATAATCTAACAAACAAGGCAAAATAAGAAAGGAACAGCTAGATTGAGGATTACCTGCGATAACCTCATCCACAGCCTCGTTCTCCACAGCGGTCATCAGAAAAGCCTGCCTCCTCGGTGGAAAAGCCTGCCTCTGTGCAACAAGAGCTGCTCCACGTCCAACAGGAACAGACGCTCTCTGCTGCAACGGCTGTGCTGCAACAGGTGCCCTCCAAGGCTGCTTGATACTCGGACAATCCTTCAGAGAATGTGAAGCATCGCCACAAACCAAACACTGACCCAAGAGCCTTCGGCACTGGTCCTTCACATGACCCGGCTTGCCACAATGATTGCAAGTCTTCAGAACAGGCCCACCTGGCCTATTGAACTGAGCTGGCTGGTTGGGCCTGAAACCAGGCCTAACCACTGCCCTGGCCTGCTCCATAGGCCTCTTCCCAGCTCCAGCAACATGTCCTCTCCTCTGACTCAGGTTCAGCTCCTGCCTCCTCACAGCGACCAGAACCTTCTGATAAGAGTCCAGATCAGAGGAAGACACAAAACTCTGAAGCTCCAAAGCAAGTCCCTGCAGGAACCTCTGAGCCCTCTCATCAGCATCCTGCACCATCTTCGGTGCGAACCGACTCAGCCTAGTGAACTCTTGGTGGTACTGGTCCATCGACGAGCTCCCTTGCTTTAGCTCAATAAAACGCTGCAGCATCTCCTTCCTAGCAGCCTTTGGAAAGAACTCCTCATCAAACCTGGACTTAAAGGTAGCCCAAGCTATCGGCTCCTCCAGCATCTTCTCTTCCGCATCCCACCAGTTCCGAGCATTATCATTGAGCTGCCTCTTCGCCAAATCAACCCATCCAGCCGGGCTGATCTTCGCCATCTTCAAATTATCCTCTATGTTTCGAATCCACTCATCGGCAGCTAGAGGACCTTGAGTCCCATCAAAATAAGCAGGACCCAGCTCCCGAAATTGCTTCGCTCCCGGCTCGGAGCGAGGGGCATCCTGGATTGCCCGACCAGCTCGAGCAAGTGGAGCATTCTGGACTTGCAGGAGCACGTTGTAACGCCTCGCTTCCCTAAAATGGAGGCGAGACGTGAAAAGGTCCGCACGAGAGTGGAGCTGTGAACCTCCAAACCCGATAAGCGTCAATAAAACATAAGCAGGTCCCTGTAACCACAAACGGAACAACAATAATAACACAGGGACAGACAGAAATAAAATCTCAAATCTCAGAATTTGTCCAACATTAAAAGTAAGTTCAACATCCAGAAAAGCCACCAGGCTAAAAGAAAGAGTCTAAAGGCCCAGAACAAGGCCAACAAGGAAAAACATAACAAAGTATTGGTGCCACGCACAGACAACAAAACAGTCTAAACAACAACACAAACAGTCTCTACGACTGATCGCCCGTGTCCACGAAGTCCTCGTCAAACACAGGCTCGGGCACGGCGTCCGCAAACACCTCGTCCTCAACAATGAACTCAGGCTCAGGATCTAACATGTGTCACCCAAAAGAGTAAAGGGGCACATGTCAGCAAGTCTAAAAGACTTGGGAAAGGAAACTGAAAGTAAGGTAAACTAACAACCTAGCAGTTATAGTATGATGCAAGACATGGCAAGTATAGTATGGAAGTGACAAGTAAAGGAAAGTACAAGTAGCAAGTATGTTATGGATAACAAGTTTTACAAGTAAAACACGGACAAGTACAAGTCAAGTAGTTCACTTCAAGTGAACACGTCAAGTAAACACGTCAAGTAAACAAGTTGTGCACAGAGATTCCGCCTATTGGCTAGAGTGGCGGATCGGGCCAACTCCTAAGCTCAAGTGACCATTTATCTCTACCCCTCCACGTGTATCGAGCCAAGGCGTTACCCCGAATACGGAATGCTCGCTTCTGGAACACGAGCCAGGAAATGTGCTTAACACGTATATCGAGCCAGGGCATTACCCCGAATACGGATTACTCGCTTCTGGAACACGAGCCAGGAAGTGTATTTAACACGTATGGCGTAGGGTTATGCCTGCAACGCAGGTGCCTAGCCGGAAACAAGTAGATCGGGCATTGGCTATCAACCAAATCACGTAGCCCGCTTCTGGAACAAGAGCCAGGAAACACAAGTATTGTAGCGTGTGCTACGAATGCGACATTCAACATGGATAGCATGGATGACAATTAATTCGCGTACCGTTAATTAAAATTAAACATGACATGGTAGTTATGCAACATGATAAATGACGGATCTAGCTTCGTTGTCAAGCTAGTTCCTGAAATTGCACCTAGGCGAGTATCATTTCGTCGCCTAGTCTCTTTTACACCTACAACAAGCAAATGGCCAAAGACATGGCCCAAAACCCTAAGTGGCAAGTTTCACTTGCCTTGCACCGAGGATGACGATCATGAAGGTTCGTCTCACGGACGCTAATCTACGGGGAAGAGGTCGCTTAGGAAGCGGAAGAACGATATCGAGCAAGCACGACGACGGAAGAAATGATCCGGGGAACCTACGGTTCAGATCTGGAAATGGGGAGAAAATCTGGAGAAATGGGGTTTTGGGGATTTTTGGGGTTTTCCGGCGACCTAGAGGTGGTGGCCGGCCAAAATGGAGAGGGGGAGGAGCTCTTGATGAAGGAGGAAGTCTAGGGGAAGATGGATGATGATTTGGGGAAGAACGAGGCTCAGGAGAAATGAATGAAGAAAGAAAAACGTTTCGGGGGTTTAAATAGGAAGAGCTGGCGGCTGCCCAGAAATTAGGGTTTCGACACTGATTAGTCGGTCAAAGAAGGTTGGCTGAACGACTAGTTTGAGAACTAGTCGATCGGTCGGCTAACTGTGACCGACTAAATCCAAACAGCGAAAGTAGGGAAAAATCTGGGTAAAGAATTAGTCGGTCTGTGAAGGCCCGTCGACCGACAAGTTTGCAACCTAGTCGGTCGGTGAGTGTTCATGGACCGACTAACGATAAACAGTAACTTAGGTGAAATTTACTTACAGAAACTAGTCGGTCTGAGAGCAAGTTCTGACCGACTAGTTGCGCATCTAGTCGGTCGGTGGTTGCTCTTAGACCGACTAAAAGTAAACAGTAACTCCTGAATAATTAACAAAGCCCACTAGTCGGTCCATGAAGGTTTGCCGACCGACTAAATCGTCATCTAGTCGGTCGGTTCCCCTTCTTGTACCGGCTAACGTGCACAGAAAGTTCCGAAATGGAGCGCGAAGCTCCGGGATCAATTCCTAAGACTCCTAGGCTTGATCTAACAATAAGATATGATGGATATGGCGCCTGTCACGAATGACTTACTGCGAAATCGACGGTCAACGGAAGAAGCTAGGAAAACACGACGAAACGATCGAAAGTGAAAGCTACGGAGACGAAAACCACGCATAAGGAGAAAATCCACCAAAACATATATATAATATAAATAATCCAGATACATGAAAACCAGTCGTTACATCCTCCCCAACTTAAGAAAAATTCTGTCCTCGGAATTTCCTAACACTCACGTGTCCGGAAACAAAAGTGGGAAACGCTCTCGCATCTCATCCTCATTCTCCCAAGTAGACTCTCCAGGCGAGCCGTGTCGCCACATCACCCTCACAAGATTGACAACCTTGTTCCGAAGTGACTTCTGACGCCTGTCCAGAATCTGCACTGGCTGCTGGTCATACGTCATATCAGGGCGAACGGTAATCTCCGAGAAATCCACAGCATGAGATGGGTCGCTAATGTATCGACGAAGCTGCGACACATGGAAAACATTATGAACTCCTTCCAAATATGGCGGCAAGGCTAAGCGGTAGGTTACCTCGCCAACTCTCTCCAGAATGTCAAACGGTCCAATGTATCACGGGCTCAACTTCCCTCGCTTCCCAAAGCGAATCACACCACGATTCGGGGAAATATTCAAGAACACATGGTCGCCCGGCTGAAACTCCAAAGGACGGCGTTTAGCATCCGCCCAATGCTTAAAACGGTCCTGAGCAATCCTCAACCTCTCTCGAATGTTCCTGACAACATCCACGGCCTCCACAATCATCTCAGGTCCCAACAGCTCCCGATCACCAACGTCATCCCAACTCAACGACGATCGACATTTCCTCCCATACAGCGCGGCAAAAGGCGCCATGCCAATACTCGCATGGAAGCTGTTGTTGTAGGAAAACTCTACCAGATGTAGATGGTCCTCCCACGAACCCTTGAAATCCAACATGCACGCCCTCAGCATGTCCTCCAAGACCTGAATCGTCCTCTCGGACAGGCCATCCGTCTGCGGATGGTACGCCGTGCTAAAACTCAGACGCGTACCCAAACTCTTCTGCAAACTCTGCCAGAACTGACATGTGAACCTCGTGTCTCTGTCCGACACGATACTCACAGGGACTCCGTGAAGTCATACGATCTCCTGCACGATTCATGTTACATCACTATCTAAACTAGGAAAAAGGAAATAGAAGCGGAGAGTAAAAGAATTTACCTCCATATATCTCCTCGCTAGTGCCTCAGTGGACTGTCCCACTCGGAATGGAATAAAGTGCGCGGATTTGGTCAATCGATCTACGATCATCCAAATCGCGTCATTCTGCTTCGGACTCCAAGGTAGTCCAGTCACGAAATCCATAGTGATGTGTTGCCACTTCCACTCCGGAATCGGAAGCGGTTGTAGCAACCGGGCCGTACGTTGATGCTCCGCCTTTACCTGCTGGCCAACCAAGCAATTGGCTACACTCCGAGCCACACTCCTCTTCATGCCATGCCACCAATAGTTCAGACGAAGATCCTTGTATATCTTGGTCCCACCAGGATGCACAGAATACGGCGAACTGTGTGCCTCCACCATCAACTCCTCTCTAATATCCCCAGCTGGCACATACAACCTGGCTCCAAACCTCAGTGAGCCATCCTCATGAATCAAAAAGTCAGTCCGCAGACCGGCTTCCACCTGCTCCCGAATCTTCACCAGCTTCGGATCCTCAGCCTGGCCAGCCTTGATCCGATCCACGATCGTCGACTGAATCTGCATACTCATCAACAAAGAAGCCTCCCCAGGAGGTACAATCTCCACACCAGACTCGCAAAAATCCTACTGCAATCTCCACTGCGAAGTCAAAATCATCACCGCTGGAAGCCTACTCAGCGCATCAGGAACCACATTCACCTTGCCAGGGTGATACTGCAAATCAATCTCATAATCCGCCATGAGCTCTAACCATCGACGCTGTCGCATGTTGAGCTCCTTCTAAGTAAAAATATACTTCAAGCTTTTGTGATCGGTGAAGATCTTCACTTTCTCACTTAGCAGGAAGTGCCTCCAAATCTTAAGAGCAAACACAACAGCAGCCAACTCCAAATCATGCGTCGGGTAATTCTTCTCATGAACCTTGAGCTGACAAGATGCATAAGCCACTGCATGTCCATGCTGATGCAAAATACAACCGAGACCCTTGCCAGAAGAATCGCAAAAGATCTCGAATCATCCACTGCGATCAGGCACGACAAGAATATGGGCAGTCGTCAATCTCTCCCTCAGAACACCAAAAGCATTCTCACAATCACCCGACCAAACAAAAGGTACATCTTTCCGCGTCAATCTGGTCATCGGCTCGGCAATACGGGAAAAGTCCTTAATGAAGCACCGATAGTAACCAGCAAGCCCAAGGAAACTCCGAATCTCAGACGCTGACTGCGGAACAGGCCACTCTCTGATGGCCCTGATCTTCTCGGGATCCACTGAAATACCATCTCCAGTCACCACATGCCCGAGAAAAACAACTCTGTCCAGCCAAAACTCGCACTTCGAAAACTTAGCATACAACAGATGCTTCCTCAAAATCTCCAACACCGTCCTCAAGTGCGAGGCATGCTCCTCCTCTGACTTTGAATAGATCAGAATGTCGTCAATAAAGATAACGACAAACTTATCCAAAAAGTCGTAGAAGATCAGATTCATCAGATTCATGAAAACTGCGGATGCATTGGTTACACCGAAGGGCATAACCACAAACTCATAGTGTCCATACTTCGTCCTGAACGCTGTCTTCGGAACATCTTCCTTCTTCACCTTCAACTGATGGTAACCACTCCTCAAATCCAATTTAGAAAACACCCTCGAACCTCCAAGCTGATCAAAAATATCATCGATGCGAGGCAACGGGTATTTAATCTTGATGGTTACCTCATTCAGCTCCCGATAGTCCACGCACATGTGATGTGAACCATCCTTCTTCTTCACCAGCAAGACCGGTGCTCCCCACAGAGACACACTAGGGTTGACATAACCCTTCTGCAAAAGCTCATCCAGCTGCTTCCGCAACTCCTCCAACTCAGCGGGTGCCATACGATATGGCGCCTTCGAAATCGGTTACGCTCCCGGAATAAGATCAATAGAAAATTCTAGCTCTCGATTAGGTGGCAATCTAGACATCTCCTCGGGGAAGACGTCATCAAAGTCCCGCACAACCGCTGGCCTCTCCAGCTCCATCTGCATAGTCATAATCTCCATCGGCCTGGCCTGAAATCTGACAGGACCAAGCGAGCTGCTACCATGGCTGAACTCGAACACTGGATGTCCGGGAATCTCGAACACCACCATCTTCCTCCGACAGTCGATCGTAGCATAGAAGCTCGCAAGCCAATCCATCCCAAGGACCGCATCATAGTTGATGATATCGTAGACAATGAAATCAGCGTAAAGCTCATGTCCACAAACCACCAACGAGCAAGAATTGCAACCACGATGCACCGAGACCACGCCATTCCCTGTAACGATATTCCAACTCTTGGAAAGAGGGGACGTCGACAAGGAATGCTTCTCCACGAAGCTCTGAGCAATAATGCACATCGATGCACCAGAGTCAAAGAGGACTCGTGTAGGAAATGTACACACCAAAACCACACCTAACAAGCAATTTAACAATCAAAGCCTAGTCTAGCAAACAATCATGTTCAAGCAAACAACATAATCTAACAATCAAAACTAGCTAGGAAAGGAACAGCTAGATTGAGGATTACCTGCGATAACCTCATCCACAGCCTCGCTCTCCACAGCGGTCATCAGAAAAGCCTACCTCCTCGGCGGAAAAGCCTGCTGAAAAGCCTGTCTTTGTGGAACAAGAGCTGCTCCACGTCCAGCAGGAATAGACGCTCTCTACTGCAACGGCTGTGCTGCAACAGGTGCCCTCCAAGGCTGCTTCGACCTCGGACAATCCTTCATGGTATGGGTAGGATCTCCACAGACAACACACTGGACCAGGAATCTCCTACACTAATCCTTGATATGCCCGATCTTGCCGCAGAAATGGCAAGTCTTCTGAATAGGCCCTCCTGGCCTCTTGAACTGAGCTGGCTGATTGGGCTTGAAACCAGGCCTAACCATCGCCCTGGCCTGCTCTATAGGCCTCTTCCCAGCACCAGAAACATGTCCCCTCCTCTGGCTCAGGTTCAGCTCCTGCCTCCTCACAGCGACCAGAACCTTCTGATAAGAGTCCAGATCAGAGGAAGACACAAAAATCTGAAGCTCCAAAGCAAGCCCCTGCAGGAACCTCTGAGCCCTCTCATCAGCATCCTGCACCATCTTCGGTGCGAACCGACTTAGCCTAGTGAACTCTTGATGGTACAGGTCCACCGACGAGCTCCCTTGCTTCAGATCAATAAAGTGCTGCAGCATCTCCTTCCTAGCAGCCTTCGGAAAGAACTCCTCATCAAACCTGGACTTAAAGGTAGCCCAAGCTATCGGCTCCACCAGCATCTTCTCTTCTGCTTCCCACCAGTTCCGAGCATTATCCTTGAGTTGCCTCTTCGCCAAATCAACCCATCCAGCCGGGGTGGTCTTGGCCATCTTCAAGTTATCCTCAATGTTCCGAATCCACTCATCGGCAGCCAGAGGACCCTCAGACCCATCAAAATAAGCAGGACCCAGCTCCCGAAATTGCTTTGCTCCCGGCTCGGAGCGAGGGGCATCCTGGATTGCCCGACCAGCTCGAACAACTGGAGCATTCTGGACTTGCAGGAGCACGCCCTGCTGCATCTGCATCATCTGAAGCATCATCCGCATCATCTCTCCATTGGTGGGTTCCCGATCAGGCTCCTCGTCATGAGGGGGCGCACCACTACCTCCACCACGGGTGAATCGCCTTCCTGCCATCTAATGACAAAGAAAACGAAACAGATTAGACTCATAGCTTATGAATCGGATGTCGAACTTAGTTTATTGGACATTCTAATATTATTATCGTCATTTCGGTAATCGCAGTTACAGAAGAGACCTGCATGGGCCACCAACAAAACCTGTCACGCCCCGCTTCCCTAAAATAAAGGCGAGACGTGAAAAGGTCCGCACGAGAGTGGAGCTGTGAAGCCCCAAACCTGATAAGCGTCAATAAAACATAAGCAGGTCCCTGTAACCCCAAACGGAACAACAATAATAACACAAGGAGAGACAGAAATAAAATCTCAAATCTCAGAATTTTTCCAACATTAAAAGTAAGTTCAACATCCAGAAAAGCCACCAGGCTAAAAGAAAGAGTCTAAAGGCCCAGAACAAGGCCAACAAGGAAAAACATAACAAAGTATTGGTGCCACGCACCGACAACAAAACAGTCTAAACAACAACACAAACAGTCTCTACGACTGATCGCCCGTGTCCACGAAGTCCTCGTCAAACACAGGCTCGGGCTCGGTGTCCGTAAACACCTCGTCCTCAACAATAAACTCAGGCTCAGGATCTAACATGTGTCACCCAAAAGAGTAAAGGGGCACATGTCAGCAAGTTTAAAAGACTTGGGCAAGGAAACTGAAAGTAAGGTAAACAAACAACCTAGCAGTTATAGTATGATGCAATACATGGCAAGTATAGTATGGAAGTGACAAGTAAAGGAAAGTACAAGTAGCAAGTATATCATGGATAACAAGTTTTACAAGTAAAACACGGACAAGTACAAGTCAAGTAGTTCATGTCAAGTGAACACGTCAAGTGAACACGTCAAGTAAACACGTCAAGTAAACAAGTTGTGCACAGAGATTCCGCATGTTGGCTAGAGTGGCTGATCGGGCCAACTCCTAAGCTCAAGTGACCATTTATCTCTACCCCTCCACGTGTATCGAGCCAGGGAGTTACTCCGAACACGGAATGCTCGCTTCTGGAACACGAGCCAGGAAATGTGCTTAACACGTATATCGAGCCAGGGCATTACCCCGAACACGGATTGCTCGCTTCTGGAACACGAGCCAGGAAGTGTATTTAACACGTATGGCGTAGGGTTATGCCTGCAATGCAGGTGCCTAGCCGGAAACAAGTAGATCGGGCATTGGCTATCAACCAACTCACGTAGCCCGCTTCTGGAACAAGAGCCAGGAAACACAAGTATTGTAGCGTGTGCTACGAATGCGACATTCAACATGGATAGCATGGATGACAATTAATTCACGTACCGTTAATTAAAATTAAACATGACATGGTAGTTATGCAACATGATAAATGACGGATCTAGCTTCGTTGTCAAGCTAGTTCCTGAAATTACGCCTAGGCGTGTATCATTTAGTCGCCTAGTCTCTTTTACGCCTACAACAAGCAAATGGCCTAAGACATGGCCCAAAACCCTAAGTGGCAAGTTTCACTTGCCTAGCACCGTGGATGACGATCACGAAGGTTTGTCTCACAGACGCTAATCTACGGGGAAGAGGTTACTTAGGAAGCGGAAGAACGATATCGAGCAAGCACGGCGACGGAAGAAACGATCCGGGGAACCTACGGTTCAGATCTGGAAATGGGGAGAAAATCTGGAGAAATGGGGTTTTGGGGATTTTTGGGGTTTTCCGGCGACCTAGAGGTGGTGGCCGGCCAAAATGGAGAGGGGGAGGAGCTCTTGATGAAGGAGGAAGACTAGGGGAAGATGGATGATGATTTGAGGAAGAAGGAGGCTCAGGAGAAATGAATGAAGAAAGAAAAACGTTTGGGGGGTTTAAATAGGAAGAGCTGGCGGCTGTCCAGAAATTAGGGTTTCGACACTGATTAGTCGGTCAAAGAAGGTTGGCTGACCGACTAGTTTGAGAACTAGTCGGTCGATCGGCTAACTGTGACCGACTAAATCCAAACAGCGAAAGTAGGGAAAAATCTGGGTAAAGAATTAGTCGGTCTATGAAGGCCCGTCGACCGACTAGTTTGCAACCTAGTCGGTCGGTGAGTGTTCATGGACCGACTAACGATAAACAGTAACTTAGGTGAAATTTACTGACAGAAACTAGTCGGTCTGAGAGCAAGTTCTGACCGACTAGTTGCGCATCTAGTCAGTCGGTGGTTGTTCTTAGACCGACTAAAAGTAAACAGTAACTCCTGAATAATTAACAAAACCTACTAGTCGGTCCATGAAGGTTTGCCGACCGACTAAATCGTCATCTAGTCGGTCGGTTCCCCTTCTTGTACCGGCTAACGTGCACAGAAAGTTCCGAAATGGAGCGCGAAGCTCCGGGATCGATTCCTAAGACTCCTAGGATTGATCTAAAAATAAGTTATGACCGATATGGAGCCCGTCACGAATGACTTACTCCGAAATCGACGATCAATGGAAGAAGCTAGGAAAACACGACGAAACGATCGAAAGTGAAAGCTACGGAGACGAAAACCACGCATAAGGAGAAAATCCACCAAAACATATATATAATATAAATAATCCAGATACATGAAAACCAGTCGTTACACACGCCCTGCTGCACCTGCATCATCTGAAGCATCATCCGCATCATCTCCCCATTGGTGGGCTCCCGCTCAGGCTCCTCGTCATGAGGGGGCACGCTACCACCACCACGGGTAAATCGCCTTCCTACCATCTAATGATACAGAAAACGAAGCAGATTAGACTCATAGCTTATGACTCGGATGTCGAACTTAGTTTATTGGACATTCTAATATTATTATCGTTATTCCGATATTCGCAGTTACAGAAAAGGACCTGCATAGGCAACCTACAAAACCTGTCACGCCCCGCTTTCCGAAATTGGAGACGAGACGTGAGAAGGTCCGCACAGATGTGGAGCTGTGAAGCCACACGCCTGATAAGCGTCAATAAATTAAATGCAGGTTCCTGTAACCACGAACAGAACAAAGATAATAACACAAGAGAGACAGAAATAAAATCTCAAATCTCAGAATTGTCCAACATTTAAAATTAAGTTCAACATCCAGAAAAGCCACCAGGCTAAAGGAAAGAGTCTAAAGGCCCAGAACAAGGCCAACAAAACGACAACATAACAAAGTATTGGTGATGCGCACCGACAACAAAAGCATTCTAAAATAAAAGGAAAAGCTCAACGAAGACACTAAGACTAGTCCTAGGTGTCCACGTACTCTTCCTCAGCAACCGCGGGTCCTGACTCGACGTCAGCAAACACCACGTTCTCACCAACGAACTCTGGCTCAGGATCTAACATGTGTCACCCAAAAGAGAGAGGGGCACATGTCAGCAAGTCTAAAGGACTTGGGCAAGGAAACTAAAAGTAAACTAACAACCTAACAGTTCAAGTAGGGTGCAATGACATGACATTTTAGTATGATGCAACAGTTAAAAAGGGCAAGAAAGGACAAGCACGCATGATGTAGCAAAAGCTACCAAATCACTAATTCACGAGTCACTTATCACGATTTTCACTTAACACGGTTCGCTATTCATGATTTTCACTTTGTGCTCAGAGTTTCCGTCTTTTGGCTAGAGTGGCTGATCGGGCCAACACCTAAGCTCAAGCGACCGTTTAACCCTACCCATCCACGTGTATCGAGCATTGGGATTAGCAACACACTATGCTCGCTTCTGGATCACGAGCCAGGAAGTGTATTTGGCATAGGGGTGCACCTAGCCTCAAGTCACGATGTAGGAGTTAAAATCCTACTCGCCGCAGCTTACATTTTAAAGTAGCGTGTGCTACATAAACACGATGAACAAGCAAGTATGCAATGGCATGAACAGATATTCGCGTACCGTTAATTGAAATTAAACATGATACGCAAGCATGATGAAGGTGACAGATCCAGCTTCGTTGTCAAGCTAGATCAATGGCGTCTAGGCAGCTATCCTTTCACTGCCTAGTCTCTTTTACGCTAAAACAAGGAAATGGCCTAAAACATGGCCCAAAACCCTAAGTGGCAAGTTTCACTTGCCTAGCACCGAGGATGACGATCACGAAGGTTCGTCTCACAAACGCTAATCTACGGGGAAAGTCGCCGTTATGGAGAAACAATCATCAAAACAACATCCATTTTCATTAGGGTTTCACAAAAACACAAATGGGTTATGAGAATATTAAGAGATCGATTTATTACCGAATCGTTAGCGAAAGAACGATGCCGAGCAAGCACGACAACGGAAGAAACGATCCGGAGAACCTACGGTTTAGATCTGGAAATGGGGAGAAAATCTGGAGAAATGTGGTTTTGGGGATTTTTGGGGGTTTTCCGACGACCTAGAGGTGGTGGCCGGCCTAAACGGAGAGGGAGATGGGCTCTCGATGAAGGAGGAAGGCTAGAGGAAGATGGATGATGATTTGGGGAAGAAGAAGGCTCAGGAGAAATGAAAGAAGAAAAGAAAAACGTTTGGGGGGTTTAAATAGGCACAGCCGGTGGCTGGGCAAACCCTAGGTTTACGGCAGCAGTTAGTCGGTCAAAGAAGGGTTGTTGACCGACTAGTTCAACAACTAGTCGGTCGGTTGACCAACTGTGACCGACTAAAACCAAACAGTAATTCAGGTTGTCGAAATGGTCAAAGATTTAGTCTGTTAAAGAACAATGGCTGACCGACTAGTTTGCAACCTAGTCGGTCGGTGGTTGTTCTTGGACCGACTAACGATAAACAGTAACTTAGGTGAAATTTATCAAAGGAACTAGTCGGTCTGAGAACAAGTTCTGACCGACTAGTTTCACATCTAGTCGGTCGATGGTTGTTCTTAGACCGACTAAAAGTAAACAGTAACTCCTGTACATTTGATTCAATGAACTAGTTGGTTCCAGTAGAGTTTCTGACTGGCTAAATCTCAATCTAGTCGGTTGGTCCCCCTTCTTGAACCAACTAAAGTGCACTAAAAGTGCCGAATCGAAGCGCGAAGCTTCGGGAAGGTTTCTATAACTTCTAAGATCACTCTAACTCTACAATATGAGCGATTTGAAGTTCGTCATGAGCGACTTACTCCAAGATCAACGATTCTAAGGAAGAAGCTAGAAAATCACGACGAAACGATCGAAAATGAAAGCTACGGAGACGAAACCACACGTAAGGAGAAAATCCACCAAAACATATAATATAATATAGATAATCCAAATACATGAAAACCAGTCGTTACAAGAGGCAACATGATGATATGAGTTCAAAAGATAATTAACAAGTAAGTTGAACTCCTAAATCTCAGATTCACCTATAATCCCTAATTCTCCACGCAACCTCACAATGAATCTTCTTTAAGAGGTTTTGTGAAGATGTCGACAATTTGTTTTTGGGTTTCAATGTACTCTAAGATGATGTCCTTCTTAGCTACATGATCATTGATAAAGTGGTGTCTCACATCTATGTGTTTGGTATGGGAGTGATGTACCGGATTCTTGGAAAGACATATAGCACTCTGGTTATCAACAATGATAGGGAAAGTATCACAGTTGACACCATAGTCCTTAAGAGTGTGTCTCATCCAAAGAACTTGTGCACATGCAAGACCCACGGTAATATATTCCGCTTCAGTCGTGGACAAAGATACCGAGCTCTGTTTCTTGGAGAACCAAGACACTAGGAAATTTCCTAGAAAATGGCAAGTGCCACTAGTACTTGATCACTCCTTATTTTACACATTTTTTCTGCATGTTTTCATGATGTTTTGATCGCCCATATTCTGTTTTTCACGATTATTCGACGATATCGCAATGCTTTTCACTATTTCTTGTTTTTGTCGTAGTTCAGGAAATATGGAGCGATTTGGAGCAAAAATGAGATCAAAGGAGTTTCACGCACTTCAGAGTGTCACCCACAATTTTATTTGAGGAGTTATCAACGATAGAGGATGAGCGGAAGAAGAAGGAATTCCATAGGATCGACGAGGAGGCGAAAAGGAGAAGAAAGGAGCCAAGATACAGCCCACTCGGCCGAGTAGACTACTCACTTAGCCGAGTCAGAAGCTGTACTCGGCCGAGTAAAACGGATACGCACAACAAATTTTCAGCGTTTACTCGACCGAGCAAGGAAGTATACTCGGCCGAGTGAGAAAGCTCACTCGCCCGAGTGGTACAGAGAATTCGTCCAGAGAAGCTGCCAACTTACTGGAATTTCTGAGGAGGCCCACTCGGCCGAGCATGGTTGCTCACTCGGCCGAGTGAAGAAGTCTACTCGGCCGAGTCACCCCGAGAGACAGACCCCTGAGAAACCCGAAATTACTATTATTTTACAGGGTTTGTCACTTAGCCGAGTGACAAGGGTCACTCGGCCGAGTGACCCTCTCCGACTGCTGCTAGGAATGCGAATTCTGGGCTGCGCAGGGGCAGTTTTGTCACGATTTTTTGGACGAGTTTGGCTTGTATTTAAACCTAGTTTTTACCCTAGTTTTAGGAGAGACTTGAATTATTTTTGAGACTTCTATTAGGTTTTTGACGGCTATTCTTTTGTGAAATCTCAGCTGGAGATCATTGGCGACGACATTGGTTTGTTCTTTCTTGTTAAAAAATTCATCTTTATGAATTGTTTTTTCTTTGCAATGAATTGTGCTATGATTCCATCTATTATTTATGAGATTTTCATGATGATTAGTGAGTAGTTCTGTCGTTCTAGGGCATGGGGATGAACCCTATGGACCCGATCTTTGCATTGTGATGAATTTATAGAATTGTTGCTAGAATTGATAACGGTTAGGTTGTGATCGATTTATTACGAGTAGCTAGGAATTCATATCGATTGGGATTTGCAAGAGATTGGATCCCAATTGATAGAAATGCCTAGATATTCTCTTTAGATTAATAATTGAAATTCTCTAGATTTGGTTTGTAAGAGATTGGACCAAAGCTAGGATTTTTATTATAAATCTATACTAATATTCGTTTGCAAGAGATTGGACGAATACGAACTATCATAACCTAGATCGTAGCTCGAGTTTGCACGAGAGCAGGCTCGAGATGCGATTGGACAATGATGTCGATCTTCACGCTAGCGGCTTAGGCTAGGGTTTGCACGAGAGTGGGCCCTATTCTAGGTTTGCTATAGATCGGCAATAACGAGAGCATGAGCTTGGTTCTACATTAAGTTGCGACTAGTTCATCTACATTCAAGCTTAGCAACAATGAAATTTATGATTCACAAGGATAAGAGACGGTCCGTAGTGGGGATTTCCTATCCCTAGACGCTTTTATTATATTGATATTTTCTTGCTATTTGAACGATTGTGACAACAACATCAAAACTATTCTTGTTCTCTTGATAGCTAGGTAATAAAAGTAGGATACTTTCATTTGTCCTCTCTGTGTTCGATACCCACTCGCCACTACACCGTGCGCTTGCGGTAAGACTACAAGTCATTTTTTCGGGTGTATATCCGGGCACGATCAAGTTTTTGGCTCCGTTGCCGAGGAGGCGACGGTATTTTGTTTTCTTTACTTAGTCATTTCTTTTTGTTTTATTATTTTTATCTTTTTATTCCTCTATCATGCTAACAATTCCATCGAAGCTCTATTTTTCTGTGCATGTACACGAGATCGACGGAGCATCAAGAAGATCTATTATTTGATCCGGAGATCGAGCGTATCGAAAGGAGGCTTAGATCTGAGAGAAGACTTGCTATAGAGGACGATTGTATGAACCGAGGGGAGACACCGGAGGAGTTAGCGGCACGCATGGCTAGGCTAATATCTATCAGAGACAGGCTACGGCCTAAGACTACTTCCACCACTTCATCCATTGCGATGCTAGAGTTGGCGACGGATAAGAACTTCGAGCTTAAAACGGGACTTGTGGTTCTAATGCAACAAAACCCATTTCATGGGAACTCCCACGAGAATCCACATTACCATCTTTAGTTATTCTTGTCCAAGTGTGCCACCTTTCAGATGCCCGGTGTACCGGTCGATGCTATCCAACTGCGCCTCTTCCCATTCACTCTCAGAGACAAAGCATTATATTGGTTGAGGACGCAAGGGGAGAGGAACTTTACTACATGGGATGAGTTGGCGAGTGCTTTTGTAAACAAATTCTACCCACCATCCAAGACCGTCAAGATTAGGAGCGCGCTCATGTCCTCCAAGCAAGGACCTCAAGAGACTCTATTTGGGGCATGAGAGTGCTTTAAAGATCTCCAACACCAATGCCCACATCATAGCATTGAAGCATGGGATCTTGTACATAGCTTTTACAATGGACTCCAACCGGGCACCAAGCAAATCATCGATGCAACCGCTAATGGAGCCATTCTATCTAATACACCAGACGAAGCCACGACCCTACTAGAGGAGATGGCCTCTAATAACCAACAATGGGGTGAAGAACGAGGACATTCTTCTTCCTCCTTGAAGCTGACAAGCATTTATGAGGCCAAGGCCGTAGCGGAGCTTTCTACGAAGTTTGACTCTCTCCACAAGGTCGTGGAGAGATTGGAGAAGTTGATCACTGAGCCGCATGGAACTCCCGCCACATCTACACCGGGAGGAAATATGAGCGATTGGCAAGACCAAGCTCAAGTTATGTTCGTTGGAGGAGAGCATGGAGAGGGAGCTATAGAGCAAGTCCAATATGTTGTGGGGAACACCGGTTATTGGGCAAACCCGGCCACGAGGAATCATCTGGGCTTCTCCTATGCTAATAATGATGGAGCTTTGAACCCACCACCGCCGCAACAACATCAAATTCGGCCTCCACCTCCACAACCTCAATATCAACCAAGAGGGCCACCACAACAAAGCTACCCGCCTAGGCAACAAGCGGGACCATATAGGCCACCGGGCTATAACCAAGGGTGGAGAGCTCCCAACCCACCACAAGCACCACCAAGATTGGATCATGAAGCGAGGGTGGAGGAATTCATGGTGGAGCAAAAGAAGATAAATGCTAGGTTGACTGCTCAACAAGACTCTCTCAATACCATCATGGCACAATTAGCGGAGCAACTTGCGTTGCTTAACAAAAACACTCAACAATTACCGGCCCAACCGGAGCCAAACCCACGGAGCAATACCGGCCACATCAATGCGGTGGCGGCGGTTACTACTAGGGGCGGGAAGGACACTACTCCCTCTATGTTCCAAACCAAGGAGCCCAGGAAACAAATTTTGGATGACAAGGAGCCGGCTATTGAGGAGGAGTGCCCAAAAGTGGCAAAAGACGGCGAAAATTCTGAAATTGTGAAGCCACGCGAGGAGCGCATCTACATGCCACCGGTACCCTTTCCACAACGGTTGGCAAGAGCTAAGATTGAGGAGCGGCTCGCCAAATTTATTGAGTACTTGCGGGGAGTAATCCTCAATATACCTTTCTTGGACGCTATTGTAGAGATCACGTCATACGCTAAGTTCTTGAAAGACTTGATTTCGGGAAAGAAGAGAAAGGAGAAGATAATGCTTGCCGAGCAAGGTACATGGTTCACCCGAAAGGAGAAGGAGCCCACAAAATTCAAAGATCCTGGAAGCTTTCGCATTCCATGCACACTTGGTGGAGTCCCGCTACAAAAGGCTTTGGTAGATTTGGGAGCAAGTGTGAGCCTAATGCCCCTAAGTATGTTTAAAAAGTTGAATACGGGGACCGACTTAAAGTCGATGGATATGAGAATACAACTAGTGGACAGTCAGGTTACTAGGCCGGTGGGAATTGCGGAGAACATACCGCTCCAAGTGTCGGGAGGAATTTACTTGACGTGCGACTTTGCAATTATGGACATCAAGGAGGATGGCGACACATCGCTAATTCTTGGACGCCCCTTCTTAGCCACCGCCAGCGTGATAGTTGACGTGAGAGAGGGCACCTTGTCTTTGAATGTCGAAACATTGAGGTGGAGCTCCATATTCCTAAAGCAATGAAGCACATGCCTTGGACGAAGGATGTCGAGTACGTGGACCTCCTCGATGAGGTGCTCGATGAAGCTATACCTCATTCTATCAGAGCCTTGCACGATGAAGGTCTTGAAGAAGGCCAATCTTCTAGTGATGGGGAAAAGTTGGAGGACTCGCCAGATTATCCCATGGTTGATGACGAAGACGACGCTGATGTCTCAAGAATAAGGAAGCTATGCAAGCTCTCCACGACCAACAATTTGAAGAAAGCTCCACCGGACAAGAAAGCATCATCATCGATGAAGGAAAAGAATGATAAAACCTCAAGCTTGGGGGACTTATCCCCCAACACTATCCATGATGAGGGGAAGCCGAGGAATGCCCACGAACATCAACAATTGAATCCAAGTGTGCTTCCCAGCAAGTTTGACGGGCGCATCTCACATGCGCCGAACATTGCATACTAAACGAATATCTTAAGGGGTCGAGCTCAAGACCTTAAACGAGCACTTGTCGGGAGGCAACCCGACGGTTTTATATTATTTTAGTTGAATTCTATTTTTGTTTTGGATCTTTCTTAGTGTTTAGAGTCTAGAGTCAATAAAAATCATGACAACGGACTCTATTTTTCATGATAGGAGATGGAGAACGAGAAATCATTTATATGGAGGATGACCATGGCAAGGGAGAGCGCTCCAGGAACGTGCTCAAGCCCCAGGAGAAGGAATGGACTGACAGAAAGAAGAAAAACAGATAGTGGAGCAAAAACAGAGAGCCGGTGCAGAAAATAGCAAGCCACTCGGCCGAGCATGACATGACACTCGGCCGAGTGAAGAACCTACTCGGCCGAGTAGGGTATTGAATAGGGAAGATCCAAAAACTACTCTCTGTCATTTACTGTAATTTATATGCCACTCTGCCGAGTGACAAGTCACTCGGCCAAGTGAATCTGATACCCTCCACGCTTTATAATCGCTGAGTGGCCTTGCCACTCGGCCGAGTGGAACTTGTCCATTCGACCGAGTGGGAAAAGATACTCGACCGAGCCGTAACTATAGGGAGATTTCGAGAAAAAAATTTAACACTGAGCCACTCGACCGAGTGAACGCGTCACTCGGCCAAGTGACCCAACTTTATAAACCCCAGCGGGCGAGGCTCATTTCCTGATACGCGAAAATTTCCCAAATTCTCCCACTTCGCCCGCTGCCCCTTCGACTCCCTCTCGCCTAAATCCAGTCACCCTTCACCCGAGCTGCCGTACGCCAATCGACCGTGTTGAGTATTGGACTCCCCGGATTTGGTTTTGGATGATAAACAAACATAAATATATCGTGAACTAACTCTTTGTGAGCGCAGTTATGAAGATCGTCACCAAATTCATGTGAACATCCAAAGCGACGTCTCAAGACTTCTCAAAGTACGTGATCGTATGCCTAAAGCTTCGTTGAAGCTTTTGGACCATTATTGAAGTCATGAAGATTCGATCGAAGCTTTTGAAGACGGTTCGTCAAGTTTTATTTATAGTCTTCTAGCTTCGTATCGTAGAATGTTAAGCCTTGAGTAGGTCTTACGTTTTAATCTTCATAACGCTCATATCTTAGAGCTAGGATCTTAGTAGAAGTCCATACGAACTTTTCCGAAGCTTTGCGCTTCGATTCGCGACTTCTTGTGCATGTTAGTTGGTTCAAAAAGAAGAACCAACCGACTAGATGGTGATCTAGTCGGTCGGCAAAGCTTTTTGAACCGACTAGAATGCCTTCTCAATTCTAAGCTCTTTACTGTTTACAGTTAATCGGTCTACGTTGACTCACCGACCGACTAGTTGATGAACTAGTCGGTCAGTGATCCTTCTTAGACCGTCTAGTTGAGCTTTCCCTGTACATGCCAAGTTACTGTTTATCGTTAGTCGGTATATGTACATTTGGCGACCGACTAGTTGATGAACTAGTCGGTCAACATTTGTTCTTGGACCGACTAAATCACTTTGTACTCAAACTATTTGTTTTATCTCTTAGTCAGTCTAAGTTCACTCACCGACCGACTAGTTATGAAACTAGTCGGTTGGCAAGTCTTCTTGGACCGACTAGTTCTTTTAGTCTGAACTTCATCTATTCATTGTTCACCTCTTAGTCGGTTCATGTTGAATCATCGACCGACTAGTTGATAAACTAGTCGGTCAGTGGTCCTTCTTTGACTGACTATTTTGCTTCAAAATAGAGCCGTTGGAGCATTAAATGCCACGATTTTTTCTCTCTCTTTCCTCTATCCTATAAATACTTGGAGTGCTGCATTCATTGCACTCAAGGCTGATATTAAGAGAAGTTTAGAGTTCAAAAGGGAAGCATTCAATCTCATTCAAAGCTCATTCATTTCTCATCTTGAATCTCTCCCTCACTCTTATTTCAAAAGAGAGATTCATTGATTGTGAGCCTTCCAAGCCAAGTGCTTGATTCTAGGTCACCAACAACCTTATAGCTCTCCATCGCTGATCTACATCTTGGTGCTATGGTTTAGTGCCTTCTTCTTCCCCAAAATCCGTTTTGCCCTAAATCGTAAGTTATACTCAAGGCATATGATTTTGTCGGTAAGCAATTTCGTATTTCATTTACTTCATTATTATAAGTGTTTTACTCTCGGTTGTGAGAGTTTGTTTGTGATCCCGGGTTGTGGGAGTCACAATTTCATTTTTGTATGATTTGACTTTGTAGATGTTTTCTACAAGTATTTCATAGTGCAAATCTTGAGTTAGGGTTTCTAACTCAAGTATCCGGAGGGGATCCGGGTAGTTGGGACGTAGGATCACCGGGAACAAGTCGGGGAGACTTGGGTGGATCCAAACCCGTTAATTTGCTTGTTTGCGATTGTTTTACTTGTTGTCTATATTTACATTTCCGCATTGATTGGTAGAGTTTGCAAGATAATTAGGAATTATCTTCTTAATTATTTTAAAGTACTATTCATCCCCCCTCTAGTACTTGTGCAGTAGCTACCTAGGGCATTACATTTGGTATAAGAGCCAAGTCTATAGCTATGTCTGCCAACGACAACAAGACCGTTCGTCCACCTTCAGATTATAACACCTTCATGAACCGTGAAGGAGCGTCTTCGGTAATGGAAGGACACTCCTCGACGAGGCCTCCCCTCTTCAACGGTACCAACTACGGGTACTGGAAATGCCGGATGGAAACTTTCCTCCGGAGTGCTTCATTATGGAGAGCGACGATGAAGGAGTATGTCGAGCCCGCCGAAGAAGATTTCGAGAAGTGTACTATCGCGGAGGTCACCGCGGAGGTAAGCAATGCCAAGGCAATGAACACCTTGCAATGTGCTTTGGAGCCCGAGGACTTCAATAAGATATGCACATGTAAGAGTGCATATCAAATATGGAACTCTCTCCTCATCTTGCATGAAGGAACGAGTCGGGTAAGAGACTCCAAACTCGTAGTTGTTAATAAATATTACGAATTATTTCATATGCTACAGGGTGAGAAGATGAAGGAATACTATGCTCGCTTCGTCGACATCACAGACGAGTTGGAGGCTCTTGGTAAGACCTACACCCAAAAGGAGAAAGTCTCGAAGATCATCGATGGACTTCCCTCTTGTTGGGAAAAACGTACCTTCGCCATCGAGGAAGGTAATGACATGAAAACATATACTATTGTACAACTAATGGGTACCTTAATGTCGTATGAGGTACGCAAGGATAGCAAGCTAAAGTTGCAGGACAAGATGAAGTCCTACTTGAAGCAAGACGAGCCAAAGAAAAAGGCTATTGCTTTCAAGGCCGCTCCATCAACATCTACATCGACTAATGATGAAGACTCGGAAGACGAGTTGGACTTGGAATCCATGGCCCTCATGGTAAAGAAGTTCAACCGGTTCTTCCGGAAAGGTAACTTCAAAAACAAATCGAAGTTTAGTTCTACTAACGCCTCCTCTCCTTTGTGCTTTAAATACAATAAGCCAGGACACATGAAAGCGGAGTGTCCCCAAAACAAACACAAGGAGAAGTGGAAGGCGTCCAAGTTCGACAAGTCGAAGAAGTACAAGAAAGGGTACAAAAAGGGGCTTGTCGGAACATTTACCGACTCCGACGAGGACTCGTCAAGCGGAGAGTCAGATGATGAGCAAGTGGAGCAAGCACACACGTGCTTCATGGCTAGAGAGGAGCAAGATAAAGATTCCTCCTCCGATGATAGCGACAATGAAGGCGATGAGGTAACAATGGATGACCTTAGAAATGCTAATGAGCAATTATGGTCTAAATACACTAAATTAGTAAATATATATACTAAAGTAAAAGATGATTTAGCTAGCATCCAAACCTCGCCTAAACCTATCATCACCAACAACGACACCGTTGTTGATGGTTTGAGAAATGAGATTGTAAATCTCAAGTCTCAAATTGAACATGTTCATATTGAGGATTCAGATGAACATGAGATAGCGGATTTGACTTCTCGGAACTCAACTTTGAGTATCGAGAATGCGAATCTCAAATCTCGTGTTTATACACTCACATCGCAAGTATCCACTTTGGATACTTCGATGCGTTCTCTCACTAAGAAATATGAGTGCACATTAGGCCGAATTAATAAATTCAATAAGGGTAAGGACCATTTGGATAACATCCTAAATGACTTACTTCCGGCCAATCACCACATTGGCTTGGGGTATAAGATGGGAAGTTCATCCAAATCGGCCACTACCTTTGTTAGGCAAACTTCCGGTGACTCAACGAGTGGTAGCAAACACTTTATTGGTAGTTCATCTACCAATGGTGCTTCCATCTCGTACAAACCCTCTTTTGGAAAGAAACCCACTTTGGGTGGACCTCCAAAGAAGGGTCATGCCTACATGTACACAAATACCATGCCACGTAGGAACACACATCCTACTCCACCGGCTCACACATATGATGATTTCTATGCTACACATCCACGGGCACGTGCACACCATGTGAGACACCCTCATGCACGTGTTCCTCCACATGCATATGTACACCCACATCATCGTATGAATAAATATCATCATGCACCATTCCATCATGTTCCTTATGCCTATCCACGACATGCATCACGTAGAAATCAACAACGCATGTATGCACCCAATAGGATTAGGGCACCCAAAATATTCACAATTTGGAGCCCAAAGGACACAAGCATGGATGAAAAACAAGTTTATATGAATTCTTATTTCATGAATGTTGTGCATAGTGATAATTATATGGGGAAGTCCAAGTCCAATTGGACTTGGCTTCCAAAGGTCTAATCTTTTTGGACCCAATGACCTTGGGTACCATGATACGATATTTTCTATCTTTAGGTACTCAAGAGAAAGAAACGGAGCAACAAATCAAAATTTAGCTCCAAGAATAATTGGATACTCGATAGCGGGTATTCAAAACACATGAAGGGTGACGCTCAATTGCTCTCCGGAGTGGTGCCCATTGCAAATGGAAACCGGGTAGTCTTTGGAGGCAACGAGAGCGGAACCATCATAGGTGTTGGTAAAGTGGGTAATCCTTCTAAACCTCTAATAAGTGATGTTTACCTTGTTAAAGGATTAAACCACAATCTTATTTCAATAAGCCAACTTTGTGATAAAGGTTACAAAGTTAGTTTTGTGAAACGAATTTCCATATTTTAAGAAAAGATAATGATGAATTATTATTTTTCGACACATGCCATAAGGATATATACATCCAAGATCTTCTAAGATCACATGAACAATGTCTCATTGCCAATACAAGTGAACAACACTTATGGCATCGACGTTTTGGTCATGTGAACTTTGAAACACTCTTTATGCTTTCCAAGTTAAATTCTATTAGAGGCTTCCCTAAGCTTGTATTTCAAAAGAAAAGCTTTTGTGACTCGTGTCAATGAGGCAAGCTTCCAAAATCGTCTTTTAAACCTAAGAAAAGCATTTCATCTAAGCGACCTCTAGAGCTATTACATCTAGATTTATTTGGGCCAACTAGAGTTGCTTCATTAGGAAATGCACGATATGGACTTGTCATCGTTGATGACTTTTCTAGATTTACTTGGGTATTTTCCTTAAGTAAAAAATGAAGCTTTTGAAAACTTCACACTATTTGTTAAGAAAGTACAAAATCTCATTGGAACCACCATTGTCACTATTCGTAGTGATCATGGAGGGGGATTTGAGAATGAGTCTTTCTCAACTTTTTGTGATGATGTTGGTATTACACACACCTTTTCATTCCCTCGTGCACCTCTTCAAAATGGTGTTGTTGAGAGAAAGAATAGGACGCTAGTGGAATATGCTCGCACTATGCTTGATGATAGCCAACTTGGCCATCAATTTTGGGCGGAAGCGGTACATACCGCTTGTTATGTGTTTAATAGGATACTTTTGAGGCCCGGCACTAAACAAACTTGTTATGAATTGTTGTTTGGTATATTGCCTCAAGTTAAACATTTTCGAGTTTTTGGTTCAAAATGTTTTATTAAAAACACGTATGGTAGCTTGGACAAATTTGATCCAAGATCTGATGAGGGGATTTTTGTTGGATATCCCTCCCGTAGCAAAGCATACCGGATATACAACAAACGAACCTCAACTATCGAGGAATCACTTCATGTCTCATTTAATGAAAGGTTTTGTCCCTACTAGAATTACTAATGATGATGACTCCATGGATGTTTTATGTGATTCAATTAGTAATTCTAATTCTATTGATTCTATTGATACTAACCCGACTAATGAAGTTTTTGAGAATGTTCCTAGTGATCAGGGAATTCCCAAACGGCTTCATACCATTCGTGACCATCCTCATGAGCAAGTCATTGGCAATATTCATGATAGTGTCAAGACGAGATCGCAAGTCAACTACTTCGCTCATTGTGCCTTTGCCTCCTCGATTGAGCCAAAGAATATTAATGAAGCGTGCGAAGATAGCGCTTGGATCCTTGCCATGGAAGAGGAACTCATTCAATTCGAGAGGAATGAGGTTTGGGAGCTTGTTCCATTGCCATCGAAGAACCACACCGTCATAGGGACAAAGTGGATCTTCAAGAACAAGACTGACGAAAATCAAATCGTCGTCCGGAACAAAGCTCGGTTAGTAGCTCAAGGCTATCGGCAAGAGGAAGGTATCGATTTCGAAGAATCCTTTGCTCTGGTAGCTAGATTAGAATCTATTAGATTATTGTTATCTTTTGCATGCCATAAGGATTTTAAGTTATTTCAAATAGATGTTAAAAGTGCATTTTTAAACGGAGATGTTGTTGAGGAAGTTTATGTTTCTCAACCTCCGGGTTTTATAAATGAAAAATTTCCAAATCATGTTTTCAAACTTAAGAAAGCACTTTACGGTTTGAGACAAGCTCCTCGAGCTTGGTATGACCGGTTAAAGAATTTTCTTTTGGATTTAGGTTTTAAAATGGGAGAAGTTGATTCTACATTATTTGTTAAGTATTCTAATAATGATATAATTTTATTTCAAATTTATATTGATGATATCATTTTCGATGCTACTAACTTCACTCTTTGCGAAGAGTTTTCTAATGTGATGAAGGATCAATTTGAGATGAGCCACATGGGTGAGCTCAAATATTTCTTAGGTCTCCAAATTCGCCAAATGAACGATGCAATCTTCATCCACCAAACCAAGTACACGGTGGAGTTGCTAAAGCGATTTGGAATGGAGAATGCCTCCGGGAAGAAGACTCCAATGAGCACCACTACACATCTTGATAAGGATACGAGCTGTAAAGATGTAGACATTCGTCTATATCGAGGTATGATAGGTAGTTTACTTTATCTTACCGCAAGTAGGCCCGATATTATGTTTACCGTATGTGTATGTGCTCGTTATCAGTCTCAACCTAAGGAATCTCACTTAGTAGCGGTAAAACGTATTTTCCGTTATTTAAGTTACACACTTGATTTTGGATTACTTTATCCAAAATCTGGCACATATGAGTTAATCTCATATAATGACGTAGATTATGCGGGATGCAAATCTGACAGGAAAAGTACTAGTGGCACTTGCCATTTTATAGGAAATTCTCTTGTCTCTTGGTTTTCCAAGAAGCAGAATTTCGTATCACTTTCAACCACCGAGGCGGAATACATTGTCACCGGTGCCGCGTGTGCTCAGGTTCTTTGGATGAGACACACTCTTAAAGACTTTGGTATAAAATGTGATACTTGCCCTATCATGGTGGACAACCAAAGTGCAATATGTCTCTCTAAGAATCCGGTACACCATTCCCGTTCGAAACACATAGATGTCCGTCACCATTTCTTAGATGATCATGTTGTTAAAAAGGACATCATATTAGTGTACATTGAAACCCAGAAACAAATCGTCGATATTTTCACGAAACCCCTAAAGGAAGACTCCTTTGTGCGGTTGCGTCGAGAATTGGGGATTATGGGTGAATCTGAGATTTAGGATTCATATTTCATTCAATAATCTTGCATGCTATCAATTTCGTTTATATATGCTCATGCTTGATGTATTGGAATTTTCTGGATTTTTCGTTGAATTTTCGGAATTTTCGCTCGATTTATTCTTGAACATCAAATTTAAGATTTTCGATGTTTAATGGGGTAGTATAATGATTAATGAGAGTATTACGATGTTTCGTCCTAGTGCGATTAGGAGAGAACTCAAAATTTCAAATTCTAAAATTTTTGAACTCTGTTAGTCGGTTCATGTTCATTGACCGACCGACTAGATCATCATCTAGTCGGTCAATGAATGAACTCAGACCGACTAACTCAAGCCCTAAATTTGGCTTCAGTTACTGTTTGAAATTAGTCGGTTCAAGCTCATTGACCGACCGACTAGATCATTATCTAGTTGGTCAGTGCTTGAACTGTGACCGACTAATTGCATCGGGGACTGCTTGGTCTTTTCGACTTCCAATCGATTTAATAAGCCTCTAACCGACTAATCTTCACTCTAGTCGATTCGAAACTTCACTCTCAGCCAAAATCCCCCGTGACCCTTCGTCTTCCCTAACTCTCTCCGCCATGAGTCGATCTTTTCCGGCCATCTATGGCCATCTCCACCGTCGTCAGCCGTCGATCTTCTCTCCCTCTCCTCCTGTCGACCTAGGGTAACTTCTATTTTCTTTCTAGGGTTAGGGTTTCTAGTTTATCTCGATTTCGTTCGGCCTAGGGTTGTTTTAGGGTTCCTTGTTCTCGATTTTACGCGTGTCTTGTCTAGCTTATGGCAAAGACCCGCATCCCGATCGAACCCTCTCGTCCGACGTCTACCTCCCGTCCGACTCCTAGTACCTGTCAGCCTAAGGGGAAGGCTCCGATGCCAGTTGGCGGTGTCGATATTTCGTTGTGTCGTGACAACCCGTTATGTCTCGCGGCTTACAACCGTATCGAGCACTGTCCGCTGCTATTGGAGCACTTCGTACAGTTCTCCGATTTCCCAGGCCTAGCCGATCTCCTTTCCTATAGTGGACTTCTCGTTTATCTTCGCTTTGACCCTAAGGCAAATCCACATCCATATCCTCGCCTTGTCAAGCTGTTTTATGCGAACCGCGTCCTGGGTCAGTACGACGAGACCCACTCCATTGAGACGACTGTCTTGGGGACACCGATTGTCCTCACGGTAGAAATCTTAGGGGAGTTGCTTGGTGTCTCCTCGTCTGGCCTCCTCCCTTCCGATATCTCTGTCGATGACATCTCTTCTCTTGACCAGGTCATGCTTTCTGAGATTTTCCACGTGATCCCTCCCGCCATGATTGGCGTCCCATCCAAATCCTTCAAGCCCAACGCTTGGGTCTTAAATCTGATCTTGAAGTCGTGCCTCCATCCGAAGTACGGCTCATCTTCCTTGACTTCACAGCCCTTCCTTAAACTCATATACGCTCTTTTCATGGGGAGTGAGATCAATTGGGCACGGATCATTCTCGACAAGATGGACTCTTTCGAATGTATTTGAAAGTCCACCAAGTCGGCCCATATTCCATATCCGTGCCTGTTGACTCTCATCTTCCGTCACTTCCAGGTCCCTCTCCCTCCTGACGATGAGCGTCCCCTCGGTCCCCCTCTGAATGCGATGGCCGTCAAGAAGTCTCTTGCGGTGCTTCGTCACGTTCAGAGGACGACCTTGTCTGCTTCAGCGTCTGCCTCTGCTTCAGCTACTCCCTCTCCTACTCTTGCTGAGCTTGCACGTTCGTTGAAACGTGTAGAGTCTCGTTGTGCTCGATCTGAGGAGATTCTCGCTCGCATCGCAGCTCACTTGGGGATCGATATCCCACCGTCAGTTTCTGACGAGGATGAGTTGGATGAGGATGAGATCGAGGAGCTTGCTCGTTCTGCTGCTGCTCGTGCCCCTGAGGGTACTTCTGGTGCTGCTGCTTCGTCTGTCGGTGACCCCGAGAGCACTCCTGGTGCCACCATACCTGCGGTGGGTACTTCATCTGGTGCTCCCGAGGCCACTCCCGTTGACACCATGGACACTCCTGCTGATCCGGTGACCACCACTCCTGCTGCAGAGCCTGCTGCTGCTGCAGATCCTCCAGCTGCCTCCTGAGCTTCTCTGAGGACTCTCTTAGTGCACATTGGATGATTTATGTAGTGTGAGAGAGTTGGGTAGGATAGTGTGGGTGGTTACAATTTTTGATATTTTTGGATGTATTTTGATGTATCTCATATGATGTTTTGAGATTTTTGTATGTTTTGTGATACTCTGATATCAGATGTGTGATATGATGTATTTTGTGCCTCGATCTGAGGATTGTTTATGTATGTTGTCGATGTATCATTTTGATGTACTCATGCTTCATATATATATATATACACATCGATGTTGACATTTATTCTCTTGTGCACATTATATTCTTTTTATGTCTCTGATGTTTGATTATCTTCGTCACTCGACGATAATAACTTGGTTAAATAGAAATTATTTCTATGAAAACATAGAATTGTTTTCAATGCACTAAATTAACCAAGAATGTTGATATTGGAGAGTATATTCCATAACTCAATTCGTAAAATTAATTTGAGTTTTGATGATTTTATTTATCGATTTTCGACTTTGGTCTCATTGACATGCTTTGATTTAATTCATATTTTCCTTTGGTGTCATTTGGACCGTGGTCGTATTCTATGACTCCCGTGCTTTTATTTGAAGCCATTGTTGTTGTCGTTGATCTCCCGCTCTTTTTGTTTATGCCAAAGGGGGAGAGATATAATAATGACGTTGAGCTAAATGAAAATTTAAGCATTTTTTTCCAAGAATCTAATTTGATATGTTCGATTCAGGGGGAGTTAAGATATAAAAATGTATTTCGTATCCGATATTTCAATAATTGATTCACATTTTATATTTTACTCTTCTGCTTGATGCGTATTGTTGAGTATTGATTCCCCGGATTTGGTTTTGGATGATGAGCAAACATAAATATATCGTGAACTAACACTTTGTGAGCGCAGTTATGGAGATCGTCGCCAAAATACTACGTACATCTAAAGCGACGTCTCAAGACTTCTCAATACGCATGATCGAGTGCCTGAAGCTTCGTTGAAGCTCAAGGAGCAATATTGAAGTCAAGAGGAATGACGATTGAAGCTTTGAAGACGGTTCGTCATGTATTATTTATTGTCTTCTAGCTTCATTGTTTAGAATGTTAAGCCTTGAGTAGGACTTACAATATAATCTTCATTTCGCTCATGTCTTAGAGCTAGAATTATCATAGAAGCCATTAGAAACTTTCACGAAGCCTATCGCTTCTTCCCTCGGCGTCTAGTGCATGTTAGTTGGTTCAAGAAGAACAACCAACCGACTAGATGACGATCTAGTCGGTCGGTAATTCCTCTTGAACCGACTAGAATGCCTTGCTCATTTCAGCTCATTCCCTGTTGATCAATTAGTCGGTCAAAGAAGGGTCACCGACCGACTAGATGACGATCTAGTCGGTTAGGAATCCTTCTTGGACCGACTAGTTGAGATTTCTCTGTACAGCCTGAGTTACTGTTTCGAGTTAGTCGGTCAAAGAACGTTTGTCGACCGACTAGTTGAGAAACTAGTCAGTCAGCATTTGTTCTTAAACCGACTAATTCATCTTGAAGTCAACCTACTCTATTTCGACTGTTAGTCGGTCAAAGATCATTCACCGACCGACTAGTTGTGAAACTAGTCGGTCGGCAAGTCTTCTTAGATCGACTAGTTGTCATCTCCTATACTTCGACCTTTTGGTTGTTCAACCGTTAGTTGGTCTACGTTGTATCACCGACCGACTAGTTGATGAACTAGTCGGTTAGTGATCCTTCTTTGACCGACTAGTCTGGTTCAGAATAGAGCCGTTGGGAACTTTTCCAACACGATTTTCCTTGCCTCTATAAATACAAACTTGATACGTTTGAGGCAAGGTTAGAGGTCCTATTTCCAAGCAATTTCAGACCTAAGAGAAGAGCTCTCCCAAGCTATTTCAAAGCTCTCTCTCCCTCACAAGAATCTCTCCATCAACACCTTGAGCCCTAATTCCTCAAGAGAGATTCTCTCCATTGTGAGCTTCTCAAGCCAAGAGCTTGATTCAAGTCACCATACTCCACCCTAGGCTTCCATTGCTGGTCATCTTCTTGAAGCTAGGGTTTGGTGGCATCATCTTCCTCAAAATCCCTCCTTGCCCTAATTTGGTAAGATTTACTCAAGGCATAGGATTTTGTAGGTAAGTGTTTATTTCATTTCATTTCTTTGAATTGTTGTACACTCTCGGTTGTGAGAGTTTGCGTGATCCCGGGTTGTGGGATTCACGGACATCGATTGTAGGTCGATTGCACTTGTGGGGTTTCCGCAAGTGGGTTAGTGGAAATCTTGAGTTAGGGTTTCTAACTCAAGTATCCGGAGGGGATCCGGGTGGTTGGGACGTAGGGTCACCGGGAACTAGTCGGTGAGACTTGGGTGGATCCGAACCCAGTAACATACCTTGTTTGCGTATATTTTAATTCCTGTTGATTGTTGTTTAATTCAAAATTATCGTTTGTTCATTGCACAATAGTTAGGAATAACTCTCTTAATTATTTTAAGTACTATTCACCCCCCCTCTAGTACGTGTGCAGTAGCTTAGCAGGGCACTACAATTGGTATCAGAGCCAAGTTCAAAGCTACACATAGCCAAAGTTGAGAGCTATGACGAAAAACGACTACAACGTCTTCAAGAACCGCGATGGAGCTTCTTCTTGTTATGGAAGGACTATCCTCCGTCAGGCCTCCACACTTCAACGGTACCAACTACGGGTACTGGAAATGCCGGATGCAAATTTTCCTCCGGAGCGCTTCACTATGGAGAGCCACCATGACGGAGTATGTCGAGCCTTCCGAAGAAGATTTTGCGAAGTGGACTCCCGCAGAGGTCGTCGCAGAAGTAGCCAATGCCAAAGCAATGAATGCCTTGAATTGTGTGTTGGAGCCCGAGGACTTCAACAAGATATGCACATGTAAGAGTGCATATCAAATATGGAACCAACTCCTCATTTTGCACGAAGGATCGAGTACGGTAAAAGACTCTAAACGCGTCGTTGCTAACAGAGAATTTGAGTTGTTTCATATGGAGCAGGGTGAAACCATGAAGGAGTACTATGCTCGCTTCGTGGATATATCCAACGACTTGGAAGCTCTTGGAAAAACCTACACCCAAAAGGAGAAATGCTCAAAGATTATCGACGGTCTTCCATCATGTTGGGAAAAGCGTACCTTCCCCATCGAGGAAGGTAATGACATGAATAAATATACCGTCGTACAACTAATGGGTACCTTGTTGTTTTATGAGGTACGCAAGGATAGTAAGATCCGGATGAGGGAAAAGATGAAGGCGTACTTGAAGCAAGACGAGCCAAAGAAAAAGGCAATTGCATTCATGGCCGCTCCATCTACCGATGATGAAGAATCGGAAGACGAATTGGACATGGAATCCATTGCCCGTATGGCAAGGAAGTTCGATCGATTCTTCCGAAAAGGTAAATTTTTGAGTAAATCTAAAGTTATTTCGACTAATGCTTCTACTCCCGTGTGTTATAAGCCAGGACACATCAAACCGGATTGTCCTCTCTACAAACACAAGGAGAAGGGGAAGGCATCTAAGTACGACAAGTCGAGAAAGCACAAGAAAGGGCTTGTTGGCACATTCACCGACTCCGAAGAGGATTCCTCAAGTGGAGAGTCGGATGATGGAAGAGTGGAGAAAGCAAAAGTTTGCTTCATGGCTAATGATGAGGCAAAAGGTCAAAAGTCCTCCTTCGATGAAAGCGAGGATAAAAGCGAGGATGGTAGCGAGGATGAAGGCGGAGAACCTACTATAGAAGAAATGAGGTTAGCTAACCAAGAAATTTGGTCTAAATTTACTAAACTAGTAAATAGATATAATAAGACCAAAGATAAACTTGTTAGCCTCCAAACCTCTCCTAAGTCTACCATCACCAACAATGACACCATTGTTGAGACACTCGCCAATGAGAAAGCAAGTTTGCTTACTCATAATGGCTTGTTGAGAAATGAGGTGAAGAACCTCAAATCTCAACTTGAGCATGTTCATTTTGAGAAATCGGATGAACAAAAGATGGCAGATTTGATTTTTCAAAACTCAACTTTGAGTATTGAGAATGAAAATCTCAAATCTCGTGTTTATGCACTCACATCGCAAGTATCCACTTTGGATGCTTCGATGCATTCTCTCAAAGAGAAGTATGAGTGCACGTTAGGCCGTATCAATGATTTCAATAAAGGTAAGGGCCATTTGGATAATATCCTAAATGACTTAATTCCGGCCAAACACCACATTGGCTTGGGGTATAAGATGGGAGACTCATCCAAATCGTCTACAACCTTTGTTAGGCCTACTTCCGACGCCTCAACGAGTGGGAGCAAACACCCCATTGGTAGTACTCCTACCAATAGTGCTTCCACTTCGTACACACCCCCTATTGGAAAGAAACCCACTTTGGCTGGACCTCCAAAGAGGGGTCATGCATTTTTGTACTCACATGCTATGTCACGTAGGAACACACATCCTACTCCACCGGTTCATATTAATGATGATTTTTATGCTCCGCACCCACGAGCACGTGCAAACACTCATATGAGACACCCACATGCACGTAATCATGCGCATGCACATCCTAATGCTTATGTTCAAACATCTCATCCACATGTGCATGCCTACTCTCATAATCATCCTCATGCATACACACATCATCATACTATTGCTAGATCCCATGCTCCTAGGCCACATGCACCACATAGAAATCAAACTTTTGTGCATGCAACCACTAGGAAGAGGATTCCCAAAATGTACACTATTTGGGGTCCCAAGAACGCTAGCGATGAGGCTATGAACGTTTATGTGAAATCATATATTAATGATGTTATTTTGAATGATGATTATGTTGGGAAGTCAAGTTCCTCTTGGACTTGGTTTCCGAAGGGTTAGTTCCTTTAACCCTTCAATGCTTGGTACCATGAGTTTATGATCATGTTATGGGTACCAAGGCATGTGTTTATAAAATCGATTTTGATTATATTAATTTATGTGTTACAATAATTTTTATTTCGTATTTCAAATTTGTTGTCTAACCCATTGGATCCAAAAGGATTTTTGGATACCAAAATGAAGTTTTCGAGGTTCAATCCGCTTTGGAATACCAACCCTACCAACTCCTCGATTTGCAAAAACTTTCATTCAAACGGAGTTGATGGTGCTTGATCGATGCACCAATGTAGGGGGAGCTTAAAGTTGTAAGTATATTCTTACTTTTGATCTACATTGGTATCGAAGTGTGTTAAATGCATCCATTGGTAGATTGTATTACGATTGGTATCATTTTGTTTCAATTTAAATCCTAGTGTGCTAGATTAGTGTATGCCATAAGTTCTATGATGTTCTATCTATTTTTGGCATAACATTTTTGCATACTACATTTGGTATTCTCATTGGATTTATGTCTCTGATTGATTTCGTCGCTCGACGATTATCTTGGTTAAATAGAATTCTTTCTATGGAAACATAGAATTGTTTTTCATGCACTTTATTAACCAAGAATGTTGATATTGGAGAGTATGTTCCAAAACTCAATACGTAAAATTGATTTGAGTTTTGATGATTTCGGATTTCGATTTTTGCCTATGGCTTGATGATTTCGTATTTTGATTTTTGCCTATGGTTTGATGATTTCGTCTTTCGATTTTCGCCTATGGCTTGGTGATTTCGTTTTTCGATTTTCACATATGGATTGATGATTTCGTATCTCGATTTTTGACTTTGGTCTCATTGGGCACGCTTTGCTTTAATTCAGTATTTTACTTTGGTGTCTTTTGGACCGTGGTCGTATTCTTCGACTCCCATGCGTTATTTTTTTAGCCATTGGTTTTGTCGTTGATCTCCTCCCGCTCTTTTTGCTAATGCCAAAGGGGGAGAGATATAATAATGACAATGGGCTAATTAATAATTCAAAGGAATTTACCATGAATCTAATTTGATGTGTTAGATTCAGGGGGAGTGAAGATATAAAAATGGATTTAAATCCTATATGTCAATAATGGGATTCATACTTTATATTTCCCTCGCTGCTTGATGCATATGATTATTGTTGAATACGGAACTAACGTGTCATCAATGCAGGGGGAGTAAGTAAATTTCAATTGAATCGTTATTATTGCTTATTATTTATGTTGGTTTGTCATCACCAAAAAGGGGGAGAATGTTGAGTATTGATTCCCCGGATTTGGTTTTCGATGATGAGCAAACATAAATATATCGTGAACTAACACTTTGTGAGCGCAGTTATGGAGATCGTCGCCAAAATATTACGTACATCTAAAGCGACATCTCAAGACTTCTCAATACGCATGATCGAGTGCCTGAAGCTTTGTTAAAGCTCAAGGAGCAATATTGAAGTCAAGAGGAATGAAGATTGAAGCTTTGAAGACGGTTCGTCATGTATTATTTATTGTCTTCTAGCTTCATAGTTTAGAATGTTAAGCCTTGAGTAGGACTTACAATATAATCTTCATTTCGCTCATGTCTTAGAGCTAGGATTATCATAGAAGCCATTAGAAACTTTCACGAAGCCTATCGCTTCGTCCCTCGGCGTCTAGTGCATGTTAGTTGGTTCAAGAAGAACAACTAACCGACTAGATGACGATCTAGTTGGTCGGCAATTCCTCTTGAACCGACTAGAATGCCTTGCTCATTTCAGCTCATTCCCTGTTGATCAATTAGTCGGTCAAAGAAGAGTCACCGACCGACTAGATGACGATCTAGTCGGTTAGGAATCCTTCTTGGACCGACTAGTTGAGATTTCTCTGTACAGCCTGAGTTACTGTTTCGAGTTAGTCGGTCAAAGAACGTTTGTCGACCGACTAGTTGAGAAACTAGTCGGTCAGCATTTGTTCTTAAACCGACTAATTCATCTTGAAGTCAACCTACTCTATTTCAACTGTTAGTCGGTCAAAGATCATTCACCGACCGACTAGTTGTGAAACTAGTCGGTCAACAAGTCTTCTTAGACCGACTAGTTGTCATCTCCTGTACTTCGACCTTTTGGTTGTTCAACCGTTAGTCGGTCTACGTTGTATCACCGACCGACTAGTTGATGAACTAGTCGGTCAGTGATCCTTCTTTGACCGACTAGTCTGGTTCAGAATAGAGCCGTTGGGAACTTTTCCAACACGATTTTCCTTGCCTCTATAAATACAAACTTGATACGTTTGAGGCAAGGTTAGAGGTCCTATTTCCACGCAATTTCAGACCTAAGAGAAGAGCTCTCCTAAGCTATTTCAAAGCTCTCTCTCCCTCACAAGAATCTCTCCCTCAACACCTTGAGCCCTAATTCCTCAAGAGAGATTCTCTCCATTGTGAGCTTCTCAAGCCAAGAGCTTGATTCAAGTCACCATACTCCACCCTAGGCTTCCATTGCTGGTCATCTTTTTGAAGCTAGGGTTTGGTGGCATCATCTTCCTCAAAATCCCTCCTTGCCCTAATTTGGTAAGATTTACTCAAGGCATAGGATTTTGTAGGTAAGTGTTTATTTCATTTCATTTCTTTGAATTGTTTTACACTCTCGGTTGTGAGAGTTTGCGTGATCCCGGGTTGTGGGATTCACAGACATCGATTGTAGGTCGATTGCACTTGTGGGGTTTCCGCAAGTGGTTTAGTGGAAATCTTGAGTTAGGGTTTCTAACTCAAGTATCCGGAGGGGATCCGTGTGGTTGGGACGTAGGATCACCGGGAACAAGTCGGGGATACTTGGGTGGATCCGAACCCAGTAACATACCTTGTTTGCGTATGTTTTAATTCCTGTTGATTGTTGTTTAATTTCGCATTGTCGTTTGTTCATTGCACAATAGTTAGGAATAACTCTCTTAATTATTTTAAGTACTATTCACCCCCCTCTAGTACGTGTGCAGTAGCTTAGCAGGGCACTACACGTATGATTATGATTTAATTTTGAGATTAACGTGTCATCAATGCAGAGGGAGTAAGTAAATTTCATTTGAATCATTAGTTTTGATTATGATTTATGTTGGTTTGTCATCACCAAAAATGGGGAGAATGTTGAATATTGGACTCCCCGGATTTGGTTTTGGATGATGAACAAACATAAATATATCGTGAACTAACTCTTTGTGAGCGCAGTTATGGAGATCGTCGCCAAATTCATGTGAACATCCAAAGCAACGTCTCAAGACTTCTCAAAGCGCGTGATCGTATGCCTAAATCTTCGTTGAAGCTTTTGGACCATTATTGAAGTCATGAAGATTCGATCGAAGCTTTAGAAGACGGTTCGTCAAGTTTTATTTATAGTCTTCTAGCTTCGTATCGTAGAATGTTAAGCCTTGAGTAGGTCTTACATTTTAATCTTCATAACGCTCATATCTTAGAGTTAGGATCTTAGTAGAAGTCCATACGAACTTTCCCGATGCTTCGCGCTTCGATTCGCGACTTCTTGTGCATGGTAGTTGGTTCAAGAAGAAGAACCAACCGACTAGATGGTGATCTAGTCGGTCGGCAAAGCTTCTAGAACCGACTAGAATGCCTTCTCAATTCTAAGCTCTTTACTGTTTACAGTGAGTCGGTCTACGTTGACTCACAGACCGACTAGTTGTTGAACTAGTCGGTCAGTGATCCTTCTTAGACCGACTAGTTGAGCTTCTACTGTACATGCCAAGTTACTGTTTATCGTTAGTCGGTCAATGTACATTTGGCGACCGACTAGTTGATGAACTAGTCGGTCAACATTTGTTCTTGGACCGACTAAATCAATTTGTACTCAGACTATTTGTTTTATCTCTTAGTCGGTCTAAGTTCACTCATCGACCGACTAGTTATGAAACTAGTCGATTGGCAAGTCTTCTTGGACCGACTAGTTCTTTTAGTCTGAACTTCATCTATTCACTGTTCACCTCTTAATCGGTTCATGTTGAATCATCGACCGACTAGTTGATGAACTAGTCGGTCAGTGGTCCTTCTTTGACCGACTAGTTTGCTTCAGAATAGGGCCGTTGGAGCATTAAATGTCACGATTTTTGCTCTCTCTTTCCTCTATCCTATAAATACTTGGAGTGCTGCATTCATTGCACTCAAGGCTGATATTAAGAGAAGTTTAGAGTTCAAAAGAGAAGCATTCAATCTCATTCAAAGCTCATTCATTTCTCATCTTGAATCTCTCCCTCACTCTTATTTCAAAAGAGAGATTCATTGATTGTGAGCCTTCCAAGCCAAGTGCTTGATTCTAGGTCACCAACAACCTCATAGCTCTCCATCGCTGATCTACATCTTGGAGCTAGGGTTTGGTGCCTTCTTCTTCCCCAAAATCCGTTTTGCCCTAAATCGTAAGTTATACTCAAGGCATAGGATTTTGTCGGTAAGCAATTTCGTATTTCATTTACTTCATTATTGTAAGTGTTTTACTCTCGGTTGTGAGAGTTTGTTTGTGATCCCGGGTTGTGGGAGTCACAATTTCATTTGTGTATGATTTGACTTTGTAGAGGTTTTCTACAAGTATTTCATAGTGCAAATCTTGAGTTAGGGTTTCTAACTCAAGTATCCGGAGGGGATCCAGGTGGTTGGGACGTAGGATCACCGGGAACAAGTCGGGGAGACTTGGGTGGATCCGAACCAGTTAATTTGCTTGTTTGCGATTGTTTTACTTGTTGTCTATATTTACATTTTCGCATTTCCGCATTGATTGGTAGAGTTTGCAAGATAATTAGGAATTATCTTTTTAATTATTTTAAAGTACTATTCACCCCCCTCTAGTACTTGTGCAGTAACTACTTAGGGCATTACAGACCGCCGCCCCACGCCGGTCACCGACGTCGCTCCGCCGCCCGCACCCGCCGACGCCGCCGTCCCCTAGCCGTACATCCCCCATTTTGCCCAAAAATCCTCCTTTTCTCCATTCTCCCCAATCCGTAAGCCCATTACGCCCAAAATTTAAATTAATTCTCATATATATCTATTATCCCCTGCCTTTCCCAATATATATTAATATTCATTGCTGATTTGATCATTTGTGTTACAGGATAACTTGGGGGAGCTTGGGTGAGATTCCAGACGCCTAGGAGCTTTGTGAAGGAGGCGATTCTTCGCACGCTTCCACTATTTGCTCTCGTGTCGTGCTCGGGTACACTCGTTCCCTATTTTTAGCACTTTGTCTCGTCTCAAATGATGTGAGAACGACTCCCAAGCACAGGAGATCGTGCAAGTAATATCCTGGTTAGTCCAGGTATCAAATCCACGGGACAACTGATCTGCAAAACCCCGAATTTTAGTTTGTAAAGAGTAATAATACTGTAATAACCAACCACCTATCACGTATAAGGATATGGTATCGAGAGTTTAAAATAACGAAAGAAAAACCTACGATAACTACGGGAAAGGCAATATTGGGGTATCAATATGAAGTGAATGTGTTGGTTGTAATTTTGTTAGGATCAATGCAATCAATGATTATAAATATCCCTTCTATAACTCAACGTTTCGTCCGGTCAGGACACGAGAACGTCGGAGAATATAACGATAGGCGAACAATGAAAAGTGCCTTATGTACGCATATAATGCAAGTTTCATGAGGAAAATAAACTTATGTGTCTGCAAGGATCACCATGAGTACGTCCGCAAAGATCGTAATCGATCCAAGTACACCCACAACGGATATACTTGAATAATACATGTAGAAACTAGCAAAATACGCGATATAACGTGCAAATTAGGGCGAAAAGATATTAAAATCAGAGATTACAGAGATCTAACAACATCACAACCAGCACATGAGGGTATTAGTCACGCATGGAGGGTAGAGAATTAACATTCATAGCCAAATACATCATCGATACTTCAAAATACGGGCTAAATACGCCAAATACAAGGTAAAGTTTAGAAATTTATCACCAATTCTCTCCAATTGAACCCCAAACTCCTTCAGATACTAGATCTAGCCTCTGTCCCTAGGGCTCCCAAATTTGGTGGCGAAATACGGCTCCTAGAGCCCAAAATACGCCAGAATACGCAACCCTAGCCCAAAATACGCTTATATAGAGGCATTGCTGGCTTACTATGCTTAACGGGTCGAAACTCGCTTAAAACCGCTTAAAATCCAACCCGCAACAGCGCTGGATGATCTCAACCATCGGATCTCAGCGGGATTGCGCCACGGAGTGACACGTGGCAAGCGGGTCGGACTTTTTGCTCTTGAGCGCCCGCGTCCGCCGATGAGTCCTAATTCAAATCGGAGTGAATGAGGGCCGTTCGATCGTAGGACGGACGATGCAGATGCAGCCACATCGCCCTGATGTATATGCAAATCATGCGGCCTCAATTCTCAGCCGTTAGATCTTCGATCGTGCGGCCACGGCGATCTGCGACGTATGTATATCGCTCTACGATTTCGAATCGAGGCGGGGATCATTGTAGCTGTCGGATCGTGAAGCAGTGGCTACGATGGAGCCACGTCGACGTATACTTCGCCTCTCCGCTTCGTCTGCATTCGAACTAGCGGTCATCCGATTCCAATCCATCGGACGAGATGATGCCACGTGGCCCCCTCTCTGCTGCGATCTGCGTTCGAGCGGGCGGATTATGGGTCGTTCGATCGAAATCGAACGGTCGTAGGATTTCCGCGTCGCCCCTTGTATTGATATTCTCTACGTCGCTGCGGACCGTTGGATCGAGCGGGAAGCGGCGGATGGCCGCCACGTGGCAGCGTCTGATTGGTTTGTGTCTGTATTTCGCGTATTTCTGCCGTATTTCTCCAATTAATTGGTATTCTGTATTCAAAAATTCACAGTAATTAGCATAGATCTCAGAAAAATACAAATAAATAGTCGTTGGAATCGTGAGATCGAGACCAAGCCATGAAAAATATAAAAAGTGCAGAAATACTCAGTTAATTGCTGTTTTGTGCTCAAATAAGGTGATTTCTCTAATAAATGATGATGTACAAAATATGAACGTATTAGAGAACAATTAAGCATCATATAAGCACAAAATAGGGCTAAATGGGGGGTAAAATATGCAATATTCAACCTGAATCACACTTCACATATTATTTGGGTAGGCACGACTCACGTGCAACATGCCCCCACGTCTTAGGCCACGCACTGGGGAGCCCGCTTCCAAGCGGAAGAGGTCGGGCGATCCTGGCCCCTCTTCTGCTAGGGCAGACTCCCCACCACCTAGCCCGTCACCACCTACATGATCGCTCCGGGATGTAACCCCAAAGAACGGTTGTAGTTTTACATCAAGTGCACGGTGTAACAGCGAGCGGGTTATCGAACACAGGGAGGAAGAATGACCATGCGTGTTCCAATCAACCTGGCTATTTAAGAAGAGAGAAATTTGCCTTTGGCGATCCTGTCACAATCGTCAGACAAAGTACGGAAATATCAAATCAAATAAAGAACGTCTAGGGAATGGGGAATCCCCGCTACTCACCGTCTTTCGTAAATGTGGTTCATCGGTATCAAAATTGCTAGAATAAGATTTTGGATGAACTAGTTGCAACTGAATGTAGAACCAAGCTCACGCTCTCGCGCTGTTGCCGGCCTATAGCTATCCTAGGTTCGGGTCCAATCTCTTGCAAACCCTAGCCTAGGGAAGCTAGCATTAGGATCAACATCATCGTTCAATCGCGCACCGAGCCCAATCTCTTGCAAACTCGGCCCGCGACCTAGTTTGGGATAGTTCCTACCCGTCCAATCTCTTGCAAACGGGTATTGGCACGGAATTGGAACCGGAAACCCTAGTATCGGTCCAATCTCTTGCAAACCGATACTACGGAAATTCGATTCCAACCCAATTCGGATTTCTAGGGTTTCCTATCGAATTGGGATCCAATCTCTTGCAAATCCCAATCGGTATGAACTCCTAGCCATCCGTAGTAAATTGATCCCAATCTAATCCCTAATAGCAATTCTAGCAAAATTCCTACCAATTCATCACAATCATGAAATAGGGCTTGTAGGGTTCATCCCCACGCCCCAAGACGTGGCGACTACTCATAATTCATAGCAAGATCACAAAAATAATCAATGAAATAAGCAATAGAATTCATCACAATATTGAGATATGCAATAAAAATAGAATTTTTAGAGAAGAGAAAACACAAACCAATGGACTTCTTCAAATAATTCTACAAAAATCAACTTTTGTCTCCTTTCCAATCTCAAGAATAAAGCTAAAAAGTTAATCTAAAAGGCTACAAAAAATCTAAGAGAAAGGCTCTCTAAACTAGGGTAAAAACAGGGGTTAAATACCCCCCAAAATCGTCCAAAAACTGTGACCAAAATACCCCTGCGCAGCCTGTTTTCCGCAATTTTCGCTACAGGCAGCGCGTCGAACTCGGGCGAGTGACAAAAGTCGCTCGGCCGAGTGAGAAACCCTGTAATTTTCCAGTAAGTCTTGATCTTCAGGGGTCTTCACTTCGGGGGCGGCTCGGCCGAGTGAGTTGTCGTCACTCGGCCGATGGCTTCATGGTACTCGGGCGGTCGTGATTATCCACTCGGCCGAGTGGGTCTTCTGAAGCTCAGGCAGCCGAAAAACAGTAACATGGCGATTTTTGAATGGTTTCGTCTGGGCGCCACTCGGGCGGACGGGATGTAGTCACTCGGCCGATGTGGTCTCCGTCGCTCGGCCGAGTGCACGTATGAATCGTGTCTGATCTGGTCGGCCGAGCGGTGTCTCGCTGGTCGGCCGAGTGGTTCCTCCACTCGGCCGAGTGGGACACAAAACATGCCCAAACAGCTTGTTTTGGCCTCCTCGTCGCTCCTGCGACGTCCGTTCTTCTTCCGCTCCTCTCCAACAGCAAAATACCCCTCTGTGAGGTCGTTGGTGACCGTCTGGAGTAAGCGCATCTCGAGATCACTCCAAATCGCGCCAAATCACCTGAAATGCGACAAAAACAGCAAATCGTGAAAAGCATCGCAATATCGTCGATATATCGTGAAAAACATGATTTGGGCGATCTAAATGGCATGCAAACATGCGGTAAAAAAGTGTAAAATAAGGAGTGATCAAAATCCCCCAAGCTTGCCTCTTACTCGTCCTCGAGGAAGATAAGTAAAAGGAGAACCCGGTGGATTCGGAAAACGAAAACGGCGAAAAAATGAAAAATGAAAAACGGAGCAGAATGAAAAACGAAATAAAAATAAAGAAGAAAGAAAGAAGCGAAGAGGTAAGCTGCTAGATCATTTCCTCAGGACGTGGGTTCCGCTTACTCATATAGCATGCACTGAACGAAAAACACATGTCAAAGAATTTTATTTTGATATCATAGTATAATAGTGCAAATAGAAATAGAAAACCCACGAACAACAATATAAACATGAAAAACGGAATAATTTTAGAATTAACATCGTCTGAATCATTTAAAGCGGTATACAAATCACAGATCACACACTTTTCAATTGAATGCTTTCTATGAGGAGTATAAGAGTATCACACAATAGGATAGAGAGAATAGAAAAGTATGGATTTCATGATATGAATGCTAGGCTTAGATTTCTGGATGTCGTAAAGCTAAAAATAATCTCACCGAGTATAGAATATTACTTAGCCTAGGTTGTCGTGCAACGTCAAGTAGTCACTCTCTCACACATCAATGGATCCCCTCCCCCAAGCTTATCTATAAGCGTGGTGGCATAAAAAAATATTTACATCCCCATTTTTAGAAGGCTCCAAAAGCAATGAAAAGAGAAGAGAAAGAAAGAAAGTGAGATGGGATCTTTTATTGAGGATTTTTCCTCTTTTCTTTTTCTTTTTCTCTTTTTCTCTCATTTTTTTTTCTCGATGCAATAGCATATATACACAACGATCCCAACTCAAAGAGAGATAATGATATACAAGAATATTTTCTCTTTTCTCCCTTTATTTTTTCTTTTTTTTTTGAATAAGAAATTTGGAGCTAGGAATTAATAGCGGGGGAAATGCCATATAATAGAATCGCTAAGGGGAGATTCACCAATGATTTTAAAAGAAGAGAAATGATGTTCAAGATTTGTGGAGAAAGAAATGAATATATCTCTCGGTTCACTCTATAAGACATGCACGACAACTTCAGCAGGGTAATCTAATCTACTCAGTTTCGATCAAAAAAAATCTAACTAATCCAGATTTATCATAGCTAACATCATTCAATCATCCTGAAGTGAAATGTACAATTCATGCATATAGAAGTGATATAGGAAAAGAAATCAGTACTCCAGATATAGGCATTCAATGCGTGAATCTTGGTGTGTTTTCTGTGATAGCATACATATGAATATTCAGACTCAGCTAATAATAAAATTTCATCCATTTTCATGTGGAAAAAGTGTGTGTTACTATCTCTAGATGCAAGGCAAGTCATAGCATATGATATCATAAATAAAGTCTAAGACATGACAAATATAGCATGCAAATAGAGTAAGCTAACTCCACGTCATCATCATCACAGAAAAGTCATCTCTAGCATGAGATGAAAAAGAAAGAAATAAAGATAAAGGGAAAATAGAACTATTTACAATGCGGCACGCAGAAAAATAAGAAAAACGTGATGCATGGTAAAATGAGAAAAAATGATGAAAATAAGTGCAAAAGCGGAAAATGGCGTGAAAAACTAAAAATAAAGGTGGCAAATCGAAAAAGATCGTGAGAACTCACTCCCCCAAGCTAAATGGCACAGTGTCCTCAATGTGCAAAGTGGGGCACACCGAGAGACAAGTAAAGGGAGGGGAAAGCATGCATGATGAAAAAAATGAAAAGAAAAAGAAAAATAAAGAAATGAAAATATGATGCGGACATGATGCATGCACAGATAGGAGTGATACAGATATATAGATGTGTCACCAAAAACTCACCCTCTCTCCCAAAAAAAAGATATATAAAGATATGGTCGAAATGAGAATCCCAAAAGTAAGTGAGGGGAGGGGGGGTGGACAAAAGGCAACAGGACCCAGCAGAAACGGGCAGCACGACGGCAAAAATAATCGATGGCATCAAGGGTGCCTAAGAAGGTGGTGTTGCGCCGTCTCCGTCCTGAGGCGGAGGAGGAGGAGGTGGTGGTAGTGGCTGCTTAGCGGGTGTGGGTGTGGAAGTGGTAGCAGGCTGAGTGAGTGAGGAAGTGTGGGGGAGAACCTGCTGGGTGGGGGGTACGCGGGGGAGATGCTCCAGGACCTGGGTAAGACAGTAGTGAATCTGCGGGAGCAGGTCGAAACGGTGAGCCATATCGGTGACGGTGGCGGACAGGGTCCGAAGGTCGCCTCTGAGGCCACTCACCGCCCCCTCTAGAGCACGAATGCTCTGAAATACAGTGTCAGGGGGAGGTGGTGCAGAGGGACGCACCGGTCGGGGCTGTGCAGGGCGGGGCTGGCGTACTCGGGTCGCGTAGGTGATGGGCTCAGCAGGGAAGGGAACGAAAGGTGCTGTGCTCGCGAATGTGGGCCTGGCCTCAGTGTGAGGCCGGGCCACCGGCTGGTGAGAAGTGGAGGCAGCAGCAACGAAAGAAGAATACAAAAGAGGCAGCGAGGCGGCCGGAGAGGTCGGTGGCACAGAAGCGTGGACAGACGCCACGACACTCTCGGAAAATACAGCAGCAGTGGAAACAGAGGGCTCTCCGCACTCAACTACGGTCAGCGGGCGCTCGGGTGGGGCAGAAGAAACAGGCTCAGCAGACAGAGGGCCAGTGGTGGTGGTGACAGCCTCGGAAGCAGTGGAGGTGGGCTCAGCTAAGGTACTCCCGACACCGACAGAGGTGGGGACAGAGGTGTCAGGAGCAGCAGAAACATCAGGTATAGGCTGAGGGGCCACGGGGTCAACAGGGGCAGTAGGCTCGGCAGGGGCAACAGGGTCTGCGGGGGCAGCGGGGGCAGCGTGGGCCTGCTCGGCCTCCTCGGCCTCGAGCACGTAAGCAGCGGGGATGAGAACATCCATCACAGGGAGCCAGTCCACATGGGCTGGTGTAATCTGAGTCCGAGCTGGGCTCGGAAGAATCATGTAATCGGCACCGTAAGGGCCGTGCAACCAGACCCAGTGTCGCTCACCGTGCGGACGAAGCATCTTCATCCGGGCCATAACATCAATCGACAGAGAAGTGGGGCCCGGTGCTCGTCGCAGGTCGTCAGGGAAGTCCTCGCCGGTCATAAGGGCAAGCAAGGTGATCAGGCCGCCGCAACAATCGGTGAGCGAGCGCCCACCGATACAATGATGCGGTCCAAAAACCAAGCCGCGACATCAATCACGACGGCGGGGACAAGCTCATCGCCATCCCTAGATAGAGCTCTGGGACGTGTCATCGCGTAGAGCATGTAGAGCTCCGATGTAGACATCGTGCCTGGCTCATATCTGGCCAAAAAGGTCGTCGCCATAAGGCGCTAAGCTATACGGAGGCAGGGATGGACAATGGCCGAGGCCTTGGCCCTACTAAGGTCAAAGGCAGCGCGGAGACCCGTAATCCGGGCCCAGAAGGCACCGGCGTCGAAGGAAGGTGGGGGGATATGGGTGGGGGCGTAACCTCGATCGGCCCCGGGGACATCGGGCCACGAGAAAAATGCTATCATCATACCGAGAGTGACCTGGCACTCATGGTCCATGAACCGAAACGAGCATCCCTCGTCGGTCCGGGCGATCGAACTAAGCACCTCAAGTGTCGGATGGACAAACGTGTCCGCCGACACCTGCAAGAAATCTCGCCAGCCCACGTTGTCGTACAACGTGAGCATCCCCTCTAGTACCCCCAGGCGTCCTAGGTCGGCAAGGTGTGCAAACCTGGAGGGTACGATCGAGCGCTGGGAGATACGCTCGAAAGTGACGCGGTGTGCGTCGTTCTGGAACGTGATCCCCAGCGGCCCGATCAGTGGAGCCGGAGGTGGTGGCTGTGGAGCGGCAGGGAGCGGCTGTGCGGGCTCTGCAGGCTGTGCGGGCTCTGCAGGCTGTGCGGGGTGTGTGGGGCCTGTAGGCTGTGCTGGGTGGACGGTGTGTGTGGGAGAAGGCGGAGGAGAGTCCTCTAACTCATGGGAGGGGCCGACATCATCCGACTGCTTCCGCTTGGCGGAAGCTCTCTTCGACCGCGGCCGTGTCCGGGGCGGCATATCGGCCCCGAGCGCGCGCTGAAAAACGTGAAAAGTGCGGCGTGTGCAAAATAAAGGAAAGAGTATACCCCGACACGCCGCGAGTGCAAAATAATGGAAGCGTGCGAAGACAGCGCCTCCGCGAAGCCCGAATCAGTCCCTAGAAGCTCCCCGGGGCTCCCCTAAGCTCCCAAAAACAACCTGCGCATGAAACGGCGATATCAGCGGGTAATATTCAAAACGTATGGAGCATTAGGGGTATAATAGATAGATATAGAAATCAATTTGGGTTTGGGGGTCGTTTAACACATGGATCCTCGAAAAATACACAAAAAGAGGAGAAAAAAGGCGAAATAGGCGATACCGGAGGTGGCCGGAGTGGTGGCCGCCGGTGGCGACTCGGGCGAGGCGCGGCGGGTGCTCGGCCGGCGGTGGCTGGCCGAGCGGTGGCGCTGCGGTGGTCGGCCAGGCGAGTGAGGACGAGAGCAAGGGGAACGGTCGAGGGGAATGCGAAGGGTCGCGGGCGTTTTGAGTTTTTTTCGTTTCGAAAAATGTGCCCCCCCTTCGGCCACTTATATAGTAAAAGTTACGACTCGGCCGAGTGACTAGGTCACTCGGCCGAGTGAGATCAATGGAAATATCCTCCTCGCTTACGCTTCGGCCGAGTGGCCTTGACAGCCTCGGCCGAGTGGAGTAAGTCCATTCGGCCGAGTGGCTCAAGCTACTCGGCAAGACTCGCCCTAGGAGCGTATCCGTTTTACTCGGCCGAGTGAATATATATACTCGGCCGAGTAGCAGTTATACTGAAATTAGGAAAATAAACAGAGAGTTGGGTACAGCAGACTTCCCTCGTTCGTGAGCGGCTCGGCCGGACGAACTTGTGTACTCGGCCGAGTGACTAGTATACTCGGCCGAGTGAGCCTTGTGTTCTGCTGTTTGTCTTCGTTTGGGCTCTAAACTCCGTCTTTCTTCCTCCAGTCGATTTCATCTTCCTCCTAAGCATCGAGCACCTTCCTGGGGCGCTCCTCGTCGTCTCGTTCATCCTCCTCATGATGGATTTGCCTATCTCCTCTCCTGTCAAGAAAAATAGGACCCGTTATCACAAAATTTTTGGGCGAACGACTCAAAACACTAAAAAGTTCTAAAAACAAAAATAAAAGAAAAAATGAAAATAATGCAATAACCGACGGGTTGCCTCCCGACAAGCGCTCGTTTAAGGTCGTGAGCTCGACCCCCTATGATTTTCAATTAATGCGGGATGTTTGGTGCATATGAGATGCACCCATCAAATTTTCCGGGGAGAACGCTTGGATTCGGAAGTTACGGCGGCGTGTTCTCACTCGGTGGTCTCCCGTCTCGAATAGTGTCGGGGGGAGGCTCCCCCAAGCTAGCGTTTGCTCCGGTCATCGGCTTCACCGGTGACGCCGATTTCCGTATCGGCGGAGCTTTCTTCGGAGACTTTAATTTCGAGAGCTTGAAGAGCTCTTGAATCCTTGCGACATCAGCGTCACCTTCATCATTTTCAGCGGAGAGGTCGGGGGAATCATCTATCTTTTCATCTTGGCCTAAATCCGGGCCTTCCTCGAAATCTTCATCGAATAGAGCGCCAATCGAGTGGGGGGTCGCCTCCTCAATTACCTCATCAAGGAGGTATGAAAGATCATCCGGCCGTCCCTTAAGTAGATATATTCTATTGATTTCTCCCGTTGGGACTCCCTCGGAATAATGCTTGAGTCTCTGACCATTTACCTTGAACGAGGCCCCGTCTTTGCTTTCCAACTCGAAGGACCCTCCCGGTTGTATGTTCTTAATGGTGAAAGGTCCAGACCAACGTGACCTCAACTTTTCGGGAAATAGTCAGAGCCGGGAATTATAGAGTAAGACATTGTCTCCTACCTTGAAGTCTGTGACGGTTATGCAGGCATCGTGGAGAATCTTGGTCCTTTCTTTGTAAATTCTCAAGCTCTCGTAGGCGTCTCTCCTTATTTCATCAAGTTCGTTGATGTCCAAGAGTCGCTTCACCGCCGCACTCTTGTAGTCGTAGTTAAAGGTCTTGATGGCCCAATATGCGCGGTGTTCCAACTCTACCGGCAAGTGGCAAGCCTTCCCATAAACTAGTCTGAACGGTGTGGTACCGATGGGGGTGCGAAAGGCCGTGTGATATGCCCATAGAGCATCGTTTAGCTTCATTGACCAATCCTTTCTAGACCGATCCACGGTCTTCTCAAGAATTTGCTTGATCTCTCTATTTGAGACTTCCACTTGGCCGCTTGTCTGGGGGTGATATGCCATGCCAACTCTATGGTTTACTCCGTACTTCTTTAGCATGGCTTCAAACTTGTTCTCTATGAAGTGGCTCCCCCCGTCGCTTATCAAGGTACGAGGCACTCCGAAGCGCGGGAAGATATTTTGCTTGAAGAACTTGGAGACGACCCTTGCATCATTAGTAGGGGTGGTGATTGCTTCCACCCATTTGGAGACATAGTCGACGGCCAATAGGATGTATTTGTTGCCATTGCTCGACGGAAATGGTTCCATGAAGTCTACTCCCCAACAATCAAAAAGCTCAATTTCTTGGATGGGCCTCATTGGCATCTCATTGCGCTTGGAGATATTCCCGGTCCGTTGGCATCTATCGCACCCCTTTACAAAGTCGTGGGTGTCTTTAAACATTGTCGGCTAGAAGAACCCGCTCTGCAAAATCTTAGCGGTAGTTTTAGAGGCGGCATGATGTCCTCCGCATGGTAGCCCGTGGCAATGCAAAATGATGGATGTCGCCTCCTCTTTAGAAACACACCTCCGAATGACGCTATCCTTGCATATCTTGAAGAGGTATGGATCTTCCCAGAAATAGCTACGGACTTCATGAAGAAATCTCCTCTTTTGATGCGTGGGCATCCCATGCTGTTTAATTCCACAAGCCAAGTAGTTGACAAAGTCCGCGTACCAAGGGACCTCTCCGGTCCTTGTGGCATATAGCCTCTCATCCACGAAAGTGTCGTCGATAGGCAAACTCACATCCTCCTTGTCACGAATGAGCCTAGATAAATGATCCGCCACGACATTGTCCGTACCTTTCTTGTCTCTGATCTCTAAGTCGAATTCTTGCAACAAGAGTATCCACCTAATCAACCGAGGTTTGGCCTCCTTCTTGTTTAAAAGATACTTCAATGCCGCATGGTCGGTGTGGACAATCACCTTGGAACCGAGGAGGTAGGAGCGAAACTTCTCTATGGAATAGACGACCGCTAGAAGCTCTTTCTCGGTAGTTGTGTAGTTTTTCTGCGCGTCATCCAATGTCTTGCTCGCATAGTATATCGCATGAAGCTTCTTATCTTTTCTTTGTCCCAACACCACTCCAATGGCTTGGTCGCTAGCATCACACATTAGCTCAAAAGGAAGGCTCCAATCCGGTGGTTGTATGATGGGCGCGGAGACTAGTGCTTCCTTCAAGGTGTTGAAGGCTTGCAAGCATTCTCCTGAAAAAACAAAAGGAATATCTTTAGCGAGCAAGGAAGTAAGCGGTCGGGCAATCGAGGTGAAATCCTTGATGAAGCGGCGGTAAAACCCCGCGTGACCAAGAAAACCTCTAATGCCCTTGACATTAATAGGAGGAGGGAGTTTCTCGATTACCTCAATCTTTGCTTTATCTACCTCAATTCCTCTCGAAGAGACAAGATGTCCGAGAACTATACCTTCCGTGACCATGAAGTGACACTTCTCCCAATTGAGAGTGAGATTGTTTTGTTGGCATCTTTTTAGGACTTTAGTAAGATTTTCCAAGCAGGAGTCAAACTCACTTCCATAAACCGAGAAATCATCCATAAAAACTTCCATAATATTTTCAATGTAATCGGAAAATATGGATGTCATACACCTCTGAAAGGTGGCGGGAGCATTACAAAGGCCAAACGGCATCCTACGGTAGGCATAGGTGCCATAGGGACAAGTGAAAGTTGTCTTCTCTTGGTCATCTTCGTACAAAGGGATTTGGAAGAATCCCGAATACCCATCTAGATAGCAAAAGTATTTATGTTTTGCAAGGCGTTCAAGCATTTGATCAATGAAGGGCAATGGGTAATAGTCCTTTCGGGTGGCTTTATTGAGTTTCCTATAGTCAATGCACATTCGCCATCCCGTGACGGTGCGCGTAGATATGGGCTCACCTTTTTCATTTTTTATGACAGTCATCCCCCCTTTCTTGGGGACGACGTGAACGGGGCTAACCCATCTACTGTCAGAGATAGGATAAATAATACCGGCGTCGAGCAATTTTAGGATTTCCTTTTTAACCACCTCCTTCATATTAGGGTTTAACCGCCTTTGAGGCTCTATGGAGGTGGCGTCTGTATCCTCCAAATGGATCCTATGCGTGCAAAGCCTAGGGCTTATCCCTTTTAGATCGGAGATAGTGTAGCCAAGGACATCTTTGTGGCTCCTAAGAACGTCTAGGAGTTTTTCAAGTTGGTCCGGCGTGAGGTGGGAGTTTACTATCACCGGGAAAGTTAATTTGTTACCCAAAAAGGCGTACCTTAGATTCGGAGGTAATTGTTTAAGTTCTACCTGAAGAGGCACCGCTCCTTCTACTTCATCAGCTCGCATGAGTTTGGCTTCTTCTTTGTCAGCCGGGTCTAGCTCGTGCTCAGGTGGCGTGCTCTCTTGTGAAGAGTCAGACTCACTACTTAGTGAGGACAATGCATCGAAATAGGCGCGCTCTGATTCTGTGCTAGCATCATCAGAGCTTTCACTCGGCTCCAGTTCGTTCCTGGAATCAAGAAACACATCAGACGACTCGTAGAAGCAAGGGTAAGTGTCATGAGGTGTAACTCCCTGAACGATGGCTTGCTCTGAAGATCCTCCCGGAGTATAGTGATCCTCGACACTTGTTCTACCGTCTTCGAAATATAGCTTGTCGTCCATCACATCAACTCTGACGTTGCCTCCGATAGTCCCCTCTGGGGAGACTTGGTCCATCACAAAACTAGCAAACAGTTGCTCGTCAGGGTCCTTGACGTCGATAGCAAAAGCTCCGGTAGCATGGACCTCATCGACAAGCTCCTTAAGGAGGTCTGTGAAGGAGTCATAGTCTTCCTGACTGAGTTCTATTGTTGACATTGCATCCTCCATTCTTCCTGTAAAGACCTTATGCAAAATACAGGGAGAATATGCAAATAGAAGAAAGTAAAGAAAGAGAGAAAGAAGAAGTAACCGGGTGGTCGATGACGAACGCCGTCAAAATGCCTTCCCCAGCAACGGCGCCAAAAACTTGATCGCTCCGGGATGTAACCTCAAAGAACGGTTGTAGTTTTACCGCAAGTGCACGGTGTAGCAGCGAGCGGGTTATCGAACACAGGGAGGACGAATGACCGTGCTTGTTCCAATCAACCTGGCTATTTAAGAAGAGAGAAATTTTCCTTTGGCGATCCTGTCACAATCGTCAGACAAAGTACGGAAATATCAAATCAAATAAAGAACGTCTAGGGGATGGGGAATCCCTGCTACTCACCGTCTTTCGTAAATGTGGTTCATCGGTATCAAAATTGCTAGAATAAGATTTTGGATGAACTAGTTGCAACTGAATGTAGAACCAAGCTCACACTCTCGCGATGTTTCTGGCCTATAGCTATCCTAGGTTCGGGTCCAATCTCTTGCAAACCCTAGCCTAGGGAAGCTAGCATTAGGATCAACATCATCGTTCAATCGCGCACCGAGCCCAATCTCTTGCAAACTCGGCCCGCGACCTAGTTTGGGATAGTTCCTACCCGTCCAATCTCTTGCAAACGGGTATTGGCACGGAATTGGAATCAGAAACCCTAGTATCGGTCCAATCTCTTGCAAACCGATACTACGGAAATTCGATTCCAACCCAATTCGGATTTCTAGGGGTTCATATCGAATTGGGATCCAATCTCTTGCAAATCCCAATCGGTATGAACTCCTAGCCATCCGTAGTAAATTGATCCCAATCTAATCCCTAATAGCAATTCTAACAAAATTCCTACCAATTCATCACAATCATGAAATAGGGCTTGTAGGGTTCATCCCCACGCCCCAAGACGTGGCGACTACTCACAATTCATAGCAAGGTCACAAAAATAATCAATGAAATAAGCAATAGAATTCATCACAATATTGAGATATGCAATAAAAATAGAATTTTTAGAGAAGAGAAAACACAAACCAATGGACTTCTTCAAATAATTCTACAAAAATCAACTTTTGTCTCCTCTCCAATCTCAAGAATAAAGCTAAAAAGTTAATCTAAAAGGCTACAAAAAATCTAAGAGAAAGGCTCTCTAAACTAGGGTAAAAACAGGGGTTAAATACCCCCCAAAATCGTCCAAAAACTGTGACCAAAATACCCCTGTGCAGCCTGTTTTCCGCAATTTT